>VZTA01021282.1:1621-17693 GCA_013398855.1 Mohoua ochrocephala | reverse complement strand
TTTTTTTTATTTGATGTGGGGGAGGGAGGTGTTGGAAGGGAGGCCCTGGGTATGGTGTTTAATGGTGAGTGATCCGTGTGTTCACAGGGGCCGTGGGGGAGTGCCTCCACCACCAGCAGGAGTGCCCAGAGGGGCACCAGCTCCCAGGGGAGTCCCTCCCAGCAGAGGCCCAGTCAGTCGGAGCCGGGGACTTCTGGCACCCAGAGCACGAGGAGTTCCTCCCCCTGCAGGATACCGGCCCCTGCCGCCGCCCCCGGCACAGGAGACCTACGGGGAATATGTAAGTGGAGCTGTGGATGTGCTGGGCATGCAGTGTGTGTCATTCTGGAGAGGTGCCATCCCTTCACCTCGTGCAGTCTCTGTAATTAGCACCTAATTAAGTCCTACACCCAGCATCTATGACAAATTGTGGTCATCTCTCTTTACCCGTTCAGACTTGAACTATTTAATTTTTAAAAAATTCAGGTTATATGTACACAGCACCATAAAGACATTTACAGTGCATTTGGCAAAATAGTTATGTACCTCTTAAATATTTTATATTAGGTTTCTGCTTTCCAAAAAATCTGAAAAATCACAATGTTGTAGACTTTTAATTCTCAACTAAAACAGAATAATATTCTAATCTTCCTTCCTAAGCCTATCTTTGTGGTCATACAGTTCTTTAATGATTAGACAAGTAAAGTATTTTTATGAAAGCTTCAGACCTAATCCTAAAATTTTAACAATGCACAGTGTATCTCAATAAGCCATACATATTCATCTTGATTTTATTGTATTAAACATTAGAATCATATCAAAATACTTTTTATACTTGTATATGACAAAATTACGCAGTTATGAAGTGTTAGGGAAAACTTAAATTGAACTTCCAGAGCAGTAAGATAGAGAAAAAAAGATCATTAAATCAAAACTATAGTGATAAAAATGAAGTTAGTCTTACCAAAAAAAAAACCTCCAAGGACAATGCTTTTAATGTCTTATATATACTAAAGCTTTTAGTGTACCCTCTTTACAGCCAAGCGTGTCTGGACTTTGTCTCTGTTGTTCAGATAAGGAAAAAGGGAAATCTTGCGTTCCGGAAAATGGTTTTGCTATTTAGACCTTTTTTGCTTTTCTTTTAACCCTTCTTTCACCTGCCTTCTCTTCTCTTCTTCCAAAGATCCCCACCAAAACCCTCTAAATCAAATACCAGCTTTTTTCCTTTTGACAGAAATCCAGTTTTCTATATAACACTTACAGTTTTACTCAGAAAAAAGTTTAATGTTGTTAATGTAAACATTTATGCATATAACTGAACAATTCAGAAAAAGTTTATGTAGTTTGTTAATTTCGAGGAAGAATACTTAACAACCTACCTAAATTTCCCCTGGCTATATTTGACTAGCCAGAGTGGGCACTGCTGATAAGTGGTTCTGTCACAATGCTTTCAAAGGATTCAGTCGTCATTGAACAGCCTGTTTCCAGAACATACATTCTAGAACACATAGAGAGATGGTAGAATATAAACCTCTTTGAGTAACTTCATGTTTATATATAATCTGTTATTTATAGAGTATGTCTATAGAAGTGGCATGGAAGTAGCAGCTGTTTGACTCAGTATCCTGATGTATGCTTCACTTCTGAGAGAATAATTAGAAAATAGCACTGTACAGAAAAATAGTGCAGTGCTAAATAACTTCTAAAAAGCATATTCTTCAGAACTAGATCGCTTATCTTCTAAACAAGATACCTTAACTATAGATAGATATAGATAGATAGATATAGTACTTAAAGCTGTAGTTGATAAAGCAGTGCTAGATGGTCTATTTTTTCTTTAGAAGAATGTTTAGCAGGGACATGGGCCATTGGTGTATTGAATGTTCAGTGCTAAATTTGATGCTTGGTATTTTTTTATCTGTCCATTTGCAGTACATTATTGAAGTGCCTTGACTGTGTCTTTACAGGTTAAGGGAGCACAGTAGGAGTCGTTAGCAGTGTTTCTGCCCCTTCTTTACTAATTCCTGTTTAGCTATATCTAGTATTAAAGCATCAGTTTGCCAGTCTGAGCAGAATAAGGTCTTGTTGATTGAGAAGTATTTGTAGAATGAGAACTTTAGAAAGACTGGGGGGGTACCATAAGTTACTTTAAGCACCATCAAAGCTTTGGAGAGTGAGATACCCAGAGAGGTTGCAGAGCAGCCTTTGTATTGGGTTCGTGTGGCCAGGTTTTGGTACCAGAGGGGTACAGGGGTGGCTTCTGTGAGAAGCATGGCTTCTGGAAGCATGTCCAGCAGAGCCACTACCAGCCAGCTCCAAAGTGGACCTGCTGCTGGCCAAGGCAAAGCCCAGCAGCAATGGTGGTCCTGCCTCTGGGATAAGGTATTTAAGAAAGAGGGGGAAAAAAACCCCAGTCTGGAGCAGTCTGTTCCTAGAGGGCTTCACCCCATGGAAGGGACCCATACTGGAGCAGTTCATGAAGAGCTGCAGCCCAAGGGAAGGGCTCACATTGAAGAAGTTTGCATTGGACTGTCCCCGTGGGAGGGAACTGAGGTTGGAGCAGGTGAAGAGTGTGAGGTGTCCTGTCCCTGGGGAGAAACGAGCAGAGACAATGTGTGGGGAACTCACCACAGCTCCTATTCCCATCCCCCCTGCATTGCTGTGAGGGAGGAAGTGGAGAGTTTTGGAGTGAAGTTAAGACTGGGAAAGAAGGGAAGAGTGCAGGGGAAGGTGTTGCCCAATTTAGTCTTTATTTCTCATCATCCTACTCTGATTTCATTGGTAATAAGATAATTTCCCCCAGATGGGTCTGTTTTGCCTGTGTCAGTAACTGGTGAGTGGTCTCTCTCTGCTCTTCTCTTGAGCCATGAGAGTTTTGGTATGGTTTCTCTCCCCCATCCACCTGAGGAGGGGAGTGACAGAGCGGCTTTGGTGGACACCTGGTGTCCAGTCAGGGTCAACCCACCACAAGAAGGCTTTCCATTGAGGATTGGAAAGTCCTAAGGATTCATGAAGTTTTTCATTCCCTTAGGCTTACAAGCCTTTGCTTTATACTCGTTAAACTAATGTGAAACTGCAGGTTCAGGAGGAAGCAAACTGTGTGCAGATGGAAGCTTTAAACCACTCACTCCTGTGACTCTGTGAATATCTCAAAGGTGATTTAGGGCTTTCAGTATGTAAAGTCCTTGCCCATTTCCTCTGTTGAGTGCTTATTAAATCTACCTTGTTACAGACAATGAATTACAAACAGCTTCCCTTTTTCCTTCACTCCCTTTGCTAACTCTGTGTAGTCCTTGAAACAAATGAATTTTTACCACCGATGAGTAACTCAGTTCTGCCTCCTGCTTATCCTGATCTCTCTCCTTCCTCTTCTTGAGAAAGTAACTGGTTGTTTTAGGTTTTTTTTTTTTAGTAGTTATCATTAAAATGGGAAGGGGAATGGCTACTTTATTGTGAAGAATTGGAAGCATTACTTCTTGAGGCAGTATTTCACATGGGAAAAATATCACAGGCAAAAAGTCATTAATTTGAGATGCATTTTAATGTGGGCCCAAGATCAAGAAAACTGTGAACATTGCTGTGCTGTGTTTAGAGCCCACAGGGAAGTGTTCCAGAACCTTGCCCATTAACAGAAAGCTCTACTCAGAGTGAGCGGCCTCTGTCTTCAGTCAGCTTTCTGGGGTCTTTGCATTGGTGGCCTTTGAATGCTTTGTCTTTCTCTGCAGCAGTCACACAACATACTGGACTAGCAGCAATATTTGCACATTTCCCCAGTTCAATATAAGCAGTTTTCCCACTCCACTGTTGCCAGTCTCACTTACTTATGAGTCTCAGCCCCGGGACTCATTCCGCCTGAGACCCTACCACTCTGTTAGTACCGTGATGAAGCTCTTGAAGCCACTAAATGACAATTCCTTATCATTTTCTCTGAAGACTGACTCTTTAATAGCTCTGGTTGCTGTGATAAACTTTCTCTGAAGACTAACAGGACTCCCATTTTTATTTCCTCAACTGCTCAGGTCAGGAGAAAACCTATTGTGACGTGTGAAGCACGGCCAGTTTTATTTTTGCAATAGTTGGCTTAGGGAAACCATACTAGGTGGATGCTACATTTATTGAAGCACTTACAGATGGTTTCAAGAACATTTTTCTCATAATTAAATGTGAATTTTTCTCTACTCATTGAACTATATTGTGTAATAGATAAAAATATTTTTAAGCTGACAACTTATTCCACTAAGAAAAGAAATAGAAACTGTATTTAACTACTAGCTGAAAATTTTAAGTTTTTCCACAATTTTCCAAAAAGCAGGAAATTAGTAACAAGTGTAAGGTCAATTCCTCAGTGAATGTTCAGTCAAACATAGGTTAGAACAGAACTGCTCAGTTGCAGTTACTGTCTCGTAACACTTGCTGCTCTTGGCCTCGTCCTGCTGTCGTCTTCTTAGCAGCTTCCAACCTCTGAGGCTTTTTTCCAAATTAGCACCACAGCAGTGGGACTGAAGCTTTTTGAGAGTATATTTTTATTTGATGCTATTTTCATTTTACAAAGGCAAATATTTTGCAAATATTCTGCCAGTCTTTCACTTCTGTACTTTGCATGAATATATTTGTGATGATGCCGTGTCAGCCCTGTTTTGGCTGCTTAAGTGTGTTAAATGCAAAGTTTTATCTGAGTTCATAATCAGATTTTTAGGCATTAAGAACTTTGAACGTGGATTTAAAACCTGTTGCTCTGGCAGTGTGGAATGTCTACACTGAAAAAATAACTCATCAGTCTAGCATGTTATGGCCAAGACTTGCTTCAACACTGCTTTGGAAGGCAGTCAGATCTAAATATTCCTCCCAGTTCTGGGGAAAATTTGTGGCAGAGCTTTGTTTCTGTTTGTGGCCATTTTATTGATGTTTTCTGATGTTCAGACAATGGTTAACTCAGTGGCAGAGTTTTCTAATGCACTGACAACATGTATAATTTCCAGCAGCTAATGCTTCAACGACATTGTTTTGTGTATTAAGAAATGGAGCGAAGATGGAATGTCTACCAATAAGAGACCAAGGGAGCCTTTCTAATGTTAAGTAAATTGTAACTTGAAAAAGACCATTGTGAATTACTTAGTTAGATTATTCCAGTCAAGATTATTTTAACTTGGATACAGATACAGGCTACTCAGAAGGATGTACAGAACAGCTGGATGCAAAAAAGTTACTGATAACAACAAACTTCAAAATCTACTCCTTAAAATCTACATTTAGTTATTTCTGCTTTCTGCAGAACCATAAAGGTTAGGGATGTTTTAAAGCTTTATCATTCCTGAAACATTAATTTCTGGGTATTTCCAGAAATACATTGCTTTTAGCTGATGAACAAAGCAGGCTTCAGACTTAAGAATGTAATTCTCACTCTTAAGTCTGTATTGTGAGACTATAATTAACACTGTATGTGTACTGTGAAGTACATGTGTATTACAGATAATACAATAGCATGAGACTATGCTTGTTCTGCTTCCCATGAGAAATGGGGAAGACCCAAAACATTACCATAACCATAACTGCTGTCTAACAAGATCTTTCCCAAAATAATGAGCAGATGATGTGTTGCTCTGTCTTTCTTTTTAAAGTGAAATCTCAGTATTTTTCTGATAGTGGAAGGCCTGTGGTTCAAATTCTTATTGTAGGTACTCATTTTCCCTTGGTTCTCTCTGGAGATGATGTGCTGAGCACCAGGATACTGTCCCAGCATACACAGTACTTCCTGTCCTTTTGGTTTTGCAAGAAATCCTACAAACTTTTGGTAAGCCTTAGGGAAAGCTGATTCACAAATAATACTTAGCTGGATGTCTAAGAAATTCATTTCATGATCCAGCGATTATTAAAAAATGTGAATGTAGATATCAATTAGTGAAAAGAATGGTTGCAAAGTCTTACTATTTACAGGAGAGAGCCCATTCCATTGAAAAACCTATAGCCTGCTATTTAGCTCACTTTCTTAGAAAGCCAGTGCAAATTCTGTGTTAATCTCTGGCCTTGAGCTTGAATTCCCTGTTTCCCTATTGAGATCATAATTAATTTAGATTTTGAAAAACTGAAAATTAGGATTAATGTGGAAGCAATTTCTTGGAGCTGTTAATACACTGCTGATTGGGCATGGTGAACTGTTTTTAAAGTAGAGTTTTCTCATTAACATTCACTTGCTGTTTGTGGTTGAAGAAGGTAAGATCTGGGGGAAAAAAAGGAGAAAAAACTCTGTATACCGTATAGAAAAACCCATTTTTTTAATTTAGAAATGAAGGCTTCTTGAATTTGAGGTGGCAAAATAGTAGTGAAAGTAAGGGCTAGCCCAGATGACGTGAGAATTTGCAAAGAATTTAAATTCTTGAATGGAGTTCAAGTATAATTTCAGTGTCACTTTGCAAGATTTACACCATATTTTAATTTGCCTTGGCCTTGTGAGTGTTGATAGCTTCCTAATGACATGCAGCATTTTAAATCAGTGGTTTTATTTGCTTAGTTGTTTTGAGTGTGAAGCTTTTCGTTTGGGTTCCTGGAAAAAGGCTTGGATTAGCCTCAGTCTCTAAGAACTAGAGGAATTATCTTTTTTCCATGCTGTCCCTGTTCTCCTCTGTGGAAAATGTTGTGGTTTCCATTTAGGTATTGCACCATTTCTTGAGCAGTTCGTTTACTGAGTTCTGGCTTTTCAGAAGTGCTAACGCTGTTCTTAAATTCAGGGGGAATTTGAGTAAGACTTTTGGAAAGCAGGTTCATAACATGAAAACATTATTTCTTGGCTTTTCCTTCCCAATCCAGTGTTCTTTTTCATAGCAAATAGGACAAGCAAGAAGAGATAAATGTAAAAAAAAGGTTTCAAATTTTAAGCCCTTCAATTAGTTGTTTCGTTTAATTTTGAATCTTTTATCTTCTCTGGGATTTTCAGGATGAGGTGGAGAGAGAGTGCAAAAATGTTTCCATTTTCCCAGGAATTCGGGTGACATTGGCTGTGGAAACAGTGGAGTGTTTTGGAGAAAAGGCTGAAAAGATTTTCCCCTTGCCTATCTCAAAATTCACATGTGAAGTTCCTATAAAATTCTTTTCAGAGTGTTTTAGTTTAAGCTGCTTATCTAAAACTTGGTGTTATTGAATGAGCATGAGCCCTCCTGATTCTGACACTGCTCCCTGCTGTTGTGTATAGAAAACCAGACTTGTTTTGGTCTGATAGTAATTTGGTTTAAATGTTGCTGTCTATATTCATTAGCAACTCCTCAGGGTTTTTTTGAGGTGCATGAAAAACAATCCACTCCTGCATCTCTCATTCCAGGAATACCTTATTTGTTCTGGTTGGATATGCACTAGGCTCCTTCTGGATGAAAACAGATGAAAATCTCCAAAATAAGAGCTTACAGTCTGTGCATGCTTGCTGCTAATGTCCTTGATGCTGGCACTCAGACTTCAGATGGTTGTAGCTACCCATATTTGTTTTGATTGCCCCATATTCCCTGTTGATTAAATGAGGGGGGGATGTTATTCCCACGTAACAAAATGGCTGTTCCTTCCCTTTACAGTTCTAATTTGCCAAGAAAAGTTCATTGCACTGCACTGATGTTTTTTTGTGTTTTCTCCTTCAACTTAATCTCTGCAAAAACTTTTCTTTTTAATTTGATGGTTTTTATCTAAAAGGAATATGTTCCTTCAGTATTCTGGGATAAAGTAAAGTGGTGTAAGTATTAATTTCAGAGAATGACGAGGAAAAGAAATGACAGTCTTTTAGCTGTAGTGGTAATGGCCCTTTTTTTTTTTTCCCTTGGATGGATTTCCTTAGATGGGAACAGCTGGAAAATTGATTTCTTATTGATTTCATGATTTTTTTTTTCCCAGCGCTGCAAATGGCCTTTTTGTTAAAGGCCACTTTTACCCTCTTCTTTCTTCCCGCTTCTCTGTCTTGTTCTTTGAAACGTTGTTCATTTTCCTTAAAGAGGGTCCAAACAGTAGTCTGTCATTGTCACTGCCAGCAGATTACAATTTAAAACCACCATTTCCTGTTCTCCGCTACCAGGGGTTTGTTTAGAGTACTGTTGTAATTAAAAAGCACCGATGAGCAAGGCTTAGCATGATTTATAATGTTTTGGGGAGTGCAGAGGTTTTGGCAAAGATTGCTTTTATCTTTTTTGACCCATGATAATAACTTAATATGTTTGAAGGGTGCATATTTACACTTTGCCTTTGATTCTATTAATGAAAAATGTCTGTACTTTACGCAGAGCAATTACAGCTACCAGTGCTGCTCTTTGGATTTATATCACCTGTGGGCACTATCATTGAGACCACTGCAGGCAGAAGCTCTCTTTAAGTAGAAATGCTTACAGGTTGGCTTAATAAAAGACTTTATTAATAAGCTTTGAGATTTTACAGAGTAATTTCATATTCTTTTTGGATGATCTGTGTTGTAACTCCAGCTGTTCTGTTACTTTGGGGGAAGATTCTTAAGCCTTGAAATCAAGACAGTTGCTCTTAATACCTTCCTGGTGGATACTTCAAATGTTGGGTGAAAAATACCTGTAGTTTAGGAGGACTTCAGCGTTTTCAGCTCTTTTTTCTCTGCGTTTCTGTTGTACGCACAGACTGTTCAGCACACTTGCTGCCTTTTGATCAGACTAAATCTGATAAGAGTTAAGTTTTCTAGGTTATCCTGAAAAGTAGAATAATGAGTAACAAAGAAAAGGCTTCTGTTCATGGAATCAAGACACGATCTGGTGTGGGCTTTTGGGTTTTGATGTGGGAGATGAGCTATGGGTTCGCCAGTAAACTCTCTGATATCTGGGTACATTTAGGAAAAGCTATTTATAGACATATGTAGTATGAATAGAGAGGGAAGTCCATTGTATTACATTTAGTAGGTAGAAGGAATACAGACGCTGTCATCCATGTGAAGAAGAATAATGGCTTTAAATATAAATGGCTTTAAATATAAAAGTGAATGCTTTTATAAGTACCTGAAAGATGCCCAAAAATCAGCAGGAAAAATGTCATGAGAAGATTCTTATGAAGGTGTAATTCTTTTGTTATTACATAGAAAGAAATCTGTGTAGCAATGCTTGGGCTTAGTAGAATGTACCTAGTACAAAGGTGTACTTTAGTATAGGATTTCTGTGCATATAAGTTCAGTCCTGTCCATTTTCATTATATATGTGTGAAAATGATAGTTACTTTTATTTAAGTTAGCATAATATTTTATAGTACTGAAACATGCCAGATGGCCAAGGGTATTTCACCTAAATACTAAATAAAGTTAAAGAAAACATTTGCTGAAGCTACTAGAAGTCTGATTCAGAAAGAAAATACTCAAGTAGTGTGGATTTAATTTAGAATGTAAAAAATTCTGTCTTAGTTGACCTTATTTGTAACCTCCTGAAAGAGAAAGTTTTCAAATACTGCATGACTAAGAGCAAATACTGTCAGACCTAGTTCAGGGAAAGCTCTGAAACATACTTCAACTGCTCCTGCCTAATTGCTACTTCAAAGGAATCGTGCAGAGCAAACACATATTTTGGAATTTGAATCTCTTATTTCTTAACAGAACAAGCTATTGAGAGCAAACTCGTTCTATTTTTGGAGCATGGTGCACATGTTTATCTTGTTTTTCATGTAAACTTTGAGGTTTATAACTGTAAATATTAGTGGAAAATTCTTTACTGTGAGGGTGGTGAGGCACTGGCACAGCTGCCCAGAGAAGTTGTGGGTGCCTCATCCCTGGAAGTGTTCAAGGCCAGGTTGGATGGGGCTCTGAGCAACCTAGTCTAGTCTGGACACGTGGAAGGTGCCCCTGTCCATGACAGGGGGTGGAACAAGATGATCATTAAGGTCCCTTCCAACCCAAACCATTCTGTGATTCTATGAAATACATCAATAAAAAATAATCGATCTAATTAAGCAGATTATAGTGATCTCAAAAGCCCAGGTTGGCTATTTTAATTCTAAGTGGCAGGAGTCCCACATATAAACCACAAATCAGGTATCTTCCCATACAAGGCTTCTAAGAGCCACCTTCAACGATATCATAAGGCACATCTTAATTTCAGCAGTTGTCGACTTACTAACACACAAAGTGGTGAACAGTAATGAATCCTGGGCAAAAATTCTTTGGAAGGCAAGTGCTAATAAAAGCAATAGTTCAATCTGATACCGAATGGACCTCCCACAAATTTTCCTTTTGTTCTGTTGAACATCTTATGAAGGATCTCATTTCAAATTTATTTTGTTCATCTGTTTTCAAGAAGTCATAGAAACACCATCACTTCAAAGTAGTCTCTCATCACCTTTTCTTCATGATCCATTTTTTCAGTGAAATAGTTAACATGAATGTGAATGAGAGGACTGATTGCTCAAGAGTTCTCTAATGATTCCTTAGTGGCAAAGCTTTCCTAACATGTTAAAAGGTTAATTTCAGTTCTCTGCTTTCATTTGTTGCCGCTGCTGGATGTGCCTGGTTTGAAGTTCGGAAGCCCTTCTTAGGGATGGCTGGTTCACAGCTTGGAGAGTCTATGAGAGGAGACCAAATGTCGTGTAAATGTTCTGGAACAGAGCAAATAAATTGGCTCAGGCAGCTTCTGCTGTTGGTCAGGGTCCGTATTGTTAACAGATGTCTGTGTATTGCATCAATAAGTAATAAAATGCCTGTTTGGAATAACTGCCAGGAGGCAGTGGGGTTGGGGGTTAGTCTGTGGCTTATCAAGAAAAATCCCTATCTGATGGGCAAGAAAATCCTAAGAGTCTGTTTTAATTTTTAGTCTCAGGGTAGTGAATTACTGAAAGAGAAAATGCATTTCCTTTTAAGAGTGTCTATTTATCCGTGGATCTCCACGCAACCGACAGCTGAAAGAACCCTGGTTTCTTCTTCCAAACCAATGAATAAACTTACTCAACGGTGCTGGCAAATATGCAGAGACACCCTTCTCCTAATCACTGCTGGGAAACAATCATGTGCACTGATCTAGCAGTGGTGAAGCTCTATTGATAGGCAGGTTGCCTGTTTTCCACAGAAGCAATTTCAAATGACTGGAAAGATTGCTAAAAGCTCATAGGAAATTAGGTTTCCTATCGGTTGTTTTAAGGATGTCACTGGCTTCTGCTATAGAAAGCTGTCAGATTCCCATCATTGGAGATGTTTTCTACTAGAGTTCCTACTAGGACGATGCATCCATCATTTGTCATCCCTATCTAATTGATACTGCTTGTTGGTTTTCTTTTCTGTCATTTCTGAAAGATTCTTAAACATTCTTTTTCATGAAAATGTTGGTTCTTTCATGAGGCTTTGTCCTTTAATTACCAGGGCTGGATACACACTTCTTCAGAAAACACCATTTTTATTTATTTATATATATATATACACACACACACACACATATGTATATGAAAGATGATACCCCAGTCTTCAAAGTGTCTTCTCATTAGGTCTTTCTCATCTGGCAAACCTGGACAAGATACTCCTAAATATCCATTGAAGTCTTTGGCATATTTAGATTTGATTTAGATATTAGGATTTCCTAGAAATCAATGCAGTGGATGTGCCATTTCTACTTTTACTGTGTTTTATTGGACAAAACAGTAAATTGATGACAGTTCTTCAGATTTCTATAGCTCATCCCTCTCTGTGAAAGCACAACATCATTGTCACTTGTTTTTATCTTAAGCTTCTGTATGGCTGAGGTTAGGGGTTTTTTTGAATTGGTGTTCAAATACAGCGCTGTTTTGGGAAGAGTATTACAGTGTATACTTAAATAGTGTGAATAATGTGGAGAGAAGTAAGAAATCCTTACTTCTAGTTTCTTGATCAGTGCTGAAGTCCCACAAGTTGAAGAGTATTCAGAGGGCATTCAGAGTAGTAATACTATCATTCTTACTAGTCTTATCTCTAGGGAAGTTCTTTCCTATCCAAAGTCTACATAGAATATTGAATTTATTGTCCAGAAATAAGTCAGTTACCTAAGTCAATTGTACAATATTTATTCAGATGTTTTGATTCCTGAGATGCTTCCCAGAACTTTCTTGAAGATCAGTAGCTCACTCAAATTCAAGAACATGGAAACGTGAAATGTTTGTACTGTCTCTGCACAAGCCAATGTTAAGTAAAAAAAAATCTTTTTGAAGTGCATTGCCAATAGCTCAAAGTACCTTTAAAGAAATTATGGTCTAAAATTTGTACATAGAAGTGGTCTCTATTAATATTAAGATCTTGCTACTTCATGGTGTACATATGTTATACACCCATTTCAGGAGAGTGTTCTCTTTCACGTGTAGAACTGGGTTACTGCTCTGTTTCTGGGGTGTGCTTGAAGTTAATGTTGTGTCTTGTCTGTCATTTCAGGAGTATGATGATGGCTATGGAGCTGCCTATGATGAACAAAGCTATGATTCCTATGATAACAGCTATAGCACTCAAGCACAAAGGTAAGCCTCCAAATCAGCTGTAGCTACAATTGAAAAATTCTGTGGTTGGCCAGTTAGTTTTACTTAGAGTTTTTCAATTTCATCTTAAACAGCAAAAATTTTATGAGAGGATTTTAGAAATAACCCCCGTGTTACTTGTCTTTGCTATCACATAAGTATAAAAGTTAAATTTCTGAGTGGCTGAAAAGAAACAGAACTGAGAACTTGTAACAGTTTTAGTGATGCCAAATCTTAAGTCAATGTTCTCAAGAGTTCAGGGTATTCAGGAAAATTTAATTTAGATTCATTGTGGGAGGGAGGAGTGGATAAGGAGGAGAGAAGGAGAAAAAAGACAACTTTATAAAAGATATTAAATCTTTTATAAAGAAACACAATCTGAAACACAAATGATTAAATTTTCTTACCTCATTAACAAAGTTATATTCCAGTATTTTACCGGTATTTGACTGTAAGAAAAGTACGCCCTTCAGTTTGTTTTACTGCTCTCTGGAATTCCTTGTGACAAATTTGATTCTCTTGCCATTTATTTTCCTTCTCCCACTTCATTTTCAGCAGTATTTTTAAGCACTTTTGATATTCTATTTTTTTTTTAAATTTTGCTTTCTTCAGAGAAGTCAGTATTTGGCAGCTCTATGAATAACAGTGTGACCCAATGATGGGAAACATGCTGTGAAGTACAAACTGCTTCCTTTAAGTGGTAGTTTGAACTTCATGGCAAAAATCCCATTACAAATTTAGCAGCTTGGCTGATCATTTCCACTTATGGGTATTTCCAATGTGCCTGTCTGGAAAGGGAACTTCTGTGCACCTTTTACTGAGTTGTAATTTATTTTCACTTTTTTTCTCTTTCTCATAATTTGCTCAAGAGTAGATGTTTGAATGTCTTTCACAATGTCTTGAAATTTTATGGCAAAGTTATGACCTGCCTCTGAGGTAGGGTTACTGAAGTTCCTGTTAATAAATCCCTTGTGGAGAATTAAACTGAATAGTGTATATGAGGCAGATTTGTTCTATCTTCTGCTAGATGTGTAAGATTTACAATGCAGCTTTATCTGAAATAGTACAGAACTGTTCACAGCAGAGTTGAGAACCGGCTGTTTACACCTAGCATCTGCTTTGCTGTAGCGTTGTCACACCCAACTTCAGTTGTGTTGTGTAAATGAATATTTCTCTGTGCTCAACAACTTAGTCAATGTGAAAAACCATAGTGGAAAGTTCAAGTGTCATTATTGTTGAGAACTAAAATAATGAAATTGCCTTTGTGTCTGATTCTTGGCTCCTACAGACTCTGAGCTTGATAAAAATATGACTTAAGAAATCAGCAGTGTAGAATCTTCAAAATATGAGACTCTGTAGAGTGTTACATTTCGAGAGCAGTTACTAGTAATGGATTTTTTTTTTCCAAAAGACAATTGCCAAAGTAGTCCTCAACTTTTATGTTGGCAATTTTGTTCTGGCTTCCTGCTTGTAGTGTTGGTAAATGGGTTTATTGCGCACAAACGTTTGGACTTCATTACAAAGTCATTTGCCTGAGCCAAAATTAAACATTACTTGGATTTGATTTTTTTTCCCCACTTTAAGAAGGTTTTCACTGAGATTTTCTTCCTTTGAACTAAAATTAGAAAGAAAGCAAATCTCCCAAGGAATGAAATTGCTCTTGTGAAGGATTAATACATAAGAATATGTATAATATTCTTAGATACATGTTCACATACTTAGCTGTCTAGAATGAGATACTTCATAAAATGATTGCCCTATTTTGTATTTTACCTGTAGTTTCACAATACATATATTGCTAGATCTTAATGAATTTGTTATCTTCTTAATGATTACTTGACTTTTTCCTCTAATTTTATTAAGTGCTCTGTGGTAAAAGAAAACAAGAAATCATTCACTTGCATGTTTCTCACAGGATATCAGCACTCATTTTCTGGCATGTTTTCTGGCTTGGCAGAAAGAGTTTTAGGATAGTATTGGCAGGCAAGAAGTAATAACTATAAACAGCCATCTGAGCTACCTAGACCAGCATTCCTGTCTTTAATCTGAATATCAAGTACTGGCCCATATTGCAAAATATCATGGTGTAACCACTATGAGGTACTTACCATATTTAGGTGCATTACAATGCCGTTACTATGAAGGAAATTAGGGAAAAGTGCATTGTTTTCATAGTTTAGCCTTATTTCATTCTTGATATTTTTTGCCCTCATAAAACACGGTAAGAAACCGCATTTGCACATGGAGAGCAGTCATGTGTTTAAAATGCATCATTTAGTGACCAGCACATGGAAATACTCCTTCCTCTTCTAAGATGAAAATAGTAATCTTGAAGTGATAGTATTTCTAGTAAGTCTTCTGATACTAATTTCTCTAGAAATATTGTGATATTAATGATACTGTGTGATAAAGAGGAAACTTGAGAAATAGCTAGTAAACTGAACCTGAGTTGTCTCATTAAATTACTTGCAGTAGTTTTTAGTGTATGGCTGAGCTTGGGTGCAGGAACAGGGCTTAATGCTCCCAAGTGTACATCGTGTGATATGGTGGAAACAGTGAAAATGCTCATTTTTGTTTTAAACATTTTGCTTATTTAGCGATTCCTTTGTTAAAGATGGAAACTTGCAGTAGAACTTTAAATATCTTTAGGAATTTTGGAGATCTGTAAGAGGTTGCACAACAGCAAATCTTTTGCTATAGGTGCACAGGAGTGCATTCTCCACATTCAACCTTCAGCACAACACAGTGTGACTCTCCTTTATTGCTGTTTTAATCTGGACATTTCAAGTGTATTTCCCAGCAGTGGCCAAATCTGAGATGGATTAGGAATGGTGGCATGTTTAGATATGAAGAATAGGATACTGTGTATTTCTGTGTGCGTTAAGGTAGTTGAGACTTTGTTTGTTCTGCAAATAAATTATTCCTTTCTGTATACTAACTGCTTGCTGATAGCAAATTGTGAGTGGTTAGAAGTTTAATGGTGTTTTATTTGACATTGTGTGAGACTGTGTCCTTCCTTGTGCCTGGCAATCTGAAGTTTGAGTTAAAACCTGCCACAGCACTAACAGGGAGAGAAACATGAGAGTTCTCATCTATCTTAATGCCCTGTAATCCTATAAAAAAATGTTGTTTTCCTTCAGAACATTTTATTATCTACTGCTGATTGTTCATGCAACAAAGCCCCAAATAGTGCTTCAGGATGTCCTTTAACAGAATTATTTTTTATGGTCAAAAAGACTTAAAATATCCCTTGAAGCTGTACTGCGCTTTGCTAGATCCTTAATTGATTTTTAGAAGATTAAATTATATGTATAGTTTTTTGCAGAGGGATTGTTAGATGATACTTTTATCGGTATAAACTCGGATGTTTAATCAACTGAACTGCTTAGTCTTATTTTAAAAAACCGAAACAATCTAAAATTAAAAAAATATTTTGCAATATCTGAAAATCAGAAGATAGAAAATACTTCATAGAATCATGGAATGGTTTAGGTTGGAATGGACCTCAAAAATAATTCAGTTCCAACCTTCCTGCCTTGGGCAGGGACATCTTCCACCAGACCAGATTGCTCCAAGCCCCATCCCATCTGGCCTTGAACACTTCCAGGGATGGAGCATTCACAAATTCTCCAGGCAGCCTGTGCCAGTGCCTCACCAC
>VZTA01021281.1:147907-245156 GCA_013398855.1 Mohoua ochrocephala | reverse complement strand
TGTGTGTGAAAGGATGAATATGTGTGTAATGGAACAGCTTCTCTTCCTTTTTGTGTTTAGCTAAGGTAGACCTCAACAATTTTTGTTGGCCCATTGGCAACTGAGTTTTGTTTTACTACTTATATTCAGGACTGAGAATGTCCCCCAAAGTGAAAGGGATGATTATTATTAATAGTTTTTCTTGACTATTTTTGTCCATAACCGGAATTTTTTTTACAAGGCCTAAATGTAGATGGGGTTATCCACTGTACTCGGGGTCTGCTGTGCATACACAGAAAAGAATTTGTGTGAAGGGTTTATGCCTGTGAAACCCTGTCACCATTTCTGGGATGTGTAAATCCGTGTAGAAACACAGTATCTATAACAATACACGTGTGATTTCCCTTTCGCAGAGCAACTAACTGCTTTGCCTTAAACCCCTACAGCTGTGGATGTGTTCAGTGGGTGTTTTGGGGGCTTCATTAGCAGCCAAACAAGCTGCAAGGGGCAGTGAGGCTGAGGGGCTACATTCACATCTGGACTGCTTTGGGGTTAGGGTTTAAACAGGGGATAAAATTAAGGGAAGAAGAAGAGGTTTAGGTAAATAAAAACCTTTAAACTACCAGCGTGAATCATAGGACACAGAACATAGGGCTGATTGGGCTGGTGAGATTCTGGTTTTTGGGGCTCCTGTATTTTCCTCCCATTAGATATGAAAGGTTTCATATTTTGATAGGTTTTGTGCTGTTCATCTCTAAACATACCATCTTAAAACGTTGCTGTTGTTCCTGAAAGACAGCGCCTAATTTCCCTTATCAATCCTGTTCACAGAAATTCTAATTTGTAGCCAAAGGATTGCAAGGTTAAGAGAAGAACTGACTAAACTGTGATTTTTGTTCTGCCAATTCTGCTATTTTTTTTTCATGGGGAATATGTTGCCTGTGTTTATTAAATCATATTTTAATTTAGAATGTATTAGGCACCAAGCATGTTATTATTTCGTGTTTAGATAATATTCTTTCACAGCTATTAAAGCACAGTTCTTCTTACCCTGCAGTTTCTTGGTCTTTAACAAAGCTTGCTACTCAACAACTGCCCCGAAAAGCAGCAGTGTCGGTGTTTAATAATGTAGAATCTGTAAGAGCCTAGTGAAATGAAATATCTCTGATTTGGAGCCTGACTCTTCTTTGTAAAACAATCTGTTAGTAAATTCTTGGAACTTTGCTGGTGACCTGCAAAAGGTACTTTTTTTAAAAAAAAAAAAATTTAAATAAACAGGAAAATAATTTTTCTTTTTTTTTCTCTCAGTTTTACTAAAGGGTATTTTTCCCCACCACAGCAGCAGCCTCCTCACTGGTTCTGCACCTTTTGCAGTGCGTGTGTGGGAGATTTTCTAACAGAGAGCGTTGGCCCTGAAGGGCTCGTTCCCCCCCAGGCAGGCGCTGAGCTCATTCCCAGCACACACAGCCCCCAGCTCCGGGGTACCCGGCGTAGATCAACACAGATCTGCAGCTCTTATCTCCTGAACGTGAGGATGAAAGCAAAACTGCAGGCTTTAGAAAATGAAAAACTGCACGCACAGAAACGGACACAATAAATCATATTAACTGCGTTGTTCTACACTTGCTGTAGACCCACTTCCACAGGGCCTGATCCAAATCCCTCCGGAGTCAATGGGAGGCTCGTAATTGATTTTACTGAGAGTGGGAATGAGCCCACACAGAGAGGAATTTTTTTTTCTTTTTTTCTTTTTTTTTCCTTTTTTTTTTTTTGAATCGAAGAAAAAATAGAATCATGAATAATCTTATTCCCACTGATGCCAACAGTGGAGTGACCAGATTGAGGGCAGATTTGGAAGCGTTTTTGCATGTGTTTCTGGAAGGCACAAAGAAGTGTATCGATTCGGTGCTGCCTTTTCCATGCATGCATTCCTTCATTTTAAAAAAATAAATCTTTAAAGGCCTTGTGAGGGTTATACAGCCTCTCTACTTGCCTGTTAATATCCTTTCTGTTCCACTCCATAAATTCTAGAGCTATTTATTATACACATATATTTTGCATACCTTGAGTAATGTAGGTTCAGAAGGGTCAACTATACGGCCCTGAAAAAGAAGGCCTCCTACTACAGATTTTAATTTATCATTCTAAATTGTATGTGTTGTTTTGCAAAGCCTATATGTCTAACCTTCATTGAAGTGAAGTTCATGGGGAAAAAAAAAGCTTTTCTCTTTTAGAGCCACTCCTGTTTTTTTCTAGTGGGCTTTGCTGGTGCATTTTCTGGAGCAGGATCATCACAGACAGGAGAGATGGTGACATCTTCTGATCTCACTGGTGGCTTCCACACCAGCTCTGGCCTTTCCCTCGGCCTTCATTAAGCCAGAATAGTTTCCAGGCAGTCACCCAGTCACCACTGCAAATATTTAACAGAAATATTAAGCATTTCATTATTTCTGAAGAGAGAGATGCAGCATGATGGCCATGAAATGCAAACATGCAGGCGAGACAGGGCTCGTTGGTGCCTGGATGGTCCAAGGTCCAGATGTTTTGTGCTGGAGCTGGGGGTAAAACTAACACAGGGTGTGCACAGTGCTGCTCTGTCACCACGGGAAACAGCTTTTTGGGGAGAGGCAGAAAATCCAGAATTCCTCTGTTTGTTAGATGGGTGAGGAGATTTGCAGGAGGGGATAATGAAAGAGGCCAGCAACTTCATGTGAAAGGCAGGAACATGTTCCGATGCCCTGATATTTTGCTCAAACGAGGGATTTTTTTCTGACTAGCTGGGTGGAACACCCATGTGTAAAATTCCCCACTTTTGTAGTTGCCTAATGGTATGTAAAAGCTTCATTTCAGTTGGCACCACAAAGTGATTTTGCAATTCACCCAATCAAAAAAAAAAAAAAGGTTATTGATTTTAAGAGCTTGTTAAATGCACTGGTTTGGGGTTGTGTTTTATAAACAAACTAGTTTTCAGTGAAGTCAGGATGACAGAATGGGTAGTCTGATGTAGTGAAGTGACTGCATGCCTGGGGATCAGGAACAACTGAATTCCCAGCTCAGCACTGCTGTGGACTCTCTCTCAGGCTTTTATTCTCAGTTTCAGTTGTGGAAACAGCCATCAGATAGATTTGCTTTTTGTAAGTAGGATTATTTTAAACTTTTGTAGGAAAACCTTTTGGTCTTTTTGTCTGCAAAGTGGGGATATTTTGCGACTCTGCCTTTCAGAAAATATTAAAAGTCGGATCCTGCTCTGCTCCATCAGGAGTTTAACCCCGGAGAAAGGCAGGGGAGGACGTGGCACAGAGTGGTTAATAACTGTGGCACAGAGCTGTGTTGCTGCTGTCAGTAAATGGATGTCAGGCAATGTTTGTGTTTGTGGTGGCACTGGTGAATTAATAAGTGCAGCGTAAAGGTGCACACGAGGTGTGCTGTGCAAGGCAGGAGAATGCTGTGTCATTTCTGACAGGCTGCTCGTGGCTCTCGAGCGGGAGGGGGACTGTGATTTGGTGGCTCAGAGTTGGTAGCACAGCACTTTAATTGTAGATGAGGGAATTCTTTTTAAAGAAGTTGGTAAATTCTCCCATTTCAAGTGAGCAGGGCAACATTCATTATTACAGCTGATTACAAGTGTGTGCCAAATCCATTGCTCAAACAATTTCTGTGGAGGGAGAGGCATTTTTCTAAAAAATAAAAATGTGTAATGCCCAAACCAAATGCTTTTTAGCTTTAATGCAATCTCAGTGCTTTGAGCTGCAAGTACCTTAACAGCACTGCAGGAAATGAAAGGCACATTGTTCATTGAAACATTTGAAAAAAAAAAAGAAAGAAAAAAGAAAAACAGTGATGCACCGTAACTCGCAGAACTCGTTTTTCAGCCCTGCAGTAATTACACTGGACTTGTAAATATCATCTGTGAATTCTTTGCTGAAGTAGGGTTGGACTTGAGTATTAAACCTTTAAAAGATGTTGAAGTATATGCTTACTTTTCCATGCCTGAAAACAGAAAGGAAGAATTTCTGGTCCTTGAGCTGTGGGGGAGAGAGAAGGCCACAGTGGGAACAAATGCAAAGAGAAGTTTCTGCTTCTTCTCTAGGCAAGGCTGGTCATGGAAGGCATGAAACAGCTTTGGCTGCAAGGGAGGAGGGGAGTATGTATGGGAAGACCCCTCTGCCTTAACTAACAGGCTGCAGAGTCCAGTCCCTCTGGGAAGGCTTTCCTTCTGGTCCCAAGTTTGGCATTCCATGCAGCGGGACAGCTTCAGCCAGTGGAAGTGGTGCCCGCCTGGCCCGAGGCTTGGGCACTCTTCTCGGGCTCGGAGTTCACCCTCCAAACCCTCCTCCCAAGCCGAGAACAAGTAACTGCTCTTTGTGGTTGTCCCCATCACTCAGCCACGTTGCAGGTCGAATGGTGGCTGAGAGACATCCAGCTCCTTCCACGGCCAGGTTTTTAACAAGTGGGAATGCTCTGCCTTCCGAGGCCGTCCCTTCTGCTCAGGCCATGCCTGACCTCTCGTCTCCACTGCTTCAGGTGGAGTCCAGCTGCCTCACAGGCTTTCAGAGCTGTGACAGAGCTCGGTGCCAACTCACCAAGGAGGTGGTGGAGGTGTCTGGAGGCTCCTCTGTCCTCGGATGAGCCCCTCAGCTCCCACCTGAGGAGTGCAAGGACGCGAGCAGTTCTCTGAACACACGATGCTGAAACCGGTGCTGTTAGAAAATACGTGGTCTCAGATGACTAACATTCCTGAAACACCTCATTTTCAGGAGATAACTGAGCCTTGCAGAGAAAGTTTCCTATCAGTTACAGCTGCAAAGGCAGTAATACAGTAACGGCAGCTTTTATTAATGTTCTTGTTCATGGGATTATTTGCATCAGAATCTTATAAATGCAAGAAGACTCTCCTCTCTTGTTTACAGAGCCACGCTGAGGAGTTATCACAGCCTGAGGGACTAATCTAAAATTAACTTTCTTCAGAAAAAGCTTTAAAAAAAAAGCCCTTAGCATTTCCAATAAGGAATCTCATCGCTGGCGCTGAAGTCAGAGCTCCTGGTGATGTCAGCTTGTTTGCACCTTTGTAACTTGCCAGGACCAAATTCTGAACAGATTTGCACCCTTATGGATCACGTTGTCTGCTGACTGGGAACAGCAGTGGGGAAATTTGTCCAGGCTTGGAAGCTGTGGCCGAGTCGGGGAGTGTTGGTGGGGTTGGCCTCTTCTGGCTTCTCTGGGACTGGGCAGGATGGGCTGTTGACTCTTAACAGGACCCATCAGCCAAGAAAGGTCTGATGAGGTCCAACCTATGTTTCATCACCCCCTGAGAGTGCCTGTAGGCAGCTCCGAGAGCCGGCGTTTCCCAAGGAAACAAAAGCAGATATGTCTGGTTATAAATTTAGCTTATGTGTGATGTAGTCTTGCATTTCTTTCATCTTATTTCATTACATTACGTTCCCAAAAAGAACTAGAAATACAGTATTTCAATCACAATAATCTAGAAGTGAAACTTTGCAGCATCCAGGTGTATTTCCCATCCAGACTCATGACTGTCATGAAGAATCATCTGAATAATTAGGAAAGAAAACACCGTTTTTCCCTACATTACCATATTCTCTTTTGAGTCCGGACCGTGAGGCACAGTTACACCATTTCCAGGATTTAGGGGGTCCTCTGGTAGGCTCGGGATTTTGCCTGCTTATCAGTGGCTGGCACTCTCTTGGGGGAATCCAGCGATGGCAAATGGCGCTGGCTGTCAGTCGGGCGAGAAGCAGGAACGTCAGTGGGGTCACTTGTGCAGCCTCTGCTGGGGCTGACTGGAGACCCTTCTCATCAGTGACCTGCAGTGCTTGAGGCTTGGGGATTGACAGAGGACTTCAGTTTTCACTGCTGCTAGCCATTAACCTTCACAGGCAAAGCATTCCCACAAAAAATTCATCCAAGGCGAGTATGACAGGAAATATTCAAAGCATGAAATGAATGCTTGTAGCATGACAAAGCAGTGCTTGAAAGACATGAAACGTTCATTGCACTTGGAGGGGCTGGACGCTGCAAAGGAGAGGAGAAATAAAAATGTGGCTCGAGTATATATTTTTATTTCTCCGTGCGTGTGTACAGAAAAAAAGGCAACGAACCTTTCCAATGGATAAGGTGCATAAATACAGCTGTGATTATTCTAAGTCATTTCAAAAATATGTTTTTATCCCGTTGCTCCGTTCCATTCCTTTCCGTGGATCTTTATCCACGAGATAACAGCAAGGGCCATCTAGAGGGCAGCTTGGAAATGGGATGGCCAGGAGCAGCCTCCTGGGGAACTCCCGAGCTTCCCTTTGCAGGGTCAAGGATTTTCTTTGTCCTGAGGGCACCTCAGTGCCAGGTCACTGCCCCCTCCTCTGTGGCGGCGCTGGGATGGGCAGGCAGCCATGGCAACCCCTTCTACCCGTGTCCCGTGTTCCAAGATCCTGGACGCGGCAGCTGGAGCTGCGAGCAACCCTCCAGCTTTCACTACAACTGTTTTTAATGTGCGTCTTCTTGAGAGAGTTGCTGTTTAATTAACAGCTGAGAGCTGGGTTGCGTCAGAGTAATTGCGGCCGCCGGAGCGGACCACAGGCTGGAGGATGCTTTGGAACACCACCCTGCCCACCACGAGGCCGGGCACTTAGGGAAAGGAGTTTATTTGTGGTATGGGCATCGTTTAATTTCTGTTGAGTGGAGAGGGGAGTTTATTAGTGGAAAGAGGATGTGATGCCAAGGCCTGACTTGCAAAACAAAACCCCGAACCTTTCTATTTGTCTTTCTATGTAAAAAATCCCTAATGCTCGGTAATGTAAGACAAAGGGAAAATTTTACTTGCAGGAGAATTGCCTTCCACAATAACCAAGAAAAAAAAAAACCACAAAACGCCCACACCAGAGCAGCATGATCCAAAATGTGAACTTTTTACGCCTCCCCAACCTTCTAGGTTAGGCTTCCAACTAAGTGATCTTTTATTATCAACATGATATACCCTTGACATAATTTGGCGCAGTAAAGCTTCTTCTGCTGAACTCGTGATTTCATTTACTAGATCTGATGAAAGTTCTGTGAACCACGGTAAAATGTGATAATTAGTAGTTTAATTCTTTTAGGGTGTGCGTATTAATTGAAAAGGCTTGAACTATAAATACAGGGCCTGTGGATAAAAGCCCCCTCTGAAATCAGCCGCTTACCCGAAGTATTCATTACTCCACATCTTATTTAGGTGGTGTCTCTTTGTGGCAGTGTGGCAGTGAGTGGGAACCCTCCTCTCAGAGATCACAGCAGCGAAACCCAGGCTGCCTCACCGCTGCTCTCCTGCCATCGGAAGTGCTCCCTGGCCAAAATTTTGCCCTCTGTGGTCAAACCACTGGAAGTTAAAAATGTGTGCTGGGAGCTGTGCTGTGCGGACGAGCTGGGGAGGCGCTGGCTCCCTTCCTGCAGAAGTCAGAAGGGGATAAAGGCTTGAGGTGGAGGCAGTGGCAGCAGTGGGTGGGTGGGTGTCTTTCTGTTTTCCAACAAGTCCACCCAAGGGCATCAGGGATTCCCTGTGACTCCAGTCCCAGCCAGTCTGGCACTTCTTAGCAAAAAGTACTTTTCCTCCTACTTACACACTTCTCCTTCACTGTACCTGAACTACCAGCACCTAAACTTCTGTGGCTTCAGCCAGAGCTCGGTTCATACAGGCAGGAATGTCCAAGTGTAGATAAGGGATTGCACTTTCCCGCTCACACTCGGGTGTTCTTTTGCTCTGACTTCCTGACCAGCGCAGGAGGTGTTCTGTTGGCTCCAGACCTTTCCAAATATATCTGCACACTTCGAAAATGTGTGTCATTTTTTCACACCTTCCCCTGCTTTCTGCCTGTGGTGTAGTGCCTGTATGAATCCTGTGGCTTTACAGGTACAAGGTGGTTTTCTTTCAAATGGATCCAAACCTTTGTACTCATGCTTGGTTTGCACACTCAGAAAAAATCTGTGTGTCTGCACACATTGCGGATTCACGGGTTAATCAGGTGCTTTCCAAGTTGCCTTAATTTTGTAAACCTGGAGTTGTGTATACCATCAGGGAGGTGCACGTGAAGGGCAAAGCACAGCTCCTGAAAGCAGCACACTGGACTGCTGCTGTTGTCAGGGAGGGCACTTTAATGAGAGCAGGCTCCCAGAAAAGGCCTCGTCACTTCTATAGATAATTAGATACTATTTTTTAATTGCAGGTAACTGCTTTTTAACTGCAGAATTTGCTAGCTAGGAACTGGAAAGAAAGTTTAGGGCAAGTCTTGTGGAGTTGTGAGAATAAAATCCCCTCTGAAGCCTGGCTCTGGTGTGACTGAAATGGAAAAGTACCAGATCCGTTTCTTGGAAAGTGAGAAGGAGACTTTTATTTGCAGTGGTCCGCAAATATTTTCCCAGGAGCCGAGGTAGTGAGCATGGCAGAAGGGGCAGGAGGAAGGTGAGGCGAGCGAGCCACACTTGTAAACACCCTCCTTTAGCTCGGCTGTTGTTATCTGGCACAAGAAAGGGCGCCGCAAGTTGTTTACAGCAGTTTGTGGTGTTCGTTTCTGCTCCTTTTTCAGTGCCCTATCTTCCCTCGTGCAACTTTTTTTCCTGCGTTGTGATAGTGTCCAGATAGATTTTGGCGGTGGGGTGGTAGGAAGGTGCCAGTTGATTAAATGTGCTGCTTACTATGTGCATTTCATGTCTGCTGTCTTAACATTTTTTTGTTAACCACTGTTGCAACTGAAGAAAATGCTGAAGTTTGACAGTTGGGAGTTACTGCTGAGTGTGTGCTGTAAACTATATCATCCCTCTGCCTTCTCCCTTTCTCCCCCTCCTGCTGGAACCAAATGATTTATAAAATGCCTTCACATTCTTGAGTGAGTTCACACTATCACCTCCAGGCACTGCACTGAGGAGTCTTAGGAGTGGATGGGAAACACAGATCTGATAGCTGGCATTTTTCTTTGAAAGGGGGAAAAAAAAAAAAAAAGGCAAAAAAAAGGGCTGATTAAATTTAAAGGAGAAAAGTTTCCTGCTGTGCCCCAGAGTAAATCTGTAGTCAGTGAAGCACTTTCTAGTAAACAAGAGATGTGCGTGGTTACAGTGGGGTTTTATTATTACCCACTGCCATTGTTTTCCATTTTCATAAGATTCAATTAATGCAATCATTTTAGAGTGTCTCTAATCATTACCTCCCGCCCTCCCTCACTCGCACTTGAAGCAAGGGGATCTGCTGCAAGCCACACTCTGGGATGAGGAGCCAGCACCTCGCTCCCGTCCCTGGCAAGGAGAGGCACAAGGAATTGATGGGGCTGCTCCAGGGAATCAGAATATTTCTCTTCTCTCTATCTGGCCTTTGCAGGACATATGGCCAGCGCCCCAACCCTGGCTGTGGTGAGCCCTCCCATGGGGCCACCGTGGCACCCCAAAAGTCCCCCTGCCCTAGCCAGGCACAGAGGTGTCAACACCAGCTCTCAGCCCATGGTGGGTCAAAGCCCTTCCTGGTATTTCTTCTCCTGGGATCATAAGGGAGGATATTGCTTATGTAGCTGTGCCACTCACTCACAGAGAATCCAGACCTCTGTCCCTGTTATTTTTCTACTTTAATTCCTTACTCTTAAGGTTTTATCTGTAACAGAAGGCTCTTTGACAGCTGCATCTCCATCTGAAAACCTGCTGGTGTTTGGGGGGTGTCCCCACCTGACCAGCTTTGCACTGCAGACCTCCTGCAATTTTCCCACATGTTAGACCTCAAAGTCCTGATTTTTCAGAATCAGGGAATTCGCATTCAGGAAGTTTCCAGCAGCAGAATGCAGAGAGCTGCCCGTGTCCCCCACGCCGTACGGAGGGGAGCCAATTTTATCGTACAGCCGAGCATGCCAGACAGGGAAGCTGCAGGAGGAAGGGAAGAGGTGAGGAGCAGGAAAGGGTGGACAGCAGCTTGACAGACTGAGGTGGATGTGGTTTTGAGGCAGGAGGGGATCCCCACGGATTTTTGTGAGGGAAGGCTTAGAGAAGTAGTTGGGTAGTGGCCCACGGCTCCGTTTCAATCAATAACAAAGTGGGCTGGAAAGGATGTGACAACCCAAGCAAACAGCTGAGGAATGAGGCAGCCCAGTGTTAGTGAATCCAGATTCCTGCCTGCCGTGGCCATGAAGGATGGATTTGCAGTAGGACTGGGAGCCGTCCTCCGTTAGGAGGAGAAGGAAGCAAAGATCATCCCGTGTACAATATAAATGTACGTTGTTATTACTACTATTGCCATGTCAGCCGTAAACTGTTCCCACGAGAACAGAGATGCAGCATCATTGAAAAAGAATGTCTTACTGTGAAATGGGCAGCAGAAACACTGTGGCATTATCTGCCGGGCAGTGAATTTACCTTGGTGACAGATCATTATTCCCTCCTGCAAACGAACCGGATGAAGGGCAGGAACACAAGGATAACCCAGCAGCACTTGGATTTTGCGGGCTTCTGAATTGAAAAAAAAATAAACAAAAAGTAGCCAGATAAAACTGTAAGGATGGAGAATGTCAAAGAGAGATTGCTTGGGGCAAGAAATGGGGAGGAAAGCAAATTTTCTTCCAGATCTGTGCTGACTGAGATCTGATCTATGATATGTGGACTCAGACTTGGATTTCATCCCATCTAACATTAGGCATTGAAATGAGACACCAGTGATGGACCTAAAATCCTCACTGTCCCTCTGTAATCAGTGGAGACACCAGGTCTTTTGAGAATTAATCTCCCTCTGTTGAACCTCAGGGAGCTTTAAAACCAAGATATCTCAAACAAACACTGTAATTGCCCTGGACCTGAGATTCTGGTGCTGGAGGAAGTCACCCACCCCTCTCCCACTCATCCTGACAAGCCAGAACAGGCAGAGTTGAGACAGAGTTGCTCAAGAGCAAAGGTGGATCTAGCAGGGCACGTGGACTTGGCTGAATGATTTCTTCATCACTAGGGGTAGGGAGTAGAAGAGTGGACAGTGTATCTACTGCCCACGTGTACTTTTTCCCTTTCTGTTTTTCTTTTGAATTCTACGGAATGGGAGTATCTTAGATAAATTATCGTTTTTGATAAGTGTTCATGTGCTCTGTGGAGGAATGTTTCTAGGGATGGGCACCCTGGCAGCGAGAATTTCCTCCTCAGCTCTTCCAGCGAAGTTTTGTTCTAAGCTGCCCAAATGAAGCCATTATTCAAAAGTTAAAATGTTCTGTTCCAGTTCTTGTTTTCATTCTTTCATGTGTCTGGGGACTAAACTTCTGTGAAAAAGAGCCCATTCTCACAGGATGCCTTGCCTAATTTTGCAGACAAGAGAGGTTCAGCGATTCCAATTACGATGAGATAAGAATCTGAAATGTTTGGGATCGCATCCATCCTGAGTTGAACCCTTAACTTTTCCAAAATCCATCCATCATTATTTTCCCCTTTATTTCTGCATTTCAGTAATGCAAGCAAAGGAGGAACAGAGAAGAAATGAATGTTAATGCGTCATAAACCTCAATAGATGGGTTTTGTTTTTACCTGAGTTGCTTTAGTTTAATGTAGAGCTCTCTGCCAGTGGAATTCCTTTTCCTTCTTCATTTTTTCCTGCCAGCTTGAAAGTCAGTCAGAGTACAAACTGTCACAGGCCAGACTGCTGACCATGGCCCAAAATATGAAGCCCTGGCCCCTGTGGTATCTTCAGATTGTCTTGAATACATGAGGATAGGGCAGCCCACCCCAGTGCCATGTTTCTGCATCCCTGGGCATCGCACTGTGCCACGCACACTGACTGCTGGGACGGGTTAGAGGCTCTAGAGAGGCAAATCTTCTGCCACAGGAAGGGAGTGCAAAGGCTGAGCTGCCCAGCCCAGTTTCCAGCAACAGATTCATCTCAGGTCCTCACTGGTACCCCAAGAGCGTGTCTGAGTTGCTGCAGGCACCCTCCTGGGTTGAGACATCCCACCAATGTCATCCCAATTCCCTGAGCACCTCCCCTGGAACCACCCAGTCTGCCACACGTGGGATAAGCACTTGAAATCAGTTAAGGATGAACAAGGTCCTCCTCTGCCTCTTCTGTTTACTGTGTTCATGTTGAATCCCTCACAATGAGTGAACTCCGAGGCCCCCTTTGGGCTACAGCTTGAGCAGATTACACGAGAAAAATAAACTTGGTCCGTGTTCTGGCCTGACCTTGGCCTGAACCTGAGAAAGTGAATGCCCCTATCACACCAACATGTGTCTGTAGAAGTACAGTAAACACATACGGGGGTCACTGGCCCTCTCTGTCCCGCAGTCCCAGGCCAGGAGTCTGGAGTTTTGGGCTGTCCGCCCAAGTACTTGTTAATAAATGTCCATTCTTAGTCCGTAAAGGAATGTAGACAGGGCATCCTGCCCTACAAAACATAAACTTAGAATGAAACGGAAAGAGAGTCTCAGTCATCGTGCAGACCTCTGCTGCTGGTTTCCACATCCAGCAGTCTCTCCCCACTGGATTTATGTTGCTCGCTCGGGACTTGGCTGGGGAATTGCCCACTGCTGCACTGGGTGTTCTCCACCGCTGTCTGCGAGCGTGGTTGCCTGCTTAACCCTGAGTGCAGCAGAGCTTGGGAAGTCAGTCAGTCGGTCTGTGGGGCTTCCTCCTCAGTGCTTGGGGAAGGCAGAGACCTGGCAGAGCCTGGGATATGAGCCTGGAGAGCCCGGGTCACCCCGGGACGGGGTTGTGTTGCTTCCAGGGGTGTGCAGTACTTTGTCTGTGCACCTTCACTCTCCCAGTGGGATCAGTCAGAGGCAGATGGGTGCATGACATGACACGACGAGTGACAAATCTCTTCCCTCCCCAGCCACAAGAATAACTAATGTGTAAAGTTAGTTAAAATAACTAACGTGTAACCAGTGGAAGTCAGCCTGCTTGGGACTAAAAGCTATCAGAGTTAGTTCTGTGCAAAGAATAGAGGAGTAAGAGACTCCTGGAGAGAAAACTCCAAGAATTCAGTTGAAAGGACAACAATATCCATGGAGTTCACTGTGAATTACAGTTTGCTCACCGGTGGTGTCAGCTGAGAAGGTGTAAGAAGTACACCTGAAGGGAGAGGAAAGCCATGGGGAAAAGTGGAGCTGGCTGATCCTCATGACTTAGCTCCCATGCCCGGCTTTCTTACTTCCCCATCACATTTGTACAATCTAATCTGGAGCAGATATTTCTACAGCTTCCATTACCGAGGTGTCCTGCCGCAGTCTTTTAGAAGTGCCACGGTGTGAAGAGAGGGGAGTGCCAGGAAGGGAGGGTGAGAGGAACCAGCTGGTGAAGTCGCCAGGGTTTGTGTCCATATCACCCAGCAAAGTGGGGCAGGGAAGCTTCCCTCACCCGACCCCGTCCCCACCAGCTCCTCCTGGACTCTGGGCTTTCCTAGAGAATCCTGCCATATTATCTGGATACATGGGTTATTCCTATAACTATAAACTAACCTGCACCTTAAAAACAATTCCTGATACTCTTTTTATAGCCCCCTAATTCTGTGTCCACAGGACTTCAGACTCCCTCAGTCCAGCTCCCAGCGTGTCTGAAGGGTAACCTTGGGAGGGTGCTCTTATCTACCACCAGCTGAGGGAGGGTTTTATAGATCCTGAAATAATTACAGCATCGCTGAGTGCAGTTGTATAATTTCTTGGCAATATACTAATTAAAACGAGATATTTACACACAATGCTTATTTAAACTTCAGACTTATTTAAAAGAATCTGTATACTTCTAGTAACTGTGCATTACAGCTTTATTAAGGATCGTGTTTTTCATGCAGATGGAGTTCTCGAGCTCTGTTATCAATGTAAATGAGCCCGTGGCTTTATGCTCAGGCCTGAATACTTCCAGGGCATCTGAATCATCCTGGTGTTTCATTTCACCATCTAAAAATCACTTTTGAAATACTATATTTTTTTAGCTCGCTGTGTTGTGGCGATTAGAAATCGCTGTGTGTTTACGAGGAACAGAGAGTCCAGCAGAGCGGAGTGTTTAGTGCGATGAATGGTGTGAGGAGCTCAAAGAAAAGTCAGATGCGTGTCGACACGTATCAAAGCTGCTCTGCTGCTCGGAATGACTGTTCGTGATACTTGTTTCATGATAAACTTCCTCAGAACATGATGTTACTGGAAAAGAAATGATCCATTTCTCTGAGAAACACGCAGGTGACACAGTTGAGTCAGCAGCTTGCAGCAGTGACACAGGCTTACGTTTATGAAAATCCCCTCTGAACTTTTGTCTCCCCGTGTGCCTACATCAGAGCCTTAAAATCTGTCCTGCTTCTCGTGTTCGCTCGATAGCTGTTCAAACTAGCAGAAATCCTCCCACCACCCCGATGAAGAGGTAGATTCCCGGCCTTAAAAGTCTCGGCAGTCACAAAACTTTCCCCTTTCGTAAGTAATTCGCCGTATAAATGTTAGTATCTCCGGTGACCGCCGATATCTCCGGGGAAAATGATAAACACGGAAAAATAACAGACTGCTGTGGAAACCAGAAAATCCTACCTCCCATCCGAGAGGGTTTAATTATTGGAGTTGCAGGCATTTCCCCGTGCACAAGCATCTCGGCATTCATAGGTGGAAAGTACCTCATGCTGTGTTTGAAATATCAACTGGATTTAAAAGAAGGCTTTGTGCTTCAGCGTGGACCTTTCTTAGCCTCCTGCAGATGGTTCCTATTGCTGAAAAGAGACATGACTTGTGAGATGGGGAGACCTCCGTGCCGATTTTCCGTGCCGCTCTAATCCCCCTTTACACCCATAAAGGACTTCAGTCCTTAAGCCTTTACCCTCTTTCTCCTAAATATTAAAATTATTTTCCTGAGTGTCATACCGTATTAAAGCAGAATGAAAATGGTTTTAACAATTGCTGGCATGGGGCTTCTGTACAGCATGTGTGTCACAAATCATGTCACTTTTCAGCAATAGGGCTGCTGCCAGCGGGAGGCTCAGAAATGCTCATGTTAATCAAAAATTTTAATTTCAAATCAAATTGACAGTTTACACATGGTGAGAAATGCTTCTCACCATGTGATATTTCAGTATGCTACACTGGGCAAAATGGGTGCACTTTCCTGTTAAGAATTTTGACTACAGTATCTGCAAATGTATGGGTTTCAGTGTATTGGGTATGGTAGTGGTTGATCTAAGGGAGCCCCTTGGAGAATAGGAGACAGAAGGGTTTTCATGCAGCCTGGCACTGGTGAGCCGCTGTTGGCACATGCTGCTGGAGAAATGACAGGTATTCAATAAACATCACTATGGTTAAGAGGAAGATTTAAAGGAGGGAGGGGCTGCAGTGCTATAAACAGGACTTGAAACAAATGTGCTTATTTCAGCCCGTGATTAGTCTGAATACCTAAGTATTCCACACCAGTTTTTAAATATCCTTACATTTATTTTCACACTGATGTTCTTCACACAGCATGAACAATAATATTTATGGCATTAATACTGTAGCTAAATTCTAATTTGGAGCAGTGTAAACCCAAGTAGACTCCGCGTGTTCCAAGGCACGCTCCGGCGGCGTGAGGACCGGAATGTGCCTACGGCACACGGCCCTGCCATCGGCTCCTTCCTCCTGCCAGCAGCTTCCTAGGAACCAGTGGACAAATTCAGGAGGCAAAACACCAGTTTATACTTGGTGAGGAGCGAGAGGAGCAAGGACAGATGATGGAGAGAGGAGCAGGGGCAGCTGGTGGAGCGTGCGCCATCGGCCGCAGATAAACGAGTCATGCAAACCCTCGCTTTCAGGCTCCACCAGAAATAAGATGCTGACATCAAAAAAATGGCCAACAGATAGAACTTTGATCCTTACGTTATTCTCTTTAGGAGGTTTTCCAGCTCTCTGGGGGGTCCTGAGGTCGGTGCAATGCCGCGCTCACAACTGGGATGTCATTTTACAGAGGCCTTGGAGGGGGAGATGGGCAGAGATGGCAGCATCCCCTTCTGGTCTTCCCCTCCAGTGCCCGTATTTGCCGTGGAGTGGGTGGGTGCCTGCTGGTGGGTGCCCAGGGAGCACCCTGCGGCAGCACATGCTGCCAGCTTTCCCTGGAAGCTCCATTTGGACACTGAGTCACTGGCAATATCACCGCAGACCTTGGAGATCGCAGCTGTCATTGCTCTTGTAACCAGGGTTGATATGAAAATATGAAGATAAATAACTCCTTCGTATTATTATTTTCAGGGAGGCAGGCTTTTCTTTTTATTACTCTTTTTATTGTTGGATGCTATAAATATTCCAGAATTATTATCCCAAGGTAGATTTCATCTCATTTACTTTGAAACGCTTTTGAGGAGGCACATTATTTTATAAGCTGCCAAATGAGTATGACCATTTATAATGATTTTTTTCCTCTTTTCTTTAATATTTGATTTTTGGATGGAGGACCTGAAACAGAAATATGCTAATTTAAGACATCTGTTGTTTTTCAAGCTATAGGCCCCTATCGGTATTAATGCAGGGTTTTTTACCAAATTGGGTTTATGGTAGACAGGGAGATTCTAAATTTTTATCATTATATCAAAAAACTGTATTTAACTGATTTCTCACACACACGAGTACTGAAAAGTACCCAATGATGTTAGGAGTCATCAGAAATGAAAAACCACACCAGACATCTTAGATCTTGGAATGGTTTCCATTACACGAGGTCTTTAACGTGAATTGAAATGCTTTCAATGTTTCAAGAAGACCTTTGTCTTCAAGAGAAAGGAACTACCCGTGTGCCACCACTTGGACAAAACCTGACGTGATTGATTGCAATCTGTAATCGGTTCATTAACGGTAATAAGTTTCCATTAATTCCACTATCTCTGCACTTAAATATAAAATGAGTTGAATCTCCTAAGAGCTGAGGCTGCAGTGGATCCGTGCAGGATCGGGCTGTTGGTGACACACCTGATGCCACATTTGCTCTGGTCCACATTTATTAACTCGCAACCCGGACTCTGAAGCTCAAGATGGCAAATATCGAAACAATTAGGCACTGTTCTCGTTAGAGATTCTAAAGTGCCATGAGTAGGAAAGGTAACACACAGGGAGGGGTTACACACGTGTTTGTGTTCTGATTCACCTCTGGAGGACCCCTGGTCGGGTGGGTTCCTTAGGGAAGGGTGAGAGTCCTTCCTCCAAGCCGCCCCCAGCAGACGTTGATTCCCAGTGGCCACAAACCATATGGAAAAGGAACTGAACTCGGGCTCTGGGCACCCACAAAAACGAGCCATTTTAGACAGACAATTTCACTGTCTGCTGGTTACAGACTTTTTAGCTAAAACCCAAAAAGGCAAATCATTTACCAGTGGTTTTGCATATTGTGAAGGGTTAACAAAACTTTCATTATCACAGTCTATTAAGCCAGGACCAGGAAACAATTTCTAATCAACACTCAGATCTGGGCAGGGATTGTGCAGTCTTTTGTAGGAGGCCTCAGATCTGTGTTCTCTATTCTCACATGCTCACTTCCAGCTGTTGTCATTGAAATCCCACATAATCTCCCCGGGTCAAAGGGCAGTCATCCATGACTGCCGCTGTTAGGAGGTTATGCTGATTTCTGTTGTCAAATATTGGCCCTTTTCTCTTTCAATCACTCCCATTCTACTTTTTTTAACAAGAAAGATCCAGCCTAGAATTGTATTACATGACTTTAAAGTCTTAAAAGTGTTCCTCTATTGTACTGACACGACATGCCCTGGACGGTCTAATCCATCCTGCTATGGGCCACAAAGAAAGTTCTGGTGCTTCTTAAAACCTCAGCCAAAGGCAGGTAGCGAGTCAGGGGAAATAACGGCGCCTGCGACTTGTGGCCCCGCAGTTATTTCGTAAGAAAATGTGCAGTTTGTCCAAGGTGAGCTGTTGCTGTGGTATGAAAATTAAATTGGAAATAACAAGCCAAAATAAGTGTGGGAGCATTTGTCAGGGAACGAGAGATGTTTCTGTGTCGCCTTTAATGTATAATGTCTTGCTTAACTCTTCTGTAAAATGTCCACGAATTAAAAAAGTGGTCTAATTTACCATTAAGGGTTTATCATTTACAAATCTGAGGAAGGCATTTTGCACAAAGCAATTAAAATAAGGCCCCCGTGGCAGCTCTGGTGCTCAGTATTTGGGGGCTGCTGGTAAATGCAGATTTCATTGTTGCTGCATGCAGTATCCCAGCCTGGTGCTGTCTGCCATTGGACTGGCACAGACATTCCCTTGGACAGAGTGTTGTGGCTGGCATAGGTGGTCTCTTCAATCTCCTTTTTTTTTTAGATACGGAGTTAGTTTTTTTAGATACTCGCCTTAGCCCCGTGGATCTTGCTTTGTGTTTCCAGCACGGGATAGAGCTGAGCTGTTTCTCGGCAGTGGTGGGGCTGCCTCAGCTGGGTCAGCCCAGCCTTGATAAACTCACCTTCCAATTAAGCAGAGTGTAAATGTTATGAAGGTCTCGACTGAAGCACGCATGTTCAGTCCTTTCTCTTTTGCTGGAGAATGCAGATTAGGAGCAACTCCCTCACCCCCATCCTCCTCAGCCAGAGCAGCCGTGGAACAGCTAATCTTTTGGGAGTCCTCGGGGTGAGCCGGGTTCCCTCTGATAACATCCCCTCTCTCCAGGCCTGCGTGTGCTGTGTGATACAGACATTAATTTTCTCATCAACATTATTGCTCCGCATTGTTTGTGAAACATGGGATTATCTAGATAGAGGATAAAACCAAAAGGAATCAAGTTGCACTTCGAGCAGAGAGGGCTTTTCTTTTAATCAGGCATTTGGTTAAGATAATAGGCTTGAGACCCTAATTGATTATTACTATTTTAAGGTTTTAAGATGGCTATGTATAGTGAGATGCTGAACATGAAAAAAAGCTTTAGAAATGGGTTCAGTGCTAGTTTGGGGGACTTGTGTAATTTCAAAACACTGAAAAGGAATCAAAGTCTCCCAAAAAGCTGTTCTCTGAAGCTTAATGCATTGTCACTCAGATTGTAGTGCAAGAAAAATAACTGGATTTGGATTTCTTCATCTTCAAAGGAGTAACTCTCTCCCGGTTTTATTTAAGCTTGGCTTTCAGGAAACCAGCTGTATCTCTGTTTAGAAAATACCTTGTATATTTGTGGTGCAATCTAGCTATTTTACAGCAAAAATAATACTGTTGGATTACACAAGGAAGCCTGCTAATTAAATAACAATAATACCTTGAGCACCTTGAAAACATCTTCAGATATTCAATTAAGGAACAATAACCCGATGAACTTTAACCTATAGACTATATTCAGACTTTCTACATAAAAGTAATTGCATCAGTCATGATTTTCTCAAGCTACAACACGAGCTCTTGATTGGTAGCTCAACGTCTGAGACTCCTTTTTACTGCATTAATTGGGAAAGCAGACAATACTCTCCCTGTAAACTCGATTTTAGGACGAAGGTTAGTTGCCTTTGTACACGTTTACTCATTGAAATAGGAATGTTTGCTTAATAATTCAAAACAAATAGCACTAGACAACAAGTCCTAATCCTGATTTCTCCTCTGCCAGTGTAAATTAGGAGAAAATGAGGTGAAACTCTATTTGATCAGTGTAGAAAGATTTGTTTAAAACTTCTTTGAGAGAGATGAGAATTAGGCTGCAGCAATTGAAGCCTTTTCTTCTGGCTTCTTTGCTGGGATCCAAAAGAAGAATATGTAAATGGCATTGCGAATTTTCTCCCCAATTAAAGCAGCCGTCAAGTTATGGAAAGATGTTTTCCATGTGGTACCTGGTCCGATAACATTGTGCTGTTGTGCACAGTGATTTATTAGTTACCCTCCTGATCTTCTTTATTCAATTTGGTCTTATTATCCTGGGGTTTTTTTCCCCCTTAAGGGAAAGACGATCATCCTTGCGGGCCCAAGTGAGATCTTAGGTGATGAGCTAAGTCCTACCTGCCCCTAGACTTGACTGAAGGAATGGTTTGACCATTTGTTTTAATTCCTCCTTGAAGTTTTCAGCCCATCTTTGTTTGGCAGGGCGGCGAGCACGTGCTTTAGTCAGGCATGTGATGGAAGTGAAGCACGTGCTCCAGCAGCTTTGCTGAGTCAGGGCCTGCCTTGGCCAGCCACGTGTCTTCATTTGGACCCAAAATTTCAGTGAGTGAACCCTGCAAGGTTCATTTGGAGCGCGTGCTTTACTACCAAACTGGGACTGTTGCACAAAGCTGCAGACATGACCTGTCATACACAGCAGTTTCGATGGCCCGTCTTTTGGATATTGAGCAAAATCACCACGGTGCAAGTATTTCAGTAAAGTGCCCTATGAAAAGTAAATCTTGGGAGCTTTCAGAAGGTTTAATCGTCCTTTCAGTACAGGAGCTCGTTAATGCTAACATCTGCATATGTAATTGTTTGACTTTACCTATTTTTCCTTCTCATTCAGAATTAAGTGGATCGGCCAAATTGATTCATTTTTGCATTTTGACCCCAGTTAATAACGTTAGCGTCACATCTTTTGTCAATGCTGCTGTTTCCCAGTAATTCTTCTTTTACACATTTAGGTTCTTTGTGCTATTTCCCTCATTTTCTTCTCTCACTGTTACCCCAGCTGAGCAAAAACGAGAGTCTTAGGCCTGGATTTTGCAGTCCAAGCCATCCAGGCAAACCTTTAAAATTCCATGGGGTTCTACTGAACTGCAAATTCACAGACCCACCGTACATCCAAATATATTCGTGATACAGCTCCAAGCCAAGGGCATGGCTTTTGTGGGCATCAAGGTATTATCAATGATTGGCGAGACCAGCCCCCGATTTCCTAATGTTTGTGAGTAAATATCAAATTGGAGAGTTGTGAAATCCACCTTCCATTTGTGAAATGTTTATTTTCGGTATCGAAGGATGAAAATCTAACCACGCTCGTTGCGTGCTGTCGCTTAATGATTGCTGTTACATGTACTTCCCTAAGGAACGTTCCTGCAGGAGTAAGTGGACATTTCAAGTGTACCCAGGATAGGAATATTGAAGTCAGCATGCCCAAGATAACTTGCTCGTCTTCTCTCATGCCCTGAGAGTCAGAATGTTTTTAAAATGGCACTTTCATACCTGGCTTTACCCGTGTGTGACAGCTTGAAGTAATGTGGTTTGCCTTGTGACAGTCACATTTTTACTGGATAATTACCACGGGCTCTAGACTTCCCCTTTAAAAAAATCAGCCAAACATCCTGCCCGTGGCTGTGATTTGGGTGGGGTTTTTTTTTTTTCCCCTTCCATATTTAAATTTCACCTTCACTCTCCGTGCGGCGGGAACCTGCCTGAGAAGTGCAGGTGGGAGCGGACGGCAGAGCAGAGCCGGCGTGGTGCGCCGCGAAAAAAAAACAACACGTGGCAGATGTTCGTGGCATTGCTGGATGCACTTCTGGAAGTTGCTCAGATACTGCCATGATGAGCACAGTGTGAGAAGTTGCATGGCATAGACTGGCTTCCCTCCGAAGGGCTCTGCGGAGTAGTAAGCATCCTGGCCCCGATCCAGCAAGGCACTTAAGCATATGCTTAATTTTAGGCACATGAGTGGTTTCAGTGAAGACCTAAGAGAATTATTTTTAATTCACAGATCATTTAATTCAATAGGCAGGTCTGCTGCAGCATATGAAAAGTAGATCTTCATATTAAAAATACTTGGGAAATCGGCGGTGAGCAAACGTTGTGTATGGGCAGCAACCGTTTCTAAAAAGCAGAATGGGGTAGTCATCACCTTTATGGTGGGAAAACACAAAGCAGATCAGGCAAAAGCACTTGCAGCTATCTGGGAGCTATTTCTAAATTGAAAATAAGGAAAAATAAAAGCTCGTAAGAACATTTTTTTTCATTTGAAGTAGAGAAAAATTTATTCTCTTGATGTAAATAAAAACCTTGTTTGCAGATTGAGGAATTTGTTTGTGTTGAATTTCAGCATCAATTTCAATATTTTATAGTACATTTATCTACAGCTGGAGCATGACAGATTTGTGTATATTTATATGTTTGTGTACATAATACATATGTATACACACATACACAAGGATGCCCAAAGATATACATATACACAGTTTGAAAACTCATCATTATTGCTGGAGTATAAAAACATGCCTGATGCAGAAACTTGTCTCGAGTCTGTTAGCTTAGAGACTGCGTTCATCTGGCACTGTGGGCTCCTAGCAGAAACAGGGAACTTCTTCTGTGTAGGAGCAGAATTCCATGAGATCTTGGCTGGAGGTGAGCAGCTCATCTCCCTCCAGATCTCTCCCAAACCTTTCCCTGACACATTGCCCGGCATTCCACCCTCTGTAGACCTGTGCAGAAGGTGTGTTCCTTTTGCATCTCATTCCACAGGTAGAAATGGCAGTGTATGGTATGCTGTGTTTGTTTTAACAACCCCAAAAGAAAGCCAGGAGTACAAACGTGCAGCTGGCGTTGGCCCTATTGCTCTGGTCATTAGAGAAAGGTGCACAGGTATTCCTGGGATGAGCGTGGGGTGCAGGAGAATATACGGGATGCAGGGAGATCGTACTGAGCCTGACAAACAATTAACGACGGAGCAGATGGTGCCCCTGCAAAACATTCAATAATAAATGTGTGCGTGCGCCGGAATCAGTGACTCTAAGTAGGACAACCTAAAAAGGTATGCCACTTATCCTGTGGGCAAGCAGGACTTTACAGTTCTTTTAATAATCCCTTTATCCTGCGATTTCTCCTGTGACCCTGATTTCCAAAGCAGAAGGTCAGCCCGGCCGGCCGAGCGCAGCCCTCCCTCTAACTGAAGTCCGGCTCCGTCCCGCCCCAGCCGCCGTATCCCGGCCCTCGCGCCCGCGCCGGGGCTGCAGCCCGGCCGCTCCTTTGTCACGGAGCATACCCGTGAAAATTAAATGAACATTTGGTGGTAGGCATGTTTGCAGAGAAGAAGGAAAATGCTGTTATGTAAAGTGCCATCACATTTTGATACCGAGCGTAGAGGCATTCCTTGCACGAGGGAGGCGAGCGTGGATGCGCCCGCCCTGGTTCCTACAGACAGTCCAACGGCTCAAAGTTATTACTTTTTTCCTATGCAGAGATTTATTTTTCTTTTTGAAACCTAGTTCTAAATGTTAGAATTTTATTTTTTTTTGGTCGAAAAGGCCTTAATTTCAATTTTTTTTTAACCGTCTGCTCTTTTAAGATCCCCCTAGTGTAACCTTAGAAAAATGAAGAATACGTCTTTAAATCTTGTTTTGTTTGAATGAATGGGTAGATAATCCTGATCAGATGTTTCTCTAGAGAATAACGTTTAAAACGATTATGGAACTTAGCTGTCCTGTCTGTTTCCTAGGTACAGTATTTTCATTTCAGTTGTGAAGTCATTAGGGGTCATCCAAGGTAACCGTTTATTAAAATAGTCCTCTTTTGTTTCAGATTTCCTGTTGAGATGCTTTAACATGTAAAAATCTCCCTGCTGATGTGTCATGTTAGCTTTCCTAACCTCTAGATAGAAACCACAAAGCAGCCTACATAGCTGTATGACTGGTTACCCACCTACATAAACAATAATTACTGCTAAGTGGGAAATTAGATGTCACATTTTAAGTCTAAATGAAAGTAAAGTATTTGAGAATACTGTCATTAAATGCTTAAAGCTAATCGCAGTTCTCTCACTCTGTTTGTTTTGTAGGACATTTGGGCTTCCAGGACAGTTTTGTCACATCAGGTGTTTTCAGTGTGACTGAGCTAGTAAGAGTCTCACAAAGTAAGTATCGTTTTGTGGCCGGTTTATGTGGTTTCTGTAATTTAAGGGTGTTTTTTTTCTTTGATTCTTATTGCTCCCTTCCTCAATTCACAAACAGCATCTTGAAAATTCGGATTCTCTTCTTCCCTCTTCTTGCCAGTGGACAGCATTCGTGTGCCACTTCTTTCAATGGGCGAAAATAAACCAGCAGAATTTTAAAGGAAGCTGATAAATAATCTGATTCTGCAAACTTGCATGTGCAAGTTGATAAGTTCGTCTGGTGCCCAGCTGAAAAATGGGCAGAGTGCAGATAAATGCATGCAGAAATCAGCTTCCCATGGATCCCTTGGAGGATCCGAGGGCTGTATCGCAACCAGACCTCTAGAAATTACCTGACCCGTGCACATAAGCCTGGAAATTTTCTGATGCTGTTTTTGCACATTGTGTTAATCCATGCCATGTGTCCATGTCTGTGTGTGTGATTCTTGGGGCAGTCCCAGTGCAGGGCCAGGAGCTGGACTTTGATGATTCCTGTGGGTCCCTTCCAACTCAGGATATTCTCAGAATTTGGGGTTTGTGCACCTGCAAGTTGCTGAAGTCGTTAACAGTGCCAACAACTGTGCCAGCTTCAGCCCTGATAATCTCACACATCCTGACTTCCCCAGGCCCATGTTTTCCATTAACTGTATGGAATTCTGTCTTCTAGAAGGATTTGGGGTTTGACCTTTAGAGAATGCTAATGCCCCCAGCATGAGTGACACACTGCAGCATGATCATTACAGGCTTGTCAATACTCACTAACAACACTGAATTGGGAGTACCTGTCACCACCCTGTTCCATTGATCAAAGGTGCATTGATTGTATTTTGCTATGACATGATCCAGATAGGCCAAGGAAAGAGTATGGCCAGGGTCTTGCAGAGACACTGCTGCTAAGCCAGGCAGGCCTGTAGGAACAAGTCCTTTAGGGAGCTAAAAACTTCTTCCCTGTGAGGGTGGGGAGGCCCTGGCACAGAGAAGCTGTGGCTGCCTCATCCCTGGAAGTGTCCAAGGCCAGGCTGGAGCAATCTGAGATAGTGGAAGGTGTCCCTGCCCGTGGCAGGGGGTGGAACTGGATGATCTTTAAGGTCCCTTCCAACCCAAACCATTCTGTGATCTTTTCTCCAGCCAGAGTGGAGCTGTGGGATAACATCACGTTGTCACCAGTCACCACTGTTCCAGGTGAAACCCTCAGCTCTGTGCCCCTTCAAAACCTTAGGCTGTGCAACAAATCCCTTTAAATGATAAAAATGGTTCTCCTCCTAGATAGCAGAAATATTTATTTGTGTACTGGTTCTGGGCATGTAATTTAAGTCATTCTGGGGCTGGAATCTAACTGGCACAGACCTATAAAAATCTGTGGTTTTGAGTCAGAACACAGAGTTTCTCAGAGGATTTTCCCAATTTGTTTCCTCTTTTGGGAAGACACTAGCTAGTGAATTGGCTTTACATTCAAAACTAGGATGGTACAAGGAAAGCATGGGGAGTGGGAGATATGTGAGTTATGTGCCCTGGAGAGAGGCAGAGAGAAGAATGTTGAAGAAAACACTTCTCCTGAGCTTCCTTCCCTGACAACTGGTGGGAATTTTGAGAGAAGGGCAAAGTTAAGAGGACTCAGAAGTCAAGAGGAGCTGCTGAGTGCTCAGCACATTTGCAAATCAGTTCACTCGCTGAAGTGCTTAAGCAGAGACATTGGCATCTCACTGGCTGTGCAGGGAGCACAGACTGGCTGGTACCTGCAGCCAGGGTGGACAAACCCAGGTTGTCACCAGCATTTGAACGTCTCCGTGTTATGTCACTTCGGTTCAGCGTGACAGCGTGGGGCTTTTTGAAGCCCAAAGGATTCGCCCTCCCCCTCTGCAAGGCATCCCACTTCACCACAATCTTATCTTGGCTGTAGGAGCCCTGCACAGCAGAGCTGCCTCTGGACTCTGTCAGCCGTGCTCCATGTGTGCACTTTTCCTAGGAAAGTGCCCCACTCCTGGCTGCAGCCTTCCCAGCCTCCCCCAGAGCTTGGCACTGACCTCGTGAGCATCGTGTTTCAAGCTTATTAATTTTCCCTGATATTTTATTGTGACTGAACTGAAACACTGGGTATCAGAAATCCTAGCACTCAGCATGTTTTGCAAATTACGAGCTGCGTCTGAGACGTTCCCTCTGCTTGCAGTTGACGTGCACCACCTTCAAGGATGGGGCACCTGCAAGCAGGAAGAGCGTGGACTTTATTAGAAATAAGAAAGAAGGTGTCGGTGGGAAAAATATAAAGATTCAGCTTTTATCTGTTCCAGACACGGGGGTTTGCACTGTTTTTCATGGGCTCTTTAATAATCCTGGGAGGTCAAGACCTCAGTTTTATATCCTGTCTGCAAGCCAGCACCTCTACCAAAAATAGTGTCCCCAAAGCATATCGGGATATCACTTCAAAACTGACTCAGAGGGAAGAGTGCCAGCAACTGATTTAGCTATGCTGCTTTTGATAGCACCCTGGATTTTCCTTGGAGATGCCCCAGACATGTACTGACCAGCCTTAACCTTGTTTACTTTATGAGGTCTGAGAAGCCCACAGCCTGACATGCCCTGGCTACCCAGTAGGATATGTTTAGTGTCAAGTCTAGCAGCACATTCCCAGAAAACTCAGTATTAATTCACGTGCTCATATTCAAAGAATTATTTAACAGAACAGAGCAACAAGGTAATTGCTGCATATTTGCCTGAATTGCTAGGCAAGGTCTTTTAAAGTTAAAATAACCCTCTCTGGGTTGTCTGCGTGTTCCCGTGTTCTGATTTGAGACCAGTCCTCTTTCCAAAAAGGTCATCTTTGTGTGTGCCCACTGTAATTTTTCTTTCTGTGCTTGCTTTTGGTAATACAATGATACAAATAAGTGATTTCCCCCAATTTTAACTGGCCCGTGGCAGCTGTTATTTAAAATTAGTCTTACAAAATATTGTGGGTAGCAGTTATGTGCCAGGTTTACAAAGTTCCCAGAGGTCCACATGACAAGGAGTCTCAAGTAAGAGGCAGTTGTCTCCGTCATGCAAATTTGGGGAATGAATTAATCAAGTGAAAGGTCAGCTGTTACTGTTATCTATCTTGCCTATCAGTGCTGATCATCACGCTTTCTGTGAGCTATTGAACAAGTCTAGACTGTGTTGGTAACAGAAACTTGCTTTCTTCAGTCCCATAGATGCAGATTTTCTTTCAAAATGCTGCCCAGCTGCTGAGTCTTGCAGAGCCCAGTAAAACAGAGAAAAGAGATCAGAGATGTGCATCTGAAAAACAAAGACTCCTCTCCAACCCATCTGATGTGGGTGTTGCAGCTCATGCTGTCAGTTCTCCTCCATTATTAGCAGGCAGAGGGTGTGAGCTCCTCTCTAAGTGTTGTCTGTCACCCCAGATACTGGGGAGACCCTTCCAGATAACAGAGGCTTCATTCTTCCCTCTCTGGAGAGGTCTGTGCTGACAACAAAAGGCTCAGAGGCAGAAGCGTCGGAGATGGACGGGTTTGGGAGCTGACAGCCAGCTGTTGGCCAAGTGAAACCTCCTCCTTTTCTCCCCTTGTTAGGAAAATGTTCCACAGGCTGTGGGCAGCTATCTCAGGGCACCGGAGAAGACCCTCTGCAGAAGGTGCTGGCAGAGGGGTGACCACGGTGCCAAGTGTCCCCTTCCCTTGGCGAGGGCTGGGAGGACAGGGCAGGCTGGGGCAGGGAGAAAGGCATGGGGAATGCATTCCCCTCTTGGCTTCGAGTCTGCACCATGTGCTCTTGTGCGGGGAGAGCCGCTGGGAAGATCTCCTCCCTCGGAGGTCCTTTGAGCAGCCAGATAAACTGCACTGCCCAGGATGTGAAGAAAGATTTAGGATTTATGAACATTCGCTAGAGCCAAATCAAACATATTTGTTTGGTGGTGTGTTATTTGTCAAAATGACATCATTCTTCGTGCTGATAAACAAGGGAATTCTGACTGCACCCTGGCCTAAAAAATGCCACACGTTGGGTTCAGCGTGTGCTGTGTGCAGTGAGGAGCTGCCAGGAGCAGCGGGGGCACTTCTTATCCTTCTGATGAGCCTGTGGCACCGCGAGCACACAAACCAGCTCGCTGCTCCCGTGTACACACAGAAAAGGTCTGGCTAATCATCCCTGAAACACTTAGACTAAATTCCACAGGTAGGCAGTGCTTCTGTGGGCAGGATGTTTTGGGAAGCTCGGGATCCTGCCACGCTGATGCAGCAGGTGCCAGGCTTGGGGATGGAACTTTGGGGATGGAGGCAGGGGCTGAAGTGTCCTTGCCATGAGGGCAAGGGCTGGGATGGAGAGGGATTGCCAGCGCTCCAGGCACGGAGCGTGGATGCGGCTGAGGAAACGCAGCCTCCTCATGCCTCTCACCCAGCCCAAACAGCCCGCAGGGAAAGTGAATCCCAGCACGTGCTGGGTGCCTGTGGCAAGGTGTGGGGTGCCCTGGCTCTCGTGGAGGGGCTGGGCTGAGCGGTGAATGCCCAGGAGAGGAGCAGAGGCTGTTCTCCTCCTGGCAGAGCACGTGCGTGCGAGCCGGGGTGTGATAGACCTGCTCTCTCTGAGCTGCAGCCTGTCTGTTTTCTGCTATACTAAGCACTACAGCAGCGAAGGCAGTTAAAGTCAGCAGCATGAAAATTAACATTTAAAAAGATACCCTATATTCCTTAGCAAAGCACCGCTATCCAAAACTCTCTGTGTGGGCTTGGGTATGAGAGGGAGAAAAAAAGATTATAGTAAAAAATAGACTGCAGGCATAGAGTGAACAGTTGCCGTGACCTTGCCTTTTGTATGCCATTACACAATTCAATGGCAGTCCACTCAAACCTTGCTCTCGATCAATATCCTATTAAAGCAGCACAAAAAGTCTCTATAAACTTAGTGGTTAGCTATGTTTATAAATGGAACTCAGCATAATTAGATGGTCAATAGCAGGCTGTACTTGTAATTTTAAAATGAACATCACACATTTCATATCTGTTGTATTCGGTGAAACCTCTTTGAATCTAATGATACAGTGTGGAGGAAACAAAGGCCTTGCAAATAAAAAAAAACCCACCCAGCTCCCCTTTCCTCCCAGCAGCAGCAGCAGCAGCACAGTGTGTTTCCCTTTGTTTATGGAGTCACAACACAGGAAAAAGTTTATTAGTCAAATGTCATGTTTCTCCCATTTAACCTTAAACACATTATCACTTCGCTGCAGTGTTACACGTGTAATGATCTTGGTCACATCCCAGCCCCTCTGTAAAAATAAATACATACAAATGGGAAAAAAAGAGAGGCTAAATATTAACGTGGCTCAAAGAAAGTGCCATATTCCAATGGAGACGAATGCCAGCCTGGCTGGTTTTGTTTAGTGGGTTTCCTGTTCTGCAATTCAGTAATTTTTTTTCAAAATAAATATTGCAGTTGGGTTAAGTCAGAGGGCTTTTTCTTAATTTCTCCATTATTTTTCTTGACATTTCGGGTGAGGAGCTGAGCTAGAGGGAGCAGGCTGGGATGGGAGCAGGGTGATGCTACCCTGCATCCCGGGAGTAGAAAAGTGTCAGGCAGAGGCACCCACCTTCCTCCTCTTCCTCCTCCTCCTCCTCCTCCTTTTGGGCAAACCAGCTCCTCCTGTGCGTCACCTGTGACGCCAGCAGCTGAAGTGGGGGCTCCAGGCTGGGTGTGGAGGAAGAGGGATCCTTCCCTCTCACCTCCTTCCAGCTCAGAGCCCTGGGTCAGGTGGCATCTCGATGCCAGCACCGAGGTGGAGATTTTTGCTTTGAGTCACAGCCACAGTTTCTGACATCCTTTCCCATTTGGGGGATGTTCCTGAGCTGTCAGGAGGTCACTTTGCTGCAGAGCATTTCTCACAGGGGGAATGGTGTGCTTCTGACGTCGTTGCCTGGAGTTTGTGAGGCTGCAGCTCCCACCACGCTGCTCCATGTGGGGCTGGAAGGTGTTCCTGGGGTGTAGGAACAGAGGGTTAGGCAGGTTGTGTGGTGGGTTGTCATATGCTGCAATCAAGAGGTTTAGTTTAGACTAAGTTTTTTAGTTTAGACAGAGTTTTGCCACAGTTTGCACCACTTTGATCCCTTTGCTTGCTCAGCAGAGATGCTGCCTTTGCTGGGGATCATAGAATCACGGAGTGGTTTGGGTTGGAAAGGACCTTAAAGCCCATCTCATTCCAGCAGGGACACCTTCCCCTATCCCAGGCTGCTCCAAGCCTCATCCAGCCTGGCCTTGGACGCTCCCAGGGATGAGGCAGCCACAGCTCCAGCACACTGTTGTGATTTATGGCAGTAAATGCAATAACTGCGAGCAAAGGTACAAATAGGCCTCGGTGGAAGACAGGCACTGTCAGGAAGGCAGGAGAAGGGATTTTGGAACAGCTCAGCCCTGTGCAACCTTTGCCACAGCACATCTGGGGCCAGAGACCTTGAGCTGGTGGTGGCAGGGTGGTGGCTCCTGTGCAAGGACTGCCACGGGGTTCAGGTACTGGCCCCCACAGCCCAGCCAGGCACTTTAACCTCTGCTGGTGTTTATTAAAGGTGAGTTTTGTTCTTTAACCCTCTTGTTTCAAACTGGCATTTGAGTGTGGCGAGGTGGTTTGGCTGGTGACCAGCGCAGCATCCTTCGTGTTTGCTCCCCAGGCAGCAAGCCCTGAGGGGTCGGCCCTTTCTGCTTTGCACCGAGTTTACACAGCATTAGCAATACCTTGTTCCTACCCTACCCCTGCTCTGGACACACATTCCATTTTCCTATAGGGCCAACTCAAGAAATATCCAGGATTTGGGGAAAGGGCAATAAACACAGCAGGGGAAAGAAAGAAGGGAAGCGTTACCCACATACCGGTTTTTCTTCCTTATCTCCTTGGAATAAAAGTGTTTCATAAATCTGGCAATGTCCAGGAAATTCATTGTGCCTCAGAAAGAAACAGTGCTTTAATTTAGCTTGCCTTTTTACGTTCCTGTTTGGAAAACTGTGTGCTTAACCTGTGAGTCGGGCTTTGGGAGGCAGAGGGTGCAGAGGAATTGCTCAGGAAAGGGTTTGCAGAGCACAAATCTGTTTGGCAAGGAAGTTGCTGAAAACTGTGGAGTAGATGCTGCAGAGAGTACCTTTATGATTGATTTCCATTCAAGTCAGACTGACTGCAGTGTGGTCATTTTTCTAACCCATAACTGCACACACTGCAGCAGTCTGCTATCTGCAGGGTGTCTGAATTATAGCAGTCCATGTCCCTGTTACCTTTTACACAAATTACTTACACTGGTTTCTTTTTCCATGCAAATTCATCAGTTTTACAGCCTCTTGTAGCTGCTGTCAGGAAACTGTTGCAGAAAGCACAAATTGATAAAACGAGTTAATTTTACTGTGCTTAATTTTTCTTTCCCTCTGTTAACACACCCTCTCATATACCCAGTGTGCAGGAAGCGTATGATAGTTAAGAGAAGATAACAAAGGATTTGAGTGTTCTTGTCATAAATTACTTCCCAACTTAATTCCTTTTAATGATCATTCCAGATTTTCCCAAGTTTTAATGGCGTTGTGCATTTTCCGTCCCCGGCTTTTAAGAGTCCGTGGCTATCCAGGCTGTTCCCTTTCTGTCTCAATGACGTTCTTAAAAGATCCTTGCCAAACAACAACTAATTGTCTTGTGGGGATGATGAGGCAGCTGCAAAGCTACATTATTCCTCTGTCAAATCTGACATTGTGAGCTCCTTAAGACTTGGGGGTGAAATACTGGCCCCGTTACAGTCAGTGGCAGCACTCCCAGCCCAGACATGTTAGCTGGGTGATAGGAGCTATCCTGTCTTCATTTCCTCACTCCTTCCCCGTTGGACTGAAAGATTTTTTCATGTTTGAAAATGGGCCAGATTCTCAGACCAAAGATTAAACTTGGCTCAGCATGCCTGTGTGGCACTGAGACTGCTTCGCCTTTGTGGCTGCGAATCAGGGCTCTCAGACAATACAGCCCAGGCCAAGCTGGTGCATTTTATTGTGCAGGACATCCTTTTTCAGATGGCTCCGAAATGGGAGAGAAAATCATGATCTGTAATTGTCGGCCCCCGAAGTTGTATTGTCCTGTAAATAGCACTGGAACAGCCACAGTGGACGTGGTACCGTTTGCTGTATTCGTGGCGTTTCGGCACCAAATCCATTCCCTGCTGACTTCAACGTTGAGCTGCTCTGTTCCTTGTCCGTTCCCAGAAGAATGCAGCACATGGAGTTCATGGCTCGTGCCTGCGAATTTCAGGGTGTGTAGAAATCCGTGAGGTTTCATGTGAAACCAAAGCTTCAGGACAGGGAAATTGCGGGGATTCATATCCCTTGGAATAAAAATTTCTGTACTGGATAAGGTGATGAGGTGAAGAGCGGAAGCTCACTACTGGATAAAACTTTTGGGGAGTCATATGTCTCCAGCTCTGATTTAGCTGGAGGAGAGGCCAGAGGAAAGCTCAGATGCTCTTAGGCAGAAAAGAACTGAAGTTTCTCATCTGCTTTTTTAACCCCTGTGCTTGTGGCCGCACATCACACGTACCCCAGAGGTCCTGAGGTGTGTATTTCCCTGCCTATGCTGCTTATAGATCCTGCCAAGCACTCCACAGGGATGATGCAGCCCATCTGTAACCATGCCAATGGAGACAACGTGGTCCTAAAAGCAACAGGTTTCATTAAATGTTAGAATGACATTAATAGAAAAGCAGCGCTTAGAGAAAGTCATGCCGTAATTGTTTAATTTTAAAAAATAATAATGATATCTTTGGAGGAACGTAAGAGAGAGTCTATGTCATGGCACATTGTATTCTTGATAAAATTTCCATCTTCTTGATTGCAATGCCAGGTACCATTAGCATTTCCTAATTTCCACATCCCACCTGTTCCCATCGTGAACCTAAACACACTCGTGAGGAAGAAGAAAGTGATTTTGAAGTGCAATTCATGCCATATTCACATGACTTACTGACTGCAATCTCTTTTGTTTCCCCAGCACCGATAGCTGCAGGAACAGGCCCTAATTTCTCCCTCTCAGATTTGGAAAGTTCTTCATACTACAGCATGAGCCCAGGAGCGATGAGGAGGTCTTTACCTAGCACATCCTCTACCAGGTAATTTAATCTCGGCCTACCACCAGGTTCCTTGGAAACCCAGGCCAGCATCATCACTCATCTGGGAAAGTAACCATTAAATTCTCTGACAAGCTGTTTGGGGGCCTCACGATGTGGAGCTGTTTCAGATTCACAGAGCTGAACGTTCAGCTGGATTGCAGTAAAGTTCTTTTTGTGCGTACAAGCCTCAAAGAAAAACTACTTTATGGGCTTGGGTCACTCCTGGTTGTATCTGGGTGAATCAGGAGAAGTTCCACCGGAATTGTCGAGTTTCAGCTTGTGGCAGAAGAGAATTTGGAGCATGATGAGATGTGAGGAAAGTCCTAAGATAGACTTACATGTATTCTTTATTGTAAAAAGAGTTACCTGTGAGACTAACGCTGGTTTAGGACCTTGGTCTGTAAAGCATTTAGTTTTCATAAAGCATTTAGAAGTTTGTGACTCAGCCTTTGGAAAACCGAATTGCTAATGCAGATGACTGCCCCATCTGATTTTGATTTCGTCTTAGATGCCAACTATCAGACAAGGATATTTTTTATTTTTTACCTTTCACTTTAATCATCCATGAGATTAGATTTATAAACAAGCTCAGTCACTCGAGTAGTCTTGAACACTATTAAGGAACCAGATTGATTTTTTTTTCCCCCCACAGCCAAAATAGATCACTTATTTCAAAGACATGACAAGAAAGTCTAACTCCAGCCCAACGCTCTTTTACGTTTTTATCTCAGCCTGCAGTGCCACCAGCTTTGCAGTGAGCAAGTGCACGCGTGAAAAATCCCTGTCGTTTGAATAAAGCTGTTGTTTTTATTTAAAAAATATTAATCTTTAACGAGAGGCTCTTAGCAGTAACTTCTTACAGTTTGCAGTGATTAGAAGAACATTCTGTCTTGCACTTAGCGTGCACATTATGCAGCTCGGTGGCTACAATTCCCATTACACATCAAGTGAAAAACTTTGTGCTGTTTCTTTCTTGCCTCTAAACTGCGTAGCCTACAGCACTCATCATTAGCACCATTCTCAGGTAGAATTTACCGGTGACTCCAGAAGCAAAAGTGAGGTTATTAATGTTACTTAAGAGCTCAGTTGTTGCTCTTCTATTCTTCTGCAAATAGCTACCACTGATAAGGAGCTAATTATAAACAGCATGGGTAGTTAATAACTTGGTAATATGTTTGTTTTCCTCTCATTAGGCTGTTCCCAGTCAGAAAAAAAAAAAAAATTCTTTAAATACACAGACTCAGCAGAATTATCAGGCAGTAATTATATTGTATGCACACAATTTCCCCTATTGACACATAACAATTCTCTAAATTAAGGAATGGCCAAACCTGCATTCCACACATACCATAAGACTTATTCTTCCTGTTTCTCACCAACTGGTTTTGCACACCCGCCAGCTCCTACCTGTGCAGAGCTTCGGGTGGGGAGGCTGCAGGCTCCAAACCAATAGGAATTGCAGTGGAAGATTTTATGTCTGTTAAATGTGTTCCCCCTACACAGAGGAGCCTGTTCTTGAATGCCTCAAGTCTTAATAGAACACAGATTTGGGGGGGGAAAAAAAAAAGTGAGCTGGCCCAGCCTTGGAAAAGTACTTAGAAGAGAAATTCTCAGTAAGGTCCCCACGCAGTCTGTACAACTCATTATGGAAAACAGAGCCAAGCTGAGTGTCTTTGGCTCTGGGATCCTCTCCCTGCAGAACTGCTGGAGCCAGTGGCCACCAGAGACCACTGAAAGGGCTCTTCTGTGTCCTGAGCCTCTGGTGAGGGAGGTGTGATCTATCACAGGGGAATTCTTTAATGCTGACACTGGCCAGAGATACCCATTGGGGGCTTTCTGTGCTTGCTGGCACAGCTGCAGAGTCAAATGCTTCTTATTGTAGGATAACGTGAACATTTGAACGAAGAATGGATTCTTCCATCATTCACTTGCCCACGTTTCTTCTTATGGGACTGAGGTCTGGGCTAATTGAAAAGACTGAAAGTCTGGGCTAATTGAAAAGATTGAAAATAAAAGTTTGAACTGATAAACAATTCGCTTTCAGAACTAGCCGTGAAAAAAATCTGGCGGTGAAAATCAGCCTCGTGTGTCATAACCGTATTCATTCACACTGTGAGAATCACGCAGTGCAAATTAAATTCTCGCCTTTTTATTGACCTCTGCGTGCTTTGAAAAGTGCCCTACTTTTGGATCTGTGAAAGCCTAAATGTCAGGCTGACTTCTGACAAACTAGTGCATGTTCAGGGGTTTTGGCCCATGAACGGTGGTTTCGTATCTCATCGAAGTGCCCTAAATCTGTTCTACCTTCCACAACCCAGTTATTCTCAAGCGTGTCCCAACAGCAGTGCCTTGGTTTCTTCCTTGGTTTCTTTTCCATGCCTTCACGACGTGTTTTTGCATTCCCAGCTCCACAAAACGTCTCAAGTCTGTGGAGGATGAGATGGACAGCCCTGGTGAGGAGCCGTTCTACACAAGCCAAGGGCGCTCTCCGGGCAGCGGCAGCCAGTCCAGCGGATGGCATGAAGTGGAGCCAGGTAAGCCCCGGCTCCCAGAGCCCCAGAACATCATCTCCACTTGCTCTGTTTTGTTATCAGAATTGCCGTGTTAGAGAGGTGACCAGTTCTAGACATCTCGTCACATCCGAGAAACGGTCTAATGAAAATATGGTAGTGGTTTTATTGCTCCTGCAGCTGTGAATGTTTCTGTAGTGTGTCACTTCTGTGTTTTGGCCAAATATCTGAAGTATTTAAATAATGCAGCAGAAGATAGGCGGTCTTTTTCTGTCAAAATGTCCGGATTCAGCTCTGGGATAGCTTTTTCTAGCAAAAAGCAGTACCTATCTGGGCTGTGCTCCATCAGTTGTGCCGCTTAAATAAATATCCCTAAACTTATATAAGGTTAGAAGGACTTTTCAAGCATTATACAACACTCGAGATCACTTAGTAATGACTTTTAAGAGACTTACAGAAGGAGTTGTTTTATTAATCTGTAATGCTGTGAAGTGTGATTGGAGGCTTCATATCAAAATAGATATCACTGGGTGTTACACTTCAGAACGTGGAGGAAGCAGCTCTTTGGCCTCTTCTCAGTTAATTTTTGTGTGTGATCTTTCCTGTTGATCATTTTTTTTGGGTTATGTTATGTTACGTACTTAACTGTCCATTGATCACTTATCCTGAGATCATCTGGGTGCTTAATACTATTGGAAATATTTTTTCTGGGTCAGTGCTACGTGCATAGGTGAAGTTAATGCCTCAGCGTTGCTTACAGCTAAAGAATCGAGTATTTATTGCCAATAAAAATAACAGAACTCTTATTTGTTAGAAGAAGGCAAGCAGTGCCTCCCAGGGTTTGAGAAGGTCCTCTAAAAGCGCAAAGGATCTTTTGCAATACGTATTTTTTGTCTTTCTTGTTTGTCTGGATTTAAAATAATATGGTTTTGGTTTGTTGGGAAAAAAAACACATGCTTGTCCAGGGCACTGTGTATAATGAACTATACAGCACAGAAAAGTAAATTCGACCTGCACAGCATTAAAATCAGTTCTGTGGGCACTTGGCCAGCCACCTATATCCTTCATCATGTAGGAAACATACCCACAGCTTTCTCTGGAGACCCTGTCAAACAGCTGTCCTTTACAGCATGCCCAGAAAGTCACCAAATTTGGGCTATTCCAGACTGGGAGGAGACTGATTCCTGTGCCTGGGAGCCCTTGGAGGATCCCCTGCCAGCTGCCCTCTCTCCTCTAATGAGGAGGAGCCAGCTTGTGGGCCCTTATTGACTGCAGATGTGGCACTTTGGCAGGAGGAGAGGGTGGACCTGCAGGCAGACACGTGCCAGGCTCCCCGTGACTGCCTTGCCACCGCCGTCCCCGGGGCTCTGGTGTTTGCACGGAGGAGTCCTGCTCCACGGGCACCAGGGGCTGTTCCCTCCATCAGCTCCAGGCTCCAGATGATGTAAGGCAGAGCTTCACCTTGCGCTAAACCTCCGCTCGCGGAGCGGCAAAAACGCGGGCGAAAGCTCGGCGCCCGCGGAAAGGGAGAGATCACAACCTGCTCTGCAGACACAGATGGCTAAAAACTGGTGGGGTCACTGCTTCTGCATCCCTGTCGGGCTGGGGGACAGCTCCCCCCAAAGTTTGGGGTGTACTCGTTGTTAATGACAAATGTTCTCCGTTCGTGCAGCAGCCAGAGGTTGGCTATTAATTCTGCTGTCACTTCTGGTGGTTTTCCCCACATGTGGTCATTACCTCTGGCTCATCCAAGTCCTGGCTTGATGGTGGCACTGAGCTGCTGAGCTGGGCAAGGGAAGTACCCAAAGCCTTACACCCCCAAAGCACCTCTGCTGCTCTTGGCACCACTGGGTGCCCGTCGTGAGGAAGCACAGCTGCCTATGTCAAACTTCCTGAGGTGCTCAGAAAGGCAAGAACAAGTTCAGACAAGAGAAGGTTCTTCCTTCCTCATGACCTTCCTCACTTATTATAGAAAAATCCCAGATTCTGCTTAGTCTTGCCTGCAAAATGGCAGAAAATCACCTTGCAGCATCAGGGACTGTAGCCAGGTACCAACTAGATATAGCTCAGATTCACCAAGCCATCTATCACTGTCACAGCTGCGAAGAAAAAGAGCTTTATCCTGCCCACGTGGGATGCACTTCCAAGCCATCCTTGTGCTACATCCACGGAGCCCCACCCCAGTGCTTCTGCCGTGGCTTTCCAGCAGCCTGTCCTCTGAATTCATTGCCTCAGCTTCTCCGTAAAGCAGGGTCACTGCAAGAGCACGGCTGACGGAGGGATTACCTGAAGAGCCACAGCTCATCAGTGGTGAAGGACAGAACAGTGCTGAATGTCCTTCCCTGCCAGGGCAGCGGTGGTGTGTCACTGGCCCGAGGTGCTCCCCCGAGGGACGCGTCCCGCTGTGGTCTGTGCGCGGACGTCACACCTGGGTCTGACACTAACGTGTGGCCTTTTGTGTTTGACGCGGGGGTTTCGCCTCCAGAAGCGTAAAATGTTTTACTGGGGCACCTGCCTAGAAAATGAGTTGGTCACCTGAAAGCTGTGCAAGTGATGTTAACATCCCATTTTAGCTGGGGGCTTTCCACAGCATTCCTCTCGGAGAGGGAGCTTTGGAGCCTGGACCGGTTTCAGATCCATCCTTTCCGATGTCTTTATTTCCAGAGAAAGGCCTTGCCGTTTATTTAATCTACAATCAAAATGGTGGCACAGTTTTTAGCACACAATAGTCTCCGAGCTTCAGTGTTTTGTTTTCTTCTCAGTGAAGTTCGCAGTAGAAGTTTAAAGACTAAACCCATCTTTTTGTTTGACTTGGCATTTCTTCCCTGCAGCTCATTTTGTGCTGTGTGGGATAACACAGGTATCAGCAGTGCAGAATGATGCTGTTTCAGAAGACAGGCTGAAGTTTTATCCTGTGCTGGCAGAGTAGCGCAAGCCAGGTTTCCAAACTCCATAATTAAACCCTGTCCTTTGGGTTACTAGCCAAACAACGGGAGGAGGAAATCAGACCAAGGAAAGGAAGCTTAGACTTGTCTGTGGGATGGCTGCTCTGGCTGGGAAGGAAAGTTCAGAGAGGAGCCAGCAGCCAACCTCCCAGCCCAGTAGGATCCACACCAAAGATAATAATACATCCTTTGCCTTTATTGCCTTTGAGTAGATTGCTTCCTCACAGGAGATTTAGATTTATGCAGAGATAGCTTCTTGGCCTATATGCCTTGACAGGTTTATGGGAGTGAGAGGATGAATATTCCGTCTCTGTGTGTTGCATCTGCTTAATTTTGAGGTGTGCACATGAGAAAGAGGGGAGACTCAAACCCTGGAGCAGGTGTGAAGCACACGTGTGCTCGTGGCACAGGCGCTGGGAGAGGGTGGCAGTGAAAGGTGTGGCCTGGGACAGTGCAGGGAAATCAGGTCCGTGCGAGAGGGAGAGGGGAGAAACGCACTTCAGAGAGAGCCAAACGTACAAGGGAAAGGGAAAATGAGAAGACAGCTTTAGACCATACAGAAGGGAAAAAGAACAAATGCCAGGAAAACAAAGATTTGACTTCCTAGAAAGGAAATATGAAATGGAATATGTGAGCTCCTCTTAGAGAAAGAGAGCACTCCAGGCAGAGGGTTATTTACCGCCAGCCGTGACTAGTCGCTCTACATCTGTCTCCATTTTTTTCTCTTGAACAAATTCCCTTTTTGGATACTTTCTTCCTGCTTTGCTTCCCTGTGATTGCCCCTGTAAGTGGTCTTTGGAGGGCAGGCTGTATGCTCAGAACATATGTGCAAACTGGCAGGAGAACAGAAGAGGACAAAACCACTCTGTGTGCTGTTTAGATTAGGCACTGGATGCTTCCCCCGTGCCTACTCCTGGGGTCCCCGCTGCGTGCAGGATACAGGCTGCACCTATTGTCCATCCACAGCCCTTCCTCTGAGCTTTTCCTCGCTCTGCTGAGGCACCCTGACGTCTGTCTCGTGTGGAGACTTTGCTGGGTGAAGATCCTCCGTGCTTCACCCACCTGGGTGTAGATCACCCACCAGCAGCACGGCCTTTCCATTCCTTTCCATTTTCACAGACCTGTAGTGATGAGCAAAGGACTCAGCCTCGTGTTTTTTACACCCAGATACTTCCTGCGGCCCAGGGTGCAGCACTCTCCTTGTACGTCAGACGTGACAGCCAAAGCAAACCCCAGCATTAATCCCACGTTCCTCGTGCTGTACTCCTTGAGCCTCACATCCATTTACCTGCACTCGAAAGCTCCTGGGGAGCTCGCCGACCTAAAAAGGCTGGAGTCTGCCAGAAAAGATGAATTTCCTTTCACAACAGGAAGGCTTAGGAAGTAAAACAAAGCAGACATGCAGTAAATTACCTCTGCTTTTCAAATACCTTTTGCGGTATCCTCCTTACCATTACTTTATCTCAGCACTTTCAGTACATAACTCTTGTTAACTGAGAAGAAGGGCAAGAGAGGATAAAGATGATGTTAGTAAGAAAATAAGGCAACATCACACTGGCTTTGAACTCCTGCACAAAGCTGGCCCATGTTCAGTTCTGTGGCAGCTCTGCTTGTAATGGGGGTAAGCCATAATTACAGGTATACGTTTTTTAATTCCATAATAAGCAAAGATTGAGTTAATGTATATCTGTAGTCCACTTATGCATTTTTTTTAATGCGTTCTCTTGATCCAGTCCAGGAGTAATGTTCACATTGTGCTCCGTCAGTCATTTTGTGAAGCACGTGGATGGAATTGGCCAGGTCTGCTTCCATTGTGTTTCTACAGCGTGGCGCGGAAAGAAATGTTTAAGATGCAAATTCAGAGTATCCCATTGGTTTCTTTACTTAGATCTTCCACTTGTTTCTTTACTTATCTCTTCTGCTTGTATTCTTAGATCTTCTACTTGTACTTCCACACGGTAGTTTAGTCCCTAGAGGACAGTAATCCCAGGAAAGGTGCACGTTTGTACTCCTTGCACTTCTTGAGGCATCTGGAAGCACAAACAGCTCTGCTTTGGTTGTGGTCTTTACCAACTTGGTTTGCAAGATGGCTGGAGCTCTGTGGTCCTTCTTCCACTGAAAGACTGGTGGGGCTTGCTCGTGTCTTGGTCATCCCCTTGCCCCAGCTCCACCCTGGATATTCCGCTCCTGTCACGCCATGCTGGGCCTTTGTGTGTCTTCACCTTGAAAATCCCAGGAAACATCGAGACTTTCGGTGCAGAAACCTTAAGGAATTGGTAATAGCACTTGCACTGCATGGCTCACAGACATATCCACAGTTCCAGGGCCTTATGATGTTGATAGTTTTATAGGAACCCGCAGAAAGCTCGAGAGCTCCCTGTTAGTCTGCTGGACTCATCTGTGGTGATAACGATGCCATTAAAGTTGGCCTCATGATTGCTCTTTAAACCACCCAGGCTGCTGCTGGTTGTTCCCATGCCACCATCTATGGGACTGTCTGATAACAGTTTCTGAGGAATTTCTATGCAACTGAGGAGCTGAGATCTTATTTTGGAGTATTTCCCTTGCAGTGGCAGTGACCCCTAACTTAATGGTGCCGTGCCTCTCCCCATGGCTGATTACGGAACAACCACACGCAGGCACCCGTTCCAAACTCTTGTTTCAATAATGCTTTTCTTAAATCTGGCGTGGGCTTTCTCCTCAGCAGGCAAGAAAACTTCTCCATGTTTACTGAGAAACTTTTATTTATGCCATATGCATCAGAAAAGCTCATTCAGGCATAGTTCAGATGACCACAAGAGTTTGTTTTCAATGTCTGTTTGGAATTATATCTTGGAAATTCGAGAGAAAGTGGTATAAGGGAGATCCCGGATCGTGTTCTTTGTGCCCTAAGCACAGTTGTTGTTGCCTGGCACTGCCTGGGAGATAAAATATGTGTGGAGTGTGTCCCAGCATCAGCGATGGAGAGTGTGTCTGATCTGTCCTCAGGCAAAGGTCTGTGGGCTCATCAAAGGCCTTGACATCGTGCACTAACTCAGAGCCCAGAGAAGTTTTCAATGATTGTGCTGCATTACTGCCAATGATTCCAGGGACTGACTGCAGAAAATATGATGAAAAACATGAGAACCATGTATTATACAAAATAAGGAATAGAAAAATAATCCCTTTTCACTGGGAAAACATTCAGCTTCAGATCTGGAGTATTCAATGTCAAATAATTCCCTGGCATTAATACTTTTCGGTGACTTGCTGTAGTGGGCAGTTTTCACTGGATCGTAATTAGACACAGGAATTTCATGATCTTTATTAATTTCCTTGAGCTGAACTGTTTGGATGCTCACAGGCCTACAGAAGAAGGACAAAGCCTAGGTAACATCACTTTTCCTCAGACCGGAGGAGGTCCACATCCAGGATCCCTGCCAATTGTATTTACTCAGCGTTTCCCAGATGCGACATTGAATTGCCCTCCGGTTCTCAGTGTGTGAGGTCAGGCAGTCCCAGAGCTGTTGTGCCTGTACCTGCCTCGTGCAGCAGCTTCATTACACACCTCAGCACATCTCCCAGCAGGCACCGGTGCCATTTTTTCCTCCATTGAGCTTAATATCTTAAGACAGTGGGAACATTTCACACAGAATGGTTCAGGTGAGAAGGGACCGCAGTGGGGTCATCTGGTCCCACCTCCATGCTCAAGCAGGGTCATCCCAGAGCACGTGGCACAGTCTTGGATATCTCCAGGGAGGGAGACTCCACACACCCTCTCTGGGCAGCCTGCTCAGGGAAGAAGTTGTTCCTCGTGTTCAGGAGGAACTTCGTTCTTTAACATGGAATTAAACAAGGCCCCACGTGCATGCAGCCGCCTAAAAAGCTGACTCCAAGTGAACAGGTAGATGCTTGGAGTGAAACGTATGACGGGAACACACTTCAAGGAACTCCAGCAGCTGCAGGATAGAGAGCTTTTCTTAAATGTCTTTTTTTTTCATAGAGTCCATGTGTTGCCATATCCCTGCTCTCTGCATTACAGTATCCCATCAAAACACAAGCTGCCCAGTGGTTTTCAAGAACATAAGATTTTTCTTTTCTTCTAAGAGCAATAACACTTATCAACTTTTACTGAAATACCATATCAGCTCCTTGTCACTGGCAGTCTACAGTTCCTGCCGCTAAAAGTTTAATGCATTTACAGGAGCACTTAGGCATCAAGACTTTGATATCACAATCTGTTAGTCACAGGTGCTACATGATAGGTTTGTGTTAGCACATTATAGATCTTTTATCAGATACTGCACAAAATGTGTGTGTTTCTCTGCCAGGCAATCAGAATCAGGCTGCTGCATAGCTGATGAGTTACTCACCAATATAAGTTGTTGTTTATTTTAAACAGAACTTTCCCAGAACTGCACCTTAGTGGGTAAGTTAAACTCTTAACTGGTCAAGGCCAGTGAAGACCAGGAACTTAATGGAGCCAGGAAAAATGCAGCAGGTCCACGGTGGTGCTTTGAGCATTGTCAGTCTTTTGCAGTGGCATTCGTCAAGTCAAGTGATTAACATTGCTCATTTGCCATCGCAGACAGAGTCATTTTGACAGCAAATTACCACTGGATCAATAGCTCAGCTTGTCTTTGGCAATTCACGTAGTAGCATGAGACCTGTGACAACATGCCATGCTGCTGGCAGTGCTGCCTCCAAATCATGGAAGGAAGCTGGAGGTGGGGGAAGAACTGCTCACCGAAAAGTCAGTTCGGATTGAAAAGTTCTAGATGTTTTCACATCCCTCCAAGGCCCCTTTTATTTTTTTTCCAGACACTGGACAACACAGCAGACTCGGCCTTGGGATTCAGCCTAAACTGTACTTTCCATTTTTAATAAAATTAGTAATCCCATGCAAGTGTTGAAGCACATGCCTCAGCTTTGCTGTAATCCCCTGAGGAAAACATCCCTTCAGCACAGTCCCGGAGAAGTCGAGTGGTTGGTCAGTGTCGTGGCTTTGCTTCTTGCATCTAGTTCCAGATGTCAGGAAATGCATCATTTAAAAATGGAGATGGAGCTGTAGGAGTTCTGAGTTGAAAGTGCAGAAGGAATTTTCCTGTAGTTATCAAATTAAAGTTGTTTTCGACTGGCCTGGTGCTAACATCACCCCTGCGTGCTGCTTTCGCTGACCCCAGTGACCGAGATCTTCTGTGCACTGTCACAAGCATAAGGTCACCTGAGGTATTTCTGTCACCACACACAATTCACATCACCTGCATCGCTTTTCAGACGTGTAGGAAGGATTTTGTGCATGGAAAATTATTCTCTGACAAAGGCTGGAGCGATGCTTCCCAATGAGAGCAGGATTCCTGGGATGGCAGTGCTGTATTGGTCATCCACGGCCCTGATGTTCCTCAGACGTTGTTGGTGGCCAAGCAACATTTTGTTGCCACCCACTGTTGATCAGAGAATCAAAGAATCACAGCATGGTTTGGCTTGGAAGGCATCCTAAAGCCCATCCAGGCCCACCCCCTGCCACAGGCAGGGACACCTTCCACTATCCCAGGTTGCTCGGAGCCCCATCCAGCCTGGCCTTGGACACTTCCAGAGATGGGGAGTCCTGAACCTCTGTCCACAACAGCCCACGAAATGTAATTTAAAACGAAGACAGTGATGTGGCCTGGGCTTCACTTTTGACACCAAGTGAAAGCCACCACCTTCCTTGGCACTGAGACAAAAGCAGACACTTTCTCTCCACAGGTGAGCTCTGAAAGGCAGAAGCTCCTCTGGTTGACTGTGGCTGTGCATTTCTCGCTGGTTTGGGGTCTGTCAAACCTGAATCTTTGTGAGCTCCGGACAGGTCTCCTCTGACCCAGAGACCCTTGAAGATCATCTGATAGTGCAGCATATGGGGCTGTTTAGTTGCAAAATGGCATTAAACACATTCAAAGTAGTGTACCTGTCTTCCAAAAATTGAACTAGTCTTCTTGTTTGCTTCTGGGACCAATTCAGGATGTTTACTTGGATCTATAAACTCTCCTATAGATTAGATCTTGGTTGGGAAATGGACTACATTCCTTTCATGTGCTGTCTTAGCAGTTGAGATCAGCAGACTTGCTTTTTCTAATGTGTTTGGGAAGCAGAAGCAATATTTTATCTCCTGTGGTATGCTGCTGGTACAGAAACGTTCAGGCTTATTAATTCTTCAGGACACAGGAAAGTCTTCATCACCTGTGTAGGCAGTCATGGGAAAGGACCCACTGCAAAGACTCCATTGAACTCTTTTTTCCTTATTTTTTTTTTTCCAGGCAGCTGGAAAATATTAGTAATCTTCAGAGCCAACATACAGTACATATTGAGAGCCAGTAAATGATGCATATTATTGCAAATTCCTGTGCACTTCTGCATTTTATAAAACAGATAACTAAAATACTCACCTAGCCAGATCGGTTCCCCCAGGGATGCACATTTCCAAGCAGAGGACAAAACCAAAAGCACAGAACAGAACAGAAATTAGCCAAATAGAATGGCTAAGTGTTTGAAACAAATGGTTTTAAGATCACCGAGTAAGGAGCGTGACCTCCTTTTGCATCAGTCAAGGCAACTGTGAAACTTTGTGAAAGAAGCTCACCACAAAACAGATGCTGGGCTATCTTAGGTAAATAAATTACCAAAAAATAATAATAAACCCCCCCCTACACTTTTTACAAAGCACAGCTGTGTAAATATTGCATGAGACAGGGGAGAGGGGGAGAGATGTAACATACACCCTTTTTTTATGCAGAAGTTCTGCTCTGGGCACTGTTTATTAACATTCCCAGTACAACCATCACTCCAGTGCCTAGCACACAGTGCAGCTACTGTACTCCCTGCACATGTTTGATCTTGGCTTTAGAGGAGAAAACAGGCTTTATTTTAAAGGAAACATTTTCACCCAAAGATAAAAGGCGCAAGGAAAGGTGTTAGGAGACGGGGAGAATTATAGAATCATTGAGTGGTTTGGGTTGGAAGGGACCTTTAAGCTCATCTTGTTCCACCCCCTGCCGTGGGCAGGGACACCTTCCACTATCCCAGCTTGCTCCAAGCCCCATCCAACCTGGCCTTGGACACTTAGAAGATGGTACAGGAGCAGGTACAGGAAGGAGACCCTATCTCATCTCTTCTTTCCATTCTCTTTCCTTCCCACACCTTCTGCCACACTGACTTTAGATGTGCCCCTGCTTCTGCACCAGGTGAGGAGCAAGTCTCCTGAATTTCATTGTGCTGGATGCCTGCTGCAATTTTTCCTGCTTCTCAACTGCCAGGTACAGCACATTCCAGCCTACAAACACTGGCATCTGCCCACAGAGAGGAGCAAATGGCTCTTCTCAGCTAGACCGAAGGCTCACCTAATGCAGGTCTCAGTCTCTGACGTGAGCTGGTGGTGGACACGCTTAAGGAAAGGTAACAACAGCAGGAGAGGCATCCAGTGATGCTTTTCAGAGTACAGCCTCATGGATTTTGGCAGCAAACAGCTTGGTTTCATGAGCCAGAGGTTCTGTTCACATCTTTGTGTTTGGCTGCCTTCAGTGAACTTTCCTTTCAGGGATGTGCTTTTAACCCATTCTTTGTTTTGGCCTCCACAGCATCCCATGGCAGAAAGTTCCAGTTTTACTCAGTGCTGCATAAGGAAGAACCACTCCTTTTGTCTGTTGCCTGATCATTTTGCTGGATGCTTCTTAGTGGTTTTCTTTTACGCTGCCAGAAGTAGTGAATAAATCATTCCCCAGTTACTTTCTTTACTTTCCTTCAAGTTAAGTGCTGCCCCAACGCTTTGACCGCAGCAGTCAGCGAGCACAGGGAAGCACAGAAATCCATCTAGCAGCCTGTTAGCTCAGGTAACAATTTGGCTGAGTGGCTGCAGAGCCATCTTATACCTGCAGGAATGTCTGTGTGCTGTGACAGCAGCTGTGTGGTCACCCAGAGTGGGTATTCTGTGACTTCCACCCCAGAGCTCGTGGTGTGAACTCAGTAACCCCCCAGAGAGCCTAAAGAAGGGATGATGTTTAAGCTCTTTCAATTTCCAGCTGCAAAGAAACTTAAACCTCAGCAGTGTCTTCATCTAGCATGGCTACAGCTCTATTCTGGTTCCATCTTGCTCAGGGAAGAGCAGGAGATCCACAACATCCTCCACCCCTGCTTGTCCTCGCCACTCCAGCACAGCCCTACTGACATCATCCTTTCTGCTCTCCCCTTACATCAGTGTTCGCTGCTATTTTTAGCGTGATGCACACCAAAAAGCATAACATAAGAGATCCTCTTGCTAAGATTAGCTGGGAAATTATAGGCTGTTTTCCTGGTTTGTGTATAGTCTTCATTTGCCTCAATAGGATTTGCGTGCAGATGTTGAACCCTCAAAAGCCAGACAAGCGAGGTGGTACCTGCAGTCCTCAGCCTCTAGAGCAGCACTCTGGAGAAAAAAAATGGGAGTGTTTGATATCATCAAGGGCTGGAGGCAAAGTCTTAGGTTCCACCTGTAGGAGGGAAATACTTTTATTTAAAAAAAAGGATTTACAATCAATGAGATTTGGAAAATATAAATGATTATCTTTCTTCGCATGTAGTTTTTATTGCAGCAGCCCACATTTGTCTCCAGGAGTATTATCCATGATGCAGCACACTAATGCACTACCTTGCTCTGAACAGGAGAAAGCACTTTGGACGTAGTCCAGATTTAACCCTGTCCTAGGGCTTGCTTTTGCTTTTACCCAAAATAACAGCAAATGGAAGCAAAGCATCATCCTCGCAGAGCGGCCAATCCCGTACGTGAGGTGCAGCTTTGAGACAGAGGGTGATGCTCAGTCCCACTTGGTTCATGACTCCTCTGCCTCCCTCTGCCCTCTCAGCCCTCACAGCCCACCTCTGTTCTCCATCCTCGAGTGAAAACCCCTCGGCCACGCGTAACCCGAGCGTGCTCTGCCAGGAGCTGCTTCTGGCCGTCAGAGGGAATGTTCAACGTCTGGCAGCAGATTGATCCCTGAAAACACCCCCGTCACCCAGGCAGAATTGCAAATTCTGGCTCTTTGGAGGTTTTAAAAATTAAAAGATTCCCCCAACCAGCTGTATTTCTTATGCAAATCCCCTGCCAAATGGTACTTTGTAAGTATTAAAGAAATTGTTTGTCCTCTGTTAGAAAAAAATGATCGTCTAGAAACCCAAAAATTTGGGGGGGAAAAGGTTTTAAGAGGACAAAACAGGCTTACAAACCACATTTCTCCCATGTCCTGTGAACTGTTGTGCTATTGTGATTTTACAGTGCTATTTCTCTACTTTTGCTGGATTTTTTTCTCTTTAATGTTATGTGGAAAACCCAGAACAAAAACCGACACTTAATTCTGAGTAAACAGTGGCAGGGACTGAATGGAAACTTGATGTCAAATATACAACCACCCTGGGAAAGTCAAAATCCATTGCTTTCTCCCCTCTTCCAGTTGTGTCCTCCTTAAGCGTATTATTCATAAAATTAGCGATTTTAAAAAGGCATCGAAACATTATTTTTCATATTCATAGCGTCACTTTAAAAAAAAATGGTTAAAAATCGATTTGCTGGCCTCTTGGGGAAATGCTGTAATGTTTTTGGCTGTCTCCTACTTTCTGCTGCCAGCTAAAAGTACCATCTGGCTTGTTTAGGGCCCTTTTCCATATCAGGTGCTTCCAAAATTCTCCCCAACCAGAGGATTGTTTCGTTGGGTTGCTCTGCCTGCTGAGGCATGTGTCCTGGGCTGGGAATCCTACTGCTTCTGTTCCCTGCCATCTTGCTGACAGTGGTGTGTGTATGTTTGGGCACGGATCTTGCTGCCTCTCTCCCGAGGACATTTGCATCATTGTCAGCTGCACATATTAAATTGATATGCAGGGCTCAGAAACACGTATCCCATCTTTTGTCCCTTTGTTTGTGCAATTGTTGTGGTTTTAATTCTTGTTTGACACCTGGAATATCACAAAGCTGCTGATAATCTGTTGGCTACTAAGGGAAATGACATTGATAGAAGGATAATGTGTGTCAGACTTATATCTCGATAATTGCAGACACACCCCGAACCCTCGCAGCTCAGGGAATGAATATCCTAAATCCATTATTAATTTGGAGAGTCGCATGTGGCAGTTGGCTGTGGTGTCATCCTCTCGCTGCAAGAGTCACTTGCAAGGGATTTTAAGGCAGTTTTTGGTTAATTCTGCATCGCTGTGTCGATTTACGCCTCGCGCGAGTCGTTTTGGGTGCGTCCTCGCTGCCATTTCGCGGCAGCGCGAGGAGCTGTGACAAAATGGGGTTGATGTCCTAACTCCTCACGGAAGGAAGGCAGCTCCCCACGTGCCTTCTGCTGCCCGGGAACACCATCCCAAAGAGCTGGGAAGTGATGCTCTGTACGTGGTACCAGTTGACAGGGACGCTTTCTCCTCAGGATCCTTTGTTCTTCGAATTCGCCGGTTTGCTTGGGAATAGAAACCCACCCCTAAAGGATTTATGAGTAGATTTGAAGCACCGTAGTTGCAAAGTCCAGGCTTGATGTGATTGTGTGGGAACAGGAAGGGTGTTTTGGAGCAGCTACTGCCATAAGCTGTCTTGTCCTATTTCAAAAATGATCTGTGCCATACACTGCTGACTTTTCCTGTCCATCCATTAAAAAGTGAATTATGAAGAGTGCTGAGACAAACAGATAGGAGTTTAACCTTGTTAGTAAATATCAGGTAGCTGATATATACTGCTAGAATGTTACATCACAGCCTTGCTCTTCAATAGAAGTTTATGAAATTATCTTATTACTATATAAACTGCCTTGGCTGGGTACATTCTTCCAGAGGGTTATTGTTTGCTGGATGTTGGCACAGTAGCATGACTCCGAAGAGTCAGTTCACGATGTGGTGAATTTTAAAGACTTGGGAGATGGCCATATCTATTTTTCAGCAAAGGAATGAAAGCTTTTTTTCCTTTTTTTTTTTTTTTCCCCTCCCCCCTAAGGTATTAAAAGTTTCAAAAGATGTGCTGAAATGAAAAGGAAATGATAACTAAAGCCTGGATGGGAAGTAGTGCCTCAGAGTACTGACTTTGTTTATTTGCTTGTTTCCCCCAAAATCTTAATATTTTAAGTGCAAGTTAATATTTTAAATCGAATAAACCTGTTCTGTGAACTAGTAAGATACTTGAACTATTATCACACATTATTCATTTATTTCTGTGTGAGTGCAATAAAAATTTTACAAGCTGTAATCTTGTTCTTTTAATAGAGAGAAAACTATGCAGAATATGTTGCTTAGAGTATTAGATAAGCTGCAGTATGTTAATCAAATATTTTCGTGATATGAGGGCAGTTGAGAAAACAGTACAATTTTTGCTAATGGCACTGGTAAGTAAACGGATCTATCATTACATTGTCATGAAAAGTGACATTGAGCAGAAACACCCTGCCAATCCCTAGAAGATAAGTATTTAATGTAATTAGACAGACACTGTCTCCTTTGTTGAACGTAGCATTAATCACCCAGAGAAGTCCAACTTTATATGAAATGGCTTTTTTCTGATATGTCTTTGTATTAGAAAGCTTCTCACATGGTTTTGCCACGATGATGTATTTGAAGAAATGACTGCAGCAGCTACACGGGTTTCCTCACGACACATTTCTTGCTGTTCTGTGTTCCATAATATTTAATTCTTTTTATTTGGCAGTGTTGCACTTTATAGCTGTGACTTGTTCCTAAGCCTAGGAGCCTACGTGCAATTGGAGCTGGACCTCTCTGAACCAGTGCAATGCATTCAACTTATGAAATATAAAAGCAACACAAATAGCTTCCATTATGTTCTTGAGTCCTTCCTCTGTGGTGTTAGCACAGGTTCATTGTTATGGCATGAGCAAAATGTTTCTTGCCTCAGATGCTAGTCCATAATATAACACACACCAAAAAAAAAATATATAAAAAAAGAAAAGAAAAGAAAAAGAACTTCTTTTTATGAAAATCTCATTGTTAAATGGATGAAAAATGTTGCCCCCTTCCAGAATTCATTGGCACTACATTTTTTTTTTTCCTTTTTTTTTTTTTCCCCCCCTCCTCTCTCTCTCTCTCCTCTGTTGCTTGTAATTTGTACTGTGAAACGCTGTCTGGTTATGAACTGGTATCAATTTGAGTCAGTGCACAGCTGTGTCTTCCCACCTTCTCAGTGGTGCCGAGGGCTTTGAAGGGAAAGAAAAGGGTTTAGTCAGAGATGACAGCGAACTTCACCGGGTAACAGGTGGAGGTCAAGTCGGTTTATTTGTTGGGCTGAACAGAGTGCAGAGATGAAAAATCTTTGCCATAATAAGGTTTAGGAAGAAAATGCTGACTAGTCTAAGCTTTGATTCCAGCTGACAGATCCTTTTCTAGTGTTCATTACTTGATTTCACAGTTCAGGCAATTTTAAGAGGCTTAAAATTATGTTTCTGCTCTCCTCTATAAAACTTTTCGATCACTTTCTAATTTTTGCTTTAAGTAAAGTTATAGGGACTCCCTGATATATCACTCCTGCCTGTAGACTCTTACAAAGTCAATATGCCATCAAAAATGTAAGGATAAGCTTTTTTTTTTTTTAGACCCCTGCTTTTACCAATTCTTTTAATAAATGAAGTAAAAAATTCACGGGTAGGCACCGATTCGATTAGAAAATTAAAACTTTCTAAAAACCCCCCTGAAAAGTGGATAGTAAACTAAAGCAGGATGCTGAAGAAGCCAGTGTTCCTGCCTGGGAATATGGGATTTCTGTGTTAGTGAAGCCCAGAGCGCCGAGTTTCAGTCCCCGAGTGCTGGCGAGCCGTGCTCCGTCCTGAAAGGGAGCCACAGCCAGGCCCCGGAGAATCAGAGCAGAACGTGCTGACATTGTGTGGCAGTGCTGGGACTGGGGTGACCTGTCGGCATCGCTGCACACACAAAGGGATTTCACTGGGCTGAGCTGCCAGGCTTTGGGGCTCTCCGAGTGCAGCCTCCTGCCCTTCCCTGTGCCAGCTGCTGGGAGGGACACGGAGGCGTTTCTCCTCTCCCACCCTTTTTCTTCCACCGCCGCCACCACCACCACCTGCTTCCTACCTGCTGGAGTGGGCAGAATAGGATTATCTTTAGCCATTTGCTAAAATCTTCCCCCTCAGACTTTCTATTACTTCTGCATTCATTCTTTGCAGGAAGAGGAAACTCACTGGTCAAACCCTTGGACACCAGAATAGTTGCATGCAGTTTCCCAGGGAGCCAGATAGCTCTAAAGCTTCCCAGTGAGTGACAGTTTCTCTCTTCTATTCTTCTGAAACATGTGTTTTACACATATACTGAAAAATGTTAATATCAATTTACAGCCAGATTCTTGCCTTTTTTTTTTTTCCTTTTTTTTTTCTTTTTAATTTAAAAAATCAAATCTCCCAAAGTATTTACACTTAGAGCACCTCAGCACACATGTCACTTTTTTTACGTAGGAAAAAAAAGTGTTGGATGCTCTTATACGCAAAACATCATTGGGCTTGAAAGCTGTTAGCTCGTTCTGAGTTAGTGGCAAGAACGCTGGACTTGCCAGCACCAAACTGTGAAACCTTTTCTGTGTGACTGGTAGAAATCTCATGGGGGTAGGAATCAAAAAGAAAAGGGGAGGGGAGGGGGGGGTGTAAAGCTGTGCATTTGGATTCGAGCAGCTTCAATACCATGATATCAACTTTGTCCTAGAAGTCCTTGAATCACAAATCATTGGGAGAGTGTTTTGGAGAATTATCACTGTATGCTTTCCCTGGTCTTTTACTCTTTTCTAGGCGTCCATTTAGTTCCCACTGTCAGGGAGAGGATTCTGGACTAGGTGGATCCCTGTAATCTGATTTGGCATGGCTATTTTTCTGTGTTCCTAAGCTCATGAGATCAAGTTATGTAGGATTATTTCATAATGCCAGAGCAGCAGTTTCTGAGGTTGGACAAAGCTATCTAGCAAAAGTGTCTGATAAAAGAAAAATCCTGTCCCATACTGTAGCTTTCTTGGTCCAGTGAAGCAGCATCCTCACGCACACAAATCTTGTAAAGTTGCTTCTGATAGCTCCCCGTGTCCCTTGGTTTTTGTAAGCTAAAGTGCCATTTTCCTTTTTACAGCTTAATTGAACCTAAATGCACCCATTTTCTGCAATGTGGTATTCTGGTAATTTCTCTATTTGCTCGTAAGTTTTCCCTTAAGCAAACTGAAAGCTTCCCCTTTATCACTTCACTGGGCCAAGATTTCACACAGTATCCTGCTTGCTACAAAATATGATAGTGTTCTCTCTCACCTTGTTTCTTTTTTCTTCTTTTACTTTCTTTTATAAAATCAGGATATCTAAGAAACCCCGAACACCGCGGAGCACTTCATGGTGGGTGTGCTTATTCAAACAATGCCAATGCTCTTGTTCTCGGTGCACAGACTTTTTGTGTTGGTTGGGGGGGGGATGTCCCAGGTGTCTCCCCCTCTCGTGTGGATTCTCCGGTGTCTAGTAAGGACAGAGCTCGTGCCAAGCCCTTTGCCAGAGTGCCAGCGCTGGAGGGAGCACTCACATGTCACTCCTGCCCTTGCCATGCCTGTTTTCATGGAATCTGCAGGGAGATTTCCCCTGGGAGCCCTCTTGCCTCTCTGTCGGGTGTGTTTTCACCTGCTCAGTGGGTGACAGAGGGGCTGGGCAGCTCCCAGGAGCAGACCTGCAGGCAGCAGGGCCATCCAGGTTCCTCTGGAAACGATCCCAAAGCCAAACTGCCGTGCTCTGCCTTCCCTCGGGGAATCCTAAAGCCACTGGGAATGCGGAGAAGGGAGGATGATCTCACCTGTCTGATACCACCTGTGGGGAAGCGGTTTCAGTCTCTCTGCCTGGGAGCTGCTGGTGGCAGGTCCCCCCAGTGCCATTCCAGCGTGCAACTGGAGATGGACATTCCCAGGAAGGAGCACACAGCAGATGTAGGTCAGCTGCAAATTATTTCTGGTGTTACGGAGTGTTCGGTCCCGTGACCGTCACGCCCGGGCAGTCAGAGGGTGAAAACACCAAGAACCACTGGATAGCAAAACACAACAGTTCCATGAGTACACTCTCGACCTGCCAAATTATAAATCCCTTGGTACAACGCACACAAATTCACTTTGCAACTCTTTCTTCCTTTGGAATAACCTATGAACTCTTCACCTCCAATTGTGCAGAAATCAGGTGGCTTTACAGTCCGTGGTAAATCACCTGGGCTGTTTTCAGCCCCGACCACAGCTCTGTTATTAATTAAAACACATGCTCAATGGCAGCGTACACCGATTAAATCTTCAAAACCAATGTTAGCGCCAAACTTAGGCTTGTCATCATAAAAGTCATTTGAAAGCATTACCATGCAGTAACTGAGGTCACGAGTTGAGAAAATCTGCATATTTACCCATCTCCATCTCATGCCTGGGGCGTTCAGCAGCCATCATTGTTATATACAGCCTGGGTAGCCAATGATGGCTTGATGACACGCGAATAATGAGCAAATGATTTTTAAGGAAATTAAATAAATAAATAAAACCCCCAAAATTTGACTCCATCCTCTTCAGTTACTAAAATTCCCTTTAGTATCACTCGCAATTTAGGATCCATATGCATCTCAGGAAGATATAGTTGAAACATAAATCTATTCTGGGTCTTTTACTTGCAAAAATATCATACCTCAGCCATAATCATATGCAAAGACTTTTTAGAGGGCTTTGTAAATGCCATCCAAATTTATGATGGCATTTTTTGCCTTGCAGCTATAGATGTTCCATCCCCAAAGCACCCACATAAAGGTATATTCTCCTATGGATGGCTGCAGTTTGTCCCTGCTGCTATATCTAATCTGCCAAGTGTGCTGAAAAACTCTCAAGTAGCATTTGAAATGAAACAAATGTAGTCATGAATTTTAGACGAGATGTCTAAAGACGTCATTAGGATTTTTTTTTTTTTTTTTATTCTTCTCGCAATATATATTTATACAATGGAAAATGATGCCAAAGCTGACATTAATTCAAAGGGGAAATCGAACTGTTATCCTGCTGTTTATTGCTCTTCTCATTAAAGTTTTTAAATATATAAGTCATGAAATTATGTTTTGAAGAAATTGGTGAGATGTTGAGTACTAGTTTATTAGTTGCTGAAAGAACTGCTTGGGTGGCAGAGCAGGAGTGAAGCCTAACTTAGGCGATCTAAAACAATCCAGACGATGCTGTGAACGCAGATACAAAGAGACAAGGTAATGCATTCTGTGAGAACGTTGTACCAAACACTTTAGGCAGACTTTCATGGGGTAGGAGTTTAAAAAAATTGTGAATATTGTAGTGCTTGGCTTTAAAATTCTGTAGGCAAGGTTGTCCATCACTGTAAACTGATATTTCTCCTTCGTAAATGCTCATTTGCAAAGGAGAAATTTCAACCTTCTTTTTCCCTAAGTGACATCAGAATTTTGAGTCTAACTTGAATTATCATTTTTGGCTAAAAATTGCTGAGGAGTCCAAAAGCATTTAAAACCTAAAGCCATTGAATCCATTTAATGCGCCTTTGGCACCTCTCTCTCTCTCAGTCCTTTTTGAACATTCTGGTCCTCATTTTAATCAATCTCTTTTTATTAAGTTCTTTGGCTCATTTACTTGTACGTGCATTTGCTTTATTTTATTTGGAACATTTCTTTTGTAGTGTCTTGAAAAAGAGTTGTGACATTTCTTTTGGATGGCTTCTTAAGTATCTGGCAGTCACCTATGATACGATGTTGATGGGTACGGATAGATTAGCTCTGTTTTCCTGATGATCTGTCAGATGTCGAGTTCTGAGGAAACTGGATGTGTGTGTTGGTGATGCATATGCAGCAGTTCGATAAGTGGATAGAGGGGGAGCTTTCATTTTTCTTCTGTAAAAATCACTGTTTATTAAGCTGGATTTAGCCTTGTGAAGCGAGGTGCTCCGCTGGCAGGTAGTTAATCAGTGATCATGGTAACTCCGGCTGCAACCAGGGGAGCCAGTACCCATTCAGAACGTAGAAACTAAAGAGCACTTCATTAGGATGAGTGAATTTCCATCTGTGTTGTATTTTGTGTATACTGGAGCAATTAATACAGTAAACTGATGGATGGCAGTCAGTGTGATCGTATCTCGGCTGATGACAAAGTTTGCTCAGCACTAAATAGAACAGACTTACTGTGACTGGCAGGAGCGTAGCCGTCAACATTGCAAGAAGCTTGAAATTAAGAATTCCCCAGGAAGAAGGGAAAAAAAAAAAAATAGCAGCTGATCAGCATTTCTGTTGATACTGATTTCAGTGGAACTGCTGGAATAATTCACACAGAAGGATGAAAATTCCTTGAAAAATGCTTCCCATATATCAGTTGTTTTCTTCAACAGCCGACTTGTTTTTCTGCATCATCTGTTTGTTCTGCATGTCGTTGAGTTCATGGTCCACCTGGTAATACCTGAGCTTCCATGATTCCTTTTCCTAGTGTGCCTTGAGAAGGAGGATCCAGACCGTGTTTCACTCGTAGCTTTTGTTGTGAAATCTCCACCAAGAGTCTAGTGGCAGACAGCTACTGGGATTATTGGGGTAACCATCCAAAGGTCGTCTTTGGAGATGGATATGAGCTGGTCTACCAATGTAGCTAACGAGAGATGGGAGTTTTTGTGTGAGATGTGTGCAGGTAGAATAATGCCAGTAATCAATCAAGTAAAGTTGGATGGATGTGCAGGCGTAGATTTGGAGAGACGGGGGATTGTTCTCCTCTTGCTGTGACTCCGTTCACTCCATCGAAGTTCATCCTGATTTTTTAGTTAAGGCACGTGGTAGGTACACGGAAAAGAGGTTCGCAGAGGTTGGTTTGTTCTGGGAAGGATTTGTGCATTCAATTCTCACGCATCATTTTCTGGTCCATTTAAATATATATCAGCCTCATACATGAACATGTGAAGACCTTTAGCTGTACTCAAGGAAGACTCTTATGTGGTGCGTTTCTAGTACTGGCAAACATAAGGAGGTAGAGGAATTAAACCCATCACAGTGCTCCAGTGCCCCTTAGAAGATGAGGAACACGAAGTTTTCCTGTGCACTCACTGATTAAACTTGGGCTGGAGGTTTGCGAAGTGCAGAGTTTTGGAAAGTCTTTCTGCGGGACTTCAACATCCAATGGCTCCAGTAACCAGAGTCTCCCAAGGACAAGGATCCCATTTGCGCTTGCATTATGCATTGAGCAGAAGGGTGTGATGCATGATGTGGAATGAACAAAATAACTTGTGTGTTTAGGGAAATGCCAAATTAATGAAAATTCAGAAAGCTCTAATGTTGAAAAGGCACACAAATTCCTTGATAGAAATATAATGCTGCTAACAGTTTCAAGATTATTGTTGTCTGAATTTTCTGCTTATTGTGTACTGCAATTAAAATTCTTCTCGACTGAAAAACCAATGTCAAATTAATATTTCCTTTTGGAAAAAAATACGAAAGTACACATCTTGTTCCATTTAGCACCATCATGGTCTTTGATCAGGTTCCCTCTGTCCAGTGAAAGAAGCAGATTTATGTTAATGGGAGCAGGCTCAGACCATATATGTTTGGCATACATATAGAATCACATGAACACAAGTACAGTAAGTTAAAGTAACACACCCACTCAGGCTTCCATCTGCGTTTTATGCCACAAATCCCTTTATTTTCCGTTTTTATTTAGCAATTAACTTCTCCATTTATTCTGTAGTTAAAAGCTGCCATAAGATGAAAATAGGCAAAGTCTGATTTTCTTCTCTCGCGCTCTAAATAACATTCAGAGGAGACTCAGACCCGCATTCCCAAAGCTATGTTCCCTAAAAGTGCCAGGTGTGACTGTGATTTGGACAAGAGTCCTACCCACAGAATAGTGAGGAACACTTTTAACCCCCACCTGGGTTACCCAGCCGTTGTGTTCTGGCTGTTCTTGTTTATTCCTTGCTCGGAGCAGATGGATAGAAAGAGGCAGGGAACGGGGAGGATCCTTGGCTCCATTCCCTATTCACCGGCCAGCGCAGCTGAGACGGGCTGGGGGATATTGTAATTTGCTGCTGCCCTGCACCAGAGAGCAGAGACAGGAGAGCAGGGACTCAGAGGTGTCCTTAGAGCTGGCACTGCCCCTTCCTCGGGGTCCTGCGAAGTGCTGAAATCTGGGCTTCGGTGCAGTGGTCCCCACTAATCGCTGGCTCCTGGGACCAATGCTGAGGAAAGCCGTGCAAGGCAGCAGCATCCTCCTCCCAGGATGCATCCCCAGCTCTGCCTGAGCTACCTTCAGCCTTAACTTTTTAATTTCCTGCATCCCTGAGCAGCACAGGAGGGGCCCTGCGGACTGGGGGCCGCTAAATGTGTTAAAAACTCATTAGGTGTGGAGCAGAAGACCCTTAAAACCAGGCAAGAGTCTCAAACGTGGGTGCCAAAAATTAAACACACCTAATTCAATATTTAGCCATCTACCTTTAGTTCCTTCCTCGCAGTTAATACACACCGTGCCACCTCATAGGTGGCCCGATTTTCATGGGCACCAGGCACCTACAACTAACTCAAGTGCCGAGACTGCTCGCCCAAGTGAGACTCGTAGAATTCAAAGTTTTTTCTGGGTGATTAAACCAGAGTTCCCTCGCTCTCAGCTCCCGAAAGGAGCTTCGATAGAATGACCAGCATTGTAACATATGGCTTAGCAAGGGGAGGAAAAAAAAAAAAAAAAGAAAAAAAACCACCAGAAAATGAGTATTAGAAATGGATGGACTAAAGAATACGCAGGATATATCAGGCACATTAACCAAACATATGGTGCTAAATGAGATATTTTTTTTAAATTGCAAAAAAATTGACATTCCTGGCAGTCTCAAGGATAATGTGACATGGCTGTGATAAATTTAGAAGAATGGGACATATTTTGGCTTGTTCTTGGAAACCTTTTTCTTGCATGCCGACTGTATTTCTTCTTTTATTAACCCATTCAAAGAATGTTTGAATTTTGCTGCTAGAGCACCATGCTAGCGCAACATAAAATGTGAATGATGCTAATTGCTTTGCACTGCCTAACTTTCTGTCATACCCTCCCCTCTTAAAGGACAAAACATGCTTTGGAAATGAGCTGGCAAGCTCATCCTCTTCTTTCTCTTGGTCAATATTAAGTGATGTAATTAAGCTCCTGTTTGCATATTCTTCTGAACTAGGAAGCAGCCATTTTTTTCTTGAGATCTGATGGATGTGATCACTCAAAATAAAATGTGTCATTACAAACCCCAAACAAAACAAAAACATGGTATAGTTGGACCGTTCCAAACCAATACATTTCAAAATACCCTGGAAAAAAAATAAATAAATGAACCAAACTTGTGATAATAATGGCAATCAGAACGATAACAAACAAATAGAGCAAAAGTAGCAACCAATTATCAGCGCTTCAGTTTGTTTTTCTACTCAATTTCCCTGCACAGGGTTACATTAAAATCTCTATTTTCACATGAAAGCCGCTGCCTCGACCTTATAAAACCCATCCCCATATGAACATGACACTGCTCAGCATTGCCACACTCAAGGTCATTCATCAGCTTCTTTGTAGCTCCTCAAGTTCCAGTGTTTGGACACAATCACACGAAATTGCTGCAGCTTTAAACCAAACTCCACTGCCTCTGCCCCTTCTCCCTGCTGTGGTTTAGAGATGAGTCCTGCAGGGGTTTTTTTAACACAGGGGTAAAAAGAAAAGCTGTTTCATTTTTTTAGAAGCTTTATTATCTTTGCCACAACCCTGAGGAGGGTTTGTAGCCGGGGCGAGCAGGGAGCTCCTGACCCAGCTGAGCCATAGAGTTGAGATCTCACTCCTTCCCCGACCTCTGTCACCTGCCCAGGGCTCAGATAACTCCTGTCCCACCTGGATCCCTGCTCTTGGAGCAGCTCCCATGCTGGCAAATTGGAAAAAAACCCCTGTGACCTTCCCCATGCATAAAAGTCGCTCGGACTGTCCATGGTATTTTGCACTTAGGGCTGGGGTTGACGCTCCTTTGGTGTTTCCATCCCCGGTTCCTCCGTCACGGGGAAATCTGGGTCAACAGCACCGTTAATTCCTTTGAGTGTCCTTGTCCTGAATATGGACCTTCCGTGACTAAGTGACATCCCATTGGAGCAGAAATTCAGCAGGCTGCACTGGAATGTTTCATTGAAAAAACCCTCAGTCCAATCTCCTTTTCTCTCTTCCCCCTAAGCTGAACCAATCTTTGCTTTTGTTCCTACTCCAAAGTCCTTAAGACCACTATGGAAAAAAAAAAAAACCAAACCCAACCCAATATTTTTCTTGCACCATAGTCAGTCCTAAACTTTGATTTTTAAAAGGTTAAGTCTGTAACCTTTCCTGCTATGAGGGAAAAGCCACCACAACAGCAAACCCTGTAGCAAAAACAAGTCTCGAGGCAGAAAGCTGCAAGTACAACACTGGAACTCAAACCATTCCCTGACTTTATTTAACTTACAGAAACATAAACTCCAAAGCCTCACTGAAACCATTAAGACCCAGCAGTGCAGAGTATAAAGTACAAGAAGGCTCCTGCATATTGCAATCAACATCCCAGGGACTATAAAACTAGTCTTATTAAATATAAAGTTAATAATATAGCCCAGAGATAATCTTGTCCAGGCCTCTCTCTTTACTTTTTTAACAATTAAATGCTATAAAATACAGAGTTGGAAATAAAATTAAATGACTTTGCTAGTGGAAGTTCAACTTGCACATTACCTGATATTTTGCTTTTCCACCTGAAATCTCAACCTTTGTTTTGCTATATCCCTACGGATATGCAGAATGCCTGATGGGCTGTATATACTGGAAATTTTGAGTTTTCAGGATACATTCCCATAATCAGAACACCCAGATGCATCTAGAACTGCAAAAATATCGGCTAGTACAGACAAACGTGCATACTTTTCATTTATATACTGTAAAATTCTTTCATCCCAGCACCTACCATACACAGAAAAGACTCAGATTTTAAAAGCCCGTTGCCATATATTCATTCCAATAATTTCTTTGATGTCACAGCCTTGATATGGCATCAACAGGAATTATTCTCACCCCATGTACCAGACCAGTCAGATGAGCACCACACCATTTCTGCCTGTCCAGGGCAGAGGTTGCACCCAGTGACAACCTAACTCTGATTTTCACTGGGAGCCTTTGATAATAGTTCAAGGGCATTATAACAACTCTGAAATAATTCCAGTGTGGCTTCTAATATCAAGACACAAATACCATTCACCCTTTAAAAAAAAAAAATTTGAAAGCGAAAGGGAACCGCATAAACGTATAACTTTCAAATACCTTTGAAGTCAAGGGAGTGAGGGGAGGCAGAGTTTGAACTCAGAGAACTCCATTCTCTGGTTGTGCCTTGAGTCGTGCGGCACATTTAAAAGATCCATTTGCAATAATCTCCTAAACCAAGGAGTGAAAGACAGAACTCATAAAAAACCTGTAAAAATCCAAATGCTCCAGCTATTACAGATTTCTAAAAATAAAGCAGAGTAGGTTTCAGTAGCAATAATAAGCTGCATCTTATCCATATTTCAGATTTATAAGAAAAATATGGCTGCCTTTTAGTACTCATGGCTCAGAGCAAACCATGGCTGCTTCTGCCTCGAAAAAAAAAACCCCACAAATAAAAGTGAGCTTTCAGCTTGCTGTTGCGTTGCGTTTCATTTGTCCTTTAAGTGTGTCTAGCTGCTTCTGCACCCCCTTTCACAATGCATAGGCTGTCGTTCCATGACCTAGCATTATTAAATTGCACTTATCAATCATTCTTGCCAGGAATGCCATCGCCAACTACATTAAAGAAGTCAGAGAAGTCTGGTTTCAGCAGTCCCTCGCCTTCGCAGACCTCCTCCCTTGGAACGGCTTTCACACAGCACCATCGACCTGTCATTACAGGACCCAGAGGTGAGGCCTTTCCCGAGAGCCCCCAGGCATTAAAGGGTAGCCACGGCACCCAGTGGCCGTGCCAGCGCCGCTCCACGGAAAGCCATCGCCACCTGTGACCGCCCAGCGAGGGGCTGTGCTCAGAACCTTCACAACCCAGGAGGGTTTAGGCGTCTAGAGGCTGGTTCTGTTAGGCTGGGCTGCTTGGGAAAGCTCCTGATGACCACTCGAGGTGGAAACGCTGGTTTCTGGGGCCTTGGGGTTTTGTTGGAAGAGGGTGGGGAAAGGGACAGGATGTGTTGCAGGGCAGTGTCTTCTGCTTGTGGCCATTCATCATGTTGACTCAGTCCAACTGCTCGAGACAGGGACCCATCCATCACTTCTGACCCACGCCTGTCTTCCAGCTCTGTGGATTTCCTTCTGCCAGTCATTTATTCTCGTGCCGTGGGTGTCAGTGTGCCTTGTTAGGGGACTCCTTTGAAGTTGGTTCCTGCAATACTTTGGCTGGTTTTCTTCCCAGTACTCTTCTGACTGACTTTCCGAGTGAAAAGAGATGTCCTCTGGGTCTGGATGTGCTTATACATTTTTGTTAGAAAGATGCATTTGCATTTAGCCTAGAAAACTAAATGCAATACTGAGTTCACATTTGAAAAGGAACTCACTTGGGCATAGTAAGAGACACAAATGAATGAATCCTCTTACAAACCTCTTTGGAAGATATAAAAATAGGAATGAATGGTTGTGACATGTTTCTTTCTGCTATGAAATTTTGTCTCATTTAGAGGAGATTATTAAGGAATTGGTCGAATGGTGGAGCATAAAAAGGCATATTAGCAATTCATCCTAGAAGTTATTTGGAAATGTCTGTTTGGCATCAGCGTGGTTTTACTGAGGGCAGCATAAACCAGGAGGAGCCTCTTTGTCTGCACGGTCCAGGTGATGTGGTGAGAAACGGTGCAGTTGCACAAAGTTGAAGCAAGGTCAGACTTGCACTTCGTGGGGTTTTGTGCTTTGTTAAATCTGCTCATTGTAGTTTGATTTGTTGTGGTTAATCCATAAAAATTATTCATTACTCTTAGACATACACCTAGATCCTCAGAAGATATTTAGGCATCTAAGCTCTATAGAGATTTCCCTTGAAATTTGGATCCGAGCTGTCTGGCAAATATATCCTCTTTTAAAAGCCTTGATAATTGGTGATACAAGTATGAATAATATGAAGCTTCCATTAACATTCTATTCAGTGCACATCAGCTGACTCCCAATTCCTGTCTTTTAGAAGTTCAGCCTTTTAGATTTCAGTTGTTGATTGATTAGTTAATAGGCCTTTCTTTATTTAGCTGTGTTTTACCTCACACTAATTTTTTAAGATCATTGACTGCCTTTGTCTGCCCCTGTTTAGACCCTCTGTGCTTTGGATTCTTGTGTGGTTGAGAGAGGAAATGTCTCAGTGGTGAGGCCTTGTTTAAATCTCATCTACAGTCTGTTTTCACAAGACTTTTCCTGTGCACTGAGGGATTTCCACTGGCTACGTGAGAAGAACATTCAATGGGAGCCAGAAGAGCAAATAGAATTATTACAGTCCCAAATTTTGTTTGTTTGGAAGGTGATGTTCTTTACTAACTCCATAAAGAAGCAACACAGCTTTTAATCATCACGGTTCCTGACAAGTTAACCAAAACTGTTCTTCCTGCAACATCATTTAGAAGCATCTTCTATTTTATGCTTGTTCACAAACAAAGTCTCACACACTCTCAGGAAAAAAAAAAATCCCTCTGAATCCATCCATGGTTTCTTTAAGTGCCATCATCCTGAAAAAATCTTGTCCCAGTCTTCACTCTTTGTTCTTTTGGGGACATTCCTCCTCGGTATTCTTCTTCCACAGCACACACTGGCTGTGTTTATTTCCCTGCCACAACAATCACTCTGTTAGTAAAGGGTGATACACTGAGATGGATTATTTTCTGCAAATCCAGCTTTGTTCTTTATCCCATCGCCTCTGGCGTACTTTAGGGACAGTAAGCAGAAGAGAGAAGCTTTTCAGGTATCAGAAGTGGCAACATAAAGAGTATAATGCTGTCATATAAGAGGGTGTAATTGAGAGATTCACGTCCACCAGTAGTTACTGGGAGCTTGTGCCTCTGCAGAAATGATGGTACAGCACACACAGGCTAAATTCCCTTTGGACATAGGTGCATTATGTAAGTGGTCGGTGGCAGGTCATTCCGAGGGGTCTTTGGAAAACAAAGAGCAGGATTTAATCTCCATTCTGCAGAGAGATTTCAGAGAAAGGGGAGTTGTGAGTAAGTAGGTCACCATCAGAGTAAGCTCCTCAGCCAACACAACGATCACAAGGAGGTTCCATCTCCTTCTCATGTTCGTATGTGCAAGTTTGTCACTTGGATGTGTGTATGAGATGCATTTGTAAAGCATGATCAAAATAGACAGCAGAGAAGAAGCTGCAGACTATTCATGGCAGGTGTTGTCATTGACAACCAGTGATTTATGACTTCTCGGGAATATTCCCGAATCTTTCACACGCTTCCAAACATCCCTTAGAATACACTGCACGTCTGATGCTGGGGTATCCCGGGATACCGAATGCCCTTCCCTGTGATCCCCACAACGAGTCGTTTTTGGAAACAAAACTTCCTTGGAGGAGGAGAAAGATCCTTGAGAGGATTTCTTAGCTCTAAGAAAGGTGCTCCACCCGATGAACCAGTTGGAAAACCTCTGCTCTCGTGGAATTGTCTGGATGTGCTGTGCTGTGGAAGGCTGTGCACTTGTTCCTGTCTGCACTGGTGCTGCTGCCAGTGCCCGGCCCAGCTGGGCAGTAGCCAGGAGAGAGGATCCGAGCTGGCTGACCAGCGGACCAGATGTGCAGCGAGTGCTGGCGCAGGGATGCCAATGCTTCAGTGACTCCTCAGCACTTCCAACAGATGGTGGCAAGATCCAAGTTTCTTTGGTGATAAGCTAGCAAAGTGATTCATGGAGCCTCGCTTGATGATGGCAGTTTTTTGGGCATGACTCTATGAATGCACCATATGTCTTCTCTGGACCAGCGTGGTTAGGATTCAGTGTCTGGCAGATGGTAAATTGATCACCTATAGGGTGGCTTTAGCATCACTATCAGTTTTAGAATTTATTTCAAAGCCTTGAAAATTCGAGCAGCCAGATCTCTCTCCTACTCAGCATACTTTTGTTACCTGCAAATGAGATTATTTGGTGGTGGGCCTAGCTCACCACAGCACTGCAGCATTGCAAAGCCACCGCGGATTGCTGGCATCTCACAAAGCTTCCCAGACCACTTGAACTCTTCACCAGACAGTGAAGGATTTAAATGCTATGGGTGACAGCAGTATTTACATAAGTGGTTTTAGGCTTCCATGTATTGCTACTTACACTCTGGTGACTTTATAACTGGAGCTGGCTGAAACATTAAATTGACCACGATCTTGTAAAGCCAGGATGTACAGCAGCCTGTGCTGCAGAGCATTCAAGCATTCCCACGGAATATGACTGTGTGGATCCTGCAAGCCAAAAAAGCAAGGAAGAAAAAGCAAGGAAAGGAAAAAAAAAACCCAAAAAACAATGAGATGGTGCGTTAGGGAGATAAATGAAGGAGAAACACAATTACAAGAAGCAAGAAACACAGCACGAAGGCAAGAACCCAAGGAGGTGGGCGTGTGAGAAGAAGGGATGAAAGTCAACTAGTGGAGTGGTTTCCATTATATTAATTTCCTCCATAATTACCGTTGCCATTTAGACTTTTATCAGGACAAGGCCTGCCAGGGAAACGCTGCAGCACAGTACTCTCTGTTCATGCCAACGTGGCAAAACCTTGATGTCGCATATCTGGAAAGATATCGTGTCCTTTTCTATCAAAATCCTCCACTGGGTCACCAAAGTGCTGGTGTGCCTGCTCGCTGTCCTGTCAGCCGGCTCCCAGTGAATCAAAGTGATGGTTCCTGGTGTACGTTGTGAAAAGACATTTTGTAATGTCCTGTTCTGTACGAGTCTCTGCGGCTGCTTCTCGAGGCTGTCAGCTGGCACAGCGGTGTAACCTTCTACTTCCCTTTGAATCTTGACAAAAACAAAGCAGTGCAACTTGACACAGACACCTCAGAGCAAGGAGTGGTGATGTCAGGGAGCCAAAAGGAGAGAGTCACACCACCAAGGGCGAGGAGGCTGAGGTGAGGCCATAAACAGCACAACGCCGACCATCGGATGAGTTTACACGATCCAGTTTACAACGTCAGGACAGCTGACCGTGCAGGGGAAGATTTTGATTTCCTGCACTCGCTTTGGAGTGACCTGGTGCTGAAGGAAAAGCAGTTTCCCAACAGATGGCCTCAAGGTCAGGCTTTAGCCATGACACAACCCCCAAACTGCCACCGCCTGCCGCAGCCCGGGCAGGGAGGGCAGAGAGGGAGGCCCGCAAAGGGTTAAAGCTTCAGCTAAACAAAAGTCAGGAACCGTGTAATTAAAACTCTACCTTTGTTGTATTGTCAAGAGTTAGCCTGTGACATAGGAAATATTTAAAGGAGCAGGCTGTTCAGCTAATTTGTGTGTGAGTGAACTGCTTAGACAGTCCTATCCTAAATTAACTGTAAGACCACCCACCGAGCTCGCCTCATAAAGGGCCATGATTGCTCAGCTTCGTTTTGTATAACCGTTCAATAATTACTAGATAAATGCATAACTAAAAGCTCTATTACACTAATAATTTGTACCGAGATAGATGTGTGGGACACCATGCTGGGTTAATTTGTCATCCCTGCAGCAAACTTCTAAAGAGGGCTCTTTTGCAGAGGAGTTGTGTTAATATGTTGCTCCAGTGAGGACATGTTAGAGCAACAAGATGACTTGGTCGCTTAATCTCCTAAAGAGGCAAAATGCCTGGAGGGGAAGTGCCAGAAAGAAGAAAGGGGGGGTGATTAACACAGTGGACCCAGATTTAAACTCATCCTGACAAAAGGAGCTGATCTAACTGAGCAAAAGAATGAAGGAAAAAAAAAGGGGGAGTGTTAAAAATACTAATAGGATTTCATGCATCCCTAAAAAATAATATAAAAAAAATAAAGTGCTGCAGGAACAAAGTATTTTGGCCATGCTTTTCCTGACGCTGCTTTTGGTTCCTTTGCTCTCTTTGATGTGTCCGTGGAGTTAAACTATATGCTTTAAACAGTGCAGTGAACTATAATATTTTTATCTCTGCTTTATGCTAAATTCTTCTAGCTTCAGACACACACAAAAAGCACATTATTGCTTTAAATATGGAACCCATGTTTAAGCATCAGAGCTCTGGATTTTCAACCTCCTCTATTGACAGAACCATAAATCATGTTAAAGTTAAGTGAATTACTGTAGCGTGGAACTATAGCTTTAACAATGTTTATGTAGTATCAGCTTACCATCTACAGAATGAAAGGGAGGAAAAACACTGATATTAGAAATGGGAATGTGGAGTCCTATTAACTTAACAGCAATATATCACTCCAAAGTCATAGATTCCATTACCATGCCCTTTTTAGTATCAAAGCAGAATTATATCATCACACACATAAAGGTTGTAGTTTTTAAGAGAATTTACATTTCTATTGTAAACTTATCAACTGCATTTCATTATAAGAAGGACATGATATATTCTCCCAGCAGTAGTTTTTATCTTGTGATGAGAATATATGAGAATGCATCATGTGTATTAAAAGTAATAATAATATGCAGAAGTTGACAGCATTTGATGCGATGCAGGAATTCTACAAATATGTTAAATTAGGGTGTTTTTGACCTCTAGCTGTAGTCTTGGAAGGAAGGAGTGCTTTCTATAGGTACGATTTTTATTTCTGTCCCGATGTAATCAATTCTATAGCATTCTGATCTCCCGAAGGCAGCAGAATTCTGACATGTTTTAAAACATTCTGCTCAAAATAGCTAACTTAACTGGCCCCCTGCCCGTGCCAGAATCTGGAACCAGTGCTCGGTTCAGCTCTACAGGTTTTCAAAAGCAGCCTGTAATACTCAGCAGCCCAGAGTACACCAATAAACCCTGAGCTCAAACACAGCCCTAAGCATATTTTCCTTTTCCTAGGAACTCCGTGGGCCTTGGCAAAATGTCCTCCTTGCCTCCCACTTGCTACTGCAAAATTTCTTACAGGAAGAGTGTTTCTGAACAAAGGGTCCAGGTGCCTTACACCACTCAGAGCAGCAGAAAAGGGCCGGGAGCCAGCCCTGATCTGGAGATACCGTGGCTCTGTTCTTTTCAACAGTGCTTAGCTGCCCAGCTGCACTTGACTTCTGGAGCTGAGAGATGGATAGCCTGCAATTCAGCCCATCTTTTTGATGTTCATGGACGGGAACGGATCCCCCATCCATCCTATCTGGGGTGTTTCACTCTCTCTTGCACTGCTCAGCTGTTTCTATTATATTTTGGGTCTTTCATCTATGTTTGTCTGCATAACGTGGGAGCGAGTATCAGTGATACCCAAATTTTACCCACACTTAGAGGGTAAAGCCCATATTTGTTCTCCAGCTCAATGATTTCCCACCCTTGTCCCTGCAGGTGGGAATGGGAGATGGGATCAGTTTGCATTTAGCTCATCCTTGGACCTGACAAACGTGTTGCTAAACAACCCCTTTGCACCGTTATGGGACTTAACAAATACCTGAGTTTTCCAGGCATGTGAATTCCCTTCCAAAGGCTCATCCTAGGACTGGTCAGTCCTACCCTCAGCAGCTCAGTATTTTAAGTACAGGCAGGTTCTTGCTAACCTGAGTAAGCAATTCCTCTACATTTGTCACCCTAAAGTCTGTTCCTAATGGGCAGTAAGAAAAACGAGGACTTTCAGAAACCTTTGAAAGTGTTACAGGGAAGCAGCTCCCATTGAAATTCAAAAGCAGTTAATGAATTCTCTCAGGACCTCTGCAAATCCCAGCCCAAGTTTCTTAATTATTTTTTTTTTCCTTGTTTGGGTAACTGCTTTCATCACCAAAATCTGTGGGCTTAAAGCTATTGTTTTAGGCTTCCATTCTTTACCTCTTGTATTGTATTATACACAGAAGTGTAAGTTCCTTTCAACAAATTTGGATTATTGCCAGATCTCCTTATTAAAAAGTCACTCTTCATATTTCCGATAAACACAGCTGTTTCATGGTGTTTGAAAGCATTTCACATCAGCCAGCATGGTGGCTTAGCCAATTAGTCCTCTAATATGGTCAATTTTCAGAATAAGTACCTTTGGGGTACAAAGGGTGGGGATCCATCTCGCATAATTTGAACTGGCATCACTGGGATGGCAGGAGAGAGCTTGCAGCACGCAGGGAGTTAAAGCAACTTAGGAGCCTGACGTGGAAGTCGCCAGCAGAACAAACTCTTCTCTAACATTTCCAGGGAAATGACTTTTCAAAAAATACTTTCTTAATTGTAATGAAGCCAATTATAATGGCCTCGAAAACAGGCGGATAAAAAGCGATCCCGTTTCATTATGATTCTAATGTTACTATTTCTAGGAAGGGGCTGATCAATGTTTAATGAAGTATTAGTAAACTTAATTATCACTTCGTGGAGGAGGTATCTGAGCATTGTGCCCTGATCCAGCGGATGGACCAGCCCTCGTGCCTGTGAAGGAAGAGTGGTTGTGATTCCCAACACTTCTCCCTGGAGCAGGCAAGGCGTCCAGGGTGATAACACCTTTTCCTGAGCAACGCCAAATGACCCTTTCAAAGACTTCAAACGACTTCAGGAAGAAAGAAATTTCATCCAGTCATGTGGGCTTGAAGGGGTTGGCAGGAATTTTTTTGGAAGGTGGATGGATCAATATGTGCCCCCATATGTTGGGCTGTGCTGGTGGAAAACCTGTCTGAGCACTGTAGGTGTCCCTTCACCATGTCAGCAAGCACTCCCCGGGAGCAAGGACCCCAGGGCTCTTTATTAGGAACTGCTCCTTTGTTCCAGGATCCTAAATATCTGAAGAAAACCGTAACCTGTTTCAAATTAACCGATTCTTTATTATCTGATCACTCGCTCGGGCAGAATTCACAATTTTGGCTCTTCTTCAGAGCCTCGGCCATGTGCAGTGCTCACCTAATCAATGGGTGCAGCTGATTTTATTGCTTGCTTGCTTTGTCATTGGCTACTACAAATCAAGAAGGGAAAAGGCAAGAGAGAGCTGCATAATCAGAAGTTTGAATTCAGCGTTCCGAAAAATCCTCTGACTTCTGTGCTGCACGGCACCACGAGCTCATAAAGCACCGAGGAATCCAGCGTAGCACGCAACAGCTGTACTGCATAATTACTTGGCCCAATAGCAGTAGTTTTAAAATACTGGTATATCTGTTGCAGGCCACCATACATTATCATCTCATTTTCAATAAAAAGTCTGGGATGTTTCAGACGAGACTTCGATGGAATTAGAATCATGTGTGCTTTGAAATATTTATGCTTGCCTTGAGATGGAAGGATAACTCCTGCCTCCAACCCCCACACAAAATAACAGATTTCATAACGCCGGAGAGCCCAACTCCTCCGTACCTACAGCAGGTAGAAATGAAGTTCTGATCTTGAGTACACATCTTTTCATAGCTTGTAGAAGTCATATTTTATGTCATTTACTGAGGTCAATAATAAAATATAAATGTCACAGGCTGAAAGACGCCAGGAGAAATATGGTTTGGCAGGATGGAGCTGCTTAGGGATACATAAATAATAAGTCAATAAGTAAATAAATAATAGACAAAGACCTATTTTATCTTCCATTTGAAGATCTCAAAGAATTTACAATCACTGATTGAGACTCGTAATACCCCATCAGAAGTAATAAGAGCCTCTTCTCTTACACGGGGTAATTTCCATCACTGGAGGTGTGGATTTAGGAATTAAAGACTTTATCACTTTTATTAAGTCTGAAAATCATGACTGAAAGGGCCCTTGGCCTTTTTAGAGGCAAACAGGGAAAATAACAACCTGCTTCATTACCTCTTGTGCTTTAACTGATTGAAATGCTTGTGAGGGCCCCTATATTTGGAAACACGGTTGTGTTCTGCGCTCAGAACTTGTTGGAGTGGCCAGTTTTGCACTCACCAGAGTTGCTGACCATGACACAGCTATCAGAGTAATGGTCTGTGTCTGGGCCAGCAGATTTTTAGACTTTAACATTTAATTCCCTCTCTCTAGTACCAGGCAGGCACATTTGTAATGTTGATCAGTTTAATAGTAGTGGGGTTTTTTTTCCTCTTATCAAAGAGCCCTTTCTTTTGGCACTTGAGAAATTTGCTGTTTCCTAGTCAGGGACTGTGAAAACAAACCTTTGGAGATCCTTATTGCACCCGTGACTTCTTATGCTAAGAAGAAAATGACCCCTCCACATCAGTGCATGGCACAGGCTGAGGAATGGTGCCAGTCTGGTCTTGTTTCCCTCCCCCAGCCCTTCCCTGATCAGCAGGAAACCCTTGGAGATGGGCTGAGGAGTTGGCCAAGGCTCCTAAGAGGAAGCGCTTTCTCCTTGCAGCACTTTGCCTCGCTGAATTATTGTTGATCATTTCTGCACTCGTTTTCCTTCTCTCTCTCCCTCTCTGGGAGGATCCCTGACACACACTCTCCACTTTGTTTTCCACCCTGACATGCTGAGGAGGTCAAGGCAGCCGAGAAGGGCTCGCTCCTTACATGCCAATGAATATTTCTTTCATGTTTCATGGAGCAAATCAAATTATTAAATGAAGAGCTATACTTTGGAAAGGCTAAATACAGTGTTGTCTCAGGCCTAGTTTTGAATTCCCACATGTTCCCTGGATACAATTCTTTATTCCTTCTTGCTTGAAATGCATTTCAATCTCCTTTTCACCCAGCAGAAGAACAGAAATGAGTTTGTTCCCAGATGTGTACAAAGGACAGTGCAATTGCATAACTGTTTCAAATAGTATTAAAAGAGCTGATACTAAAAGGAATTTTTTTTATATATATATTTTAGAAATTCCAATTTATTTCTTACTTAATTAGATGTTTGTCACATAAATGTCCATTTCTCACTTTTATCTTCATCCTTCATATTCCATCTGGCACACGAGGAAAGGGAGAACTACAAAAGGGGATACAAAGCTAGGGAGGAAGACAGAAATACTGTAGGCTCATAAAAATCTCGTTGTAGTCATCAAAATGCTGGCTGGGATCTACCTGACTGAATGAAGGTGTGTAGAACGGAGTTGTCGACCTCAGAGCAGCACCAGTCGAAGGCAGGGGATTATTTTGGGATGAGGTGAAGGGCTCCTTGGGCACTGTTTAGTTCTCTGTCCATTCTAATAATGGCTCCACGGTGATCCCCCCCAGTTACTGAAGGGAATCCCCATTATCTCTGCCTTTGATGTTTCTCTTTCTATCGGGAATATTTTCAACACTGTTAAGGTGAGCAGAATTGTGGGGTTCACATGGATTTAGGGGAGCTTTTCAAGGCAAGGACAAGGGTTTCACATCCATCCCATACCAGCACCCCTGGCACGAGTGCAGCTCTTTTTGGTGGTGGTGTCAGAGCAGTAATTCCTGTCCTGTGGTGGAAAAGGACGTGTAGAGAAGAGCTGCCCAGCCAACCCTTAATGAATGTTTACAGGAAAATGCAGTAGTTTCCTTGCTGCTGTCTCTGAGCTCACATTTTATCCATATCTTCAGGCTTTTGAGTTTGCTAATGGTTTAATAATGCTTAAGAAAAAAATTATTAATAAAGTGTCATATTATTAAACTGGCAATGAAGAAGAGTAAGAAGCAGATTTCAGCTTTTATTTAACTGAAGGTTTTTCATAACATTCATCATGAAATGAATGTTTGCTCATTTGTGTTTGATTTTAGTTAACTTTCCTGCATCTCTCCAATTTTTCCAAAAGTGCCAAAGCCTTTTTTTTTTTTCCCTCCCTCTCGTATATTTAAATTACTTCAAAGCCAACACCTGAGTTTCTGTGGGATATTTCAAAGGATATTCCCTCCTTTGTATAGCCTTTATCTAATTGGTCATATGGAGTGTATGAGCACAATCTCTGCACATGGACACCCCCGAAAGATTCCTAGGGTGACAATGACTGTTGGGTGAGAAATGAACGATGATTTACAGATGAGCTTGTGTGCAACCAGATTAATTGGTCATTCTGAAGGGAGAGTGAATCCTCGTTTCAGAGGGGAGAATTCATGGCACTGTAAGTGGCTGCAGTTGCTACCTCGTGGTGACAACTAACAATGGAAAGCACTGTCGGGTAACAGGAGTCCAACCCAATATATTTTGAAGGCCAAGGAACCTGGGCAAAGGTGTCACATAATGCAGGAGAGCAGAAGGCTCTGGAGCTGTGCTTGTAGTTCTGCTGAAATCAGCTGAGGGTGAAATCGGTCATTGCCAATGGGCTTGTGTGCATCACACCTCTGCACCTTCTCTGGAGTACATTTTCCAGCTGGCTTGTTGGCCCATAAATTCACCAAATTAAACTTCATCCCCGGGCGCGAGCTGGGGGCTCGCTGAAGATTTGAGCCCAGCGTTATTCAGGAGAAATGTAAATGTAATTTTCCAAACGATCTCGCCACGTCGTGCATGTTCATTAAACGCAAACACGTTACTTAAAATAAATGTTCCTGAAGTGAGATAGAAGGAAAAAAAACCACCCCAACAAGAAGAAGTGTTAGACCATTTCTAAATGATCGACCGTTTATACTACAATGTAAAATGGATTCGTATGTGCAAATCCAAGTCACATGAAATGTCAATTAAATCAACCCTAATCTCCCAAATACATTTTTTTATTGCCTGATGGATGAGGGCTGCTCTTAAGGTGATGAATAGTTTTCACTCTCACAAAGGACTGCCGATTCCTTTATACGTGTCCACTAAAAACACAGAAAATCCTTCAAAATGTCTGGCTCTGTTTGCTTCCAGGATCTAGATGAAGTGAGTGTAGGACACAATGTGGTCTAATATATTAATTGATGTATAAACAGTACTGTACATTTAAAAACAAACCAAAAAAAAAAAAAAAAAAACCATACTTAAAACTACAATAGATTTAAACTTGTTTTATTTTCCAGAGGCAAAACTCTATATAACGTCTTTGTTTTCTTTCCTATAGCAAGTCCACATGCAACACCATCGACTCTTCATTTTCCAACATCACCCATTATTCAACAGCCTGGGCCATACTTCTCACACCCAGCAATCCGCTATCATCCTCAGGAGACTCTGAAAGAGTTTGTCCAACTTGTCTGCCCCGACGCTGGTCAGCAGGCTGGACAGGTGGGGTTCCTAAATGTAAGGAAGCCGTTTTTCTTTCTTCAGAAGTGTTTGTCCTATGTAAAAATTAACCACGGGGTTATGGATGGGGTTATTTTAACAGCATGTCGCCTGCAGGAGCACACCTTGAGCAGTTGCTGGAAGGGAGGAAAAAATAAAAAAATAATGATGCCGTGCTGCAAAAGTATTTTAAAAGACAACAAGAGACCTCCCCAAAAAACCGCTCGACCACATTGTGGTGAAAGTAGCTTAAAGTGTCAGAGAAGCTGGTGGCTTCAGTGACCTGCTGGGTCCCCCCACAAACAACTTTGCTGCATGTGTTGTAACCCTTGTGGAACCAGGGTTAACAAAATATGAAGGCAGAATAATTTTTATTAATTATTTTTGAAGTTCAGGGGAGAGTGGTGGGGGGGTGGAAAGGAGCAGGAAAAGGGAGGGTGAGAAACAGATGTTTCAGATCAGCTAAGTTCATTAAAAAAAAAAAAAAAAGTACTGCCTTATAGCACTTTAGATCAAGTTGACCAGTACTTGAACTCAAGATGTTAAAAGTACAGTTTATTATGGTTTGTTATTTCTGTAAGCAGTTATCTTTTCCCCTTATCTCTATGAAAAATTAAGCAGAGTTCCAAAGCTTCAAATAACCACTTCCATTTTTTTTTTAATCAAATAAAGTGAATCATCTTGCTATTATTGAAATAGCATTCTGGATGAATACAGAATTTATAAATTTTATGTAAATCAAATCTAAAATAATGCTCTGAATATTTCATGAAATGTAATGCATGTAACTTTTTCCAGCCAATGAAGTAATAACTGGCAAAATTACTGCTTCTCTCCTGACATACATAGGGCTGAAAGTGTTAATCTGAATTAGTTTAATTATTAGCATCTAATTTATTACACTTATTTAATAAGCTGTATTGTTCTCAGTGTTTTCCTTTCCCCAGCAGAAAAACTGACTCTACTTATTCCAGCCAGTCCTGGCTTTGAATAATGTCTGCAATATGTTAGCAGATACATTTATGTCTAGACAACAAATCAATACAGTGCTTTTCTTTTTCCTTGAGTATTCATTTGCTTAATTTATCCCAAACCATTCAGCATTATGAACTGTTAGCACACTCACAATGAACAGGCAGCGGGGGTCTTCTTGGCAGGAAAGGGACCTAATTGGGAGACAAGATAGTGTTTGAGAGATGTCACCAATATATTAGTTTATTAAAGGTGCTGGATGCTGGAAAAACAAATATCCCTGAAGGATTGCTTCTTGCTGCAAACTCTAGTAACTGCGGTCTTTGAAGTCTGTGGGAGTGCTGTAAAGTTAAATGCAGATGAACTTGAGCCTTATTTCTCCCCTGAACCATTTTTTGCCCTAGCACAAGTGTGATTTGCACCTCCACGACTTTAAGGCCTTTCGTCAGTGCCAAAGCAGGTGAAATGAAAATAAAGTCCCGAGTGTTTTGCCAGGATGAGTATTTTGTCCCCGGCAATTCGGGCTAATGGAAACCCTAACAGGAATTAAAATATTATTTTCTTTAGCAGTACTTAGAATATGGATCTGTGTTTAAAGCTGAGCTTTTATCATCAATGGAAAAGCCAATGTTCAGTGCCAGAAGAACTGCAGTGAGATCAATTTGTAGAGTGCTGTCGAAAATGATCTCATCATTTTTGTCACTAAAATGGAACACCTGATTCACAGCCTGTCCTACTTTCTCTTTATAATGGTGTTTGGCATCTATCTGTATGGTTTTCAAGTGTCCAGGCTGGGTTACATTTAAAATGTAAACTTAATAAGCTGGGGGGGAGGGTTGGCATGTTTTTCTAAGCCCGATTCCTGTTTTTGTGATACTTGAAAACACTTTTACTTGTGGACACATTTTTCTGGTGATTAATTGAAAGACCACACTCGTATAGCTGATCCCCTTCAGCCTGTGACTGACCACATCCCAGACTGAAGGGAGGGTGGTTTTTTTCTCCCAGTGTGTAAAATGAAGCTGTTCTAAGTTCAGTCATCTCTCCATATGATCCTAATGGCAGCTAAACCAAGAGCTACACTATTGCTAACTCAAAAGGGATGTGGGAGAGCAGTTATTTTAACATACACTCATTCATTTCCCTGTAATAAGATATCAGCATGATTTTTAAGACCACCAAAAACGCTTGTTTTTTCTCTTAATGAGCAGTATCTTTAAGAAATTTACACTCAAGCCCTAGGCACTGATATCCTGAGGGTATAACAGAGGCACGAAACTGGGGGCTTTCAGGGGTCAAAAATACTGCTTCACCTCTCGCTGAGCATGGGTCAGTGCTGCAGGAAATGTAAAGAGGAGTAGAATTTAATCCAGGACAGTTCAGACAAGCTGCTAATAAGACAAGTGTTTAGAAGCCAGAATTTCCATAGTTTCACAAGGTTCACAGAGTTTGAGACACAGTTTCTTGAAGTCCCTGGAGAATTTGAGCCAGCACTTTCTTTGCCACCTCTCAAGTAATTGTAAATGTATTGCACATAGTTTTCAACTAGATTGTTGTTACTGGAGCTTCCTAATAGCTGATTTTTAGTATAATTTTTGTCTGTTTGCTTGTTTTTCGGCAGCCCAATGGTAGCAGCCAAGGCAAGGTGCACAATCCATTCCTTCCTACCCCAATGTTGCCACCACCACCTCCGCCACCAATGGCTAGGCCTGTGCCTCTGCCAGTGCCAGACACAAAACCTCCAACCACATCAACAGAAGGAGGGGCCACCTCTCCCACTTCTCCAAGTAAGTATAGACGCAGCGGGATCCAAGGGCTACCGGCACCGCCGGCACTCGGCTGTGCAGGGATGAGGCCTGGACTCATCCTGGGAAGCAGGAGAGCTCTCTGCTCTCCACGATGGAGAAAACGCTGAGCCGCTTCTGTGTTCGCAGGGAAAGCCTTAGCTTAAGGTTGCAGTTTTATTTTTGACTTGGTTGCCATTTCACGCAGCCACGCGTGAGGGAAATCGAGGCCGGCGGCTCGGCTGTGACACAGAGCTCGGGCCTTTGGGATCTTGTTTGCTGCCATGAGGACTCGAGTTGACATCCCATCCCTGGAAGTGTTCAAGGCCAAGCTGGATGGGGCTCTGAGCGACCTGATCTAGCGGAAGGTGTCCCTGCCCACGGCAGAGGGGTTGGGACTGGGTGACCTTTAAGGTCCCCTCCAACCCAAACCGTTCCATGGTTCTGTGATAAGCTGGTATCTCAAGTCAGGCTTTAGAGGACAGATCCCACGTGGAAGTCAGGCAATCTCCTCGAAAACATCGCTGCTTATACACACTGGGCTAAACCAACAACCCTTTCCAGTTTACTTCAGTTATCGTTCTTTTGGGAATAAATCTGCCTAGATTAACCCAGACATCTTTCCCTCACGCCTTGCATTTCAGGCAAGAAGTTTTGGTATGTCTTAGGGCCAAGGAGAAAGCTCTAATCCTCTCCCACCACCCACACAGCTCCCATATGCATTTCGTGCAGCCACAAGTCAAATATACGAATTCCTGGATACACACTTGGGGATACCACTTTGGAGTCACTCTTCTGGGAAACAAATGCAATTCAGCTGTGTCTGATGCTTTAAAAAAAAAGTCTGGATGTTCAGGGAGTTAATTGTGAAATGATTTAATGAAGCTATGCTCAAACTGACATTTAAAAACAAAAGGGAAGCTTTCAGTGCTTTAATGGCAACTGTAGGGGACTTGTTCCACAGTGAAGGGAGTCCAAATAACATCCACAAACAAAAATCAATCTAATCGAAAGAGCAAATCCCTTTGTGTGCTTTTCAAGCTTATTATTTAAATGCTATATGCAACCACTGCTTGATGTACAAAGAGGTATTCACTCTTCAGACCAAGAGAAGCCTACATTTTTAAAGCTTTATATACTGTTCAGGAGACTTGCACAGGTTCCAGGGGGCATTTTTAAAATCTGGTAGCTCCTCAGAGGTTTTCATTGCCTTCTGCTACACGATAGTGCATCAACTGCAAACTCAGCAAGATGCTCTGGCTCGCTTGGAAATTTAAATGGGTTTTAGTATGAGACAGTCTGGTAAGATCGTGAACACGATCTTCTAGAATCAGGACTTCTCGAATTGATCAGCAGATTTCTGTGGAGCGAAGAAGTTGATTCATTCCCTCCCCTCTGCTCCTCTTTCTGACCTTAGGCCAACGCTGGTGCTATCAGGAAGTTTTGACGCTTTCTGAGGGGACTTTCGGGTCCTATCAATAAGACTCAGCGGTGGGATCTAAAAGGTTAATGTTTAGTCATAGTTATCACTGAACGCAGTCAGCAATGCCTTACTATTTCCTTGTCTTCAGAACCGGGAAAAACAAAACTAGGTCAGTGTGTACTTGTCATTACGGTTGTGACTCAGTTTACTGGCAGTGTCTGGTGTCGAAAAGAAAAAGATTCCCAACAACATTTTAGCAGTAATCTTAATTTTTATGATACGGTGATTGTGTAAACAAGCTCAGAGTGTGTCTGGCCGGCTTCTCAGCTGGCAGAAAAATGGGCATTTCTCCTCTGAAGGGAGCAGGACACCCCTCGGTGTCGGCTTGGGGCTGGTCACTGGGCTCTGCGTTCAGCAGACAGCTGCCACGTTAATTGGGAATGGAGGTTTTCTCAAGAGCAGCCAGTTAATGGTATTTAAACAAAAGATTAGGAAAATAATTACTGTTTGTTAATTAGCCACGCTGATGTCTAAACATATAGTTCTGTACATATTCAGGCACGCATCTTCCTTTTGGTGAGGGGTTTGAATAACAGTGACTCGAGTTGTAAAGAAGCATATAATTTAATTTAGGGACAAATTTTACAGAAAAGTAGATTATAGGAAACATTTTCTAAGAAAAAATATGACACATAAACCGAAGCCAGTGGAAGTATTGGCCACATAAAGAGCAGAGCTAACTGAAGTTGCAGGCGTTGCAGCCAGGGTTTGCCAGGAGGACCCACTGGGCTCCATTCAGTGTGTCAATCAGGACCAACCCTCCATTTCCCTCCGTGTTTATTTTTTCCTTAACTAAATATTAGCCTTCGAATAGCGAGTGCAGATTCACCAGAGTTCCATAAAAGCCGCACAAAAAGGTGTTTTCCATGGTTACGAGCTGCTGGAGCGCACCAGTTCTGGGAGTGTCGCCGGGCTATGGCTGACTGCCCTGCAGAGCTTGAGGATATTGGAAAGTCACTTATGCAACAAAGGCAGGAGCAATGTTAAATTTTGGCCAGACTCTCTCCTTAGCCGTGTGGAAGAGAATGAACCCCCCCCCTCCCAAGGAAATGGAGTGAAAGCGGTTGGCATTTGCTCCGTTCTCCTTCCCTTTTTTGGTCTAGCAGAAAGCCCTCAGCAGAAACAAAATGCAGTCACGGCCCAACCAAAAATTGGAATATGGCCCTCCTGAGGGGTGCAGGAGCCAGGAGCAGCTGTTCAATACAGCATGGCCTCCTGGGAACGAGAGCTAAAAATCACAACAAGGTGGTTAATGATTCTCAGAGCAATAGTGAAACTCTCCAGCTGTGACATTAACCAAAACAAGAACATTAGTGCTGTCCAAGGAAGGAAGAGCCCCTGGAGATGCACACTGGGGATTTGCTGCTACTGGGTGGCCAGGCCAGGCATGCTCTGGGAGCTGACAATTTCAGCTGCGAATCCTATCCCTTTGGAAAGCCAGCATTTTCCTCAGTCAGGTGACACAATGGAGATGGGACTCGCGAGGTTTGGGGAGGTTCATTTTTCCTCCACAAAAAGCTTTCTCAGTAGAACGCACCTTTGATATCAGAAGCAGTCCCAACATTATCTTATCTCAGATCTCCTCTTGATTTTCTTTGGTTGGTAACCCATTACAAGCACAACGCAATATTTGCTTGAACTTGGCAGTTTTGGGGTTTAATATCTCGCTGCCCAAAGCAAACACCACCTCCACTGCATTCCAGTTGGGCTTTATCACTATCATAATTGAATCGTTCCAGAGCAGAGTCTAAGATACTGCCATCCTGTACACCCTGACTTTTAAACAGCTTTTTTAAACAAAGCGTTATTTTGTGAGATTCACGACTCTTAACTTTAGCGAACTCATTACTGCTTAATGTCCCTTTGAACAAAGGAGTTTTCTTGATAAATGGCATCTGCGTCAGGATGAGGAGAATGATCTTGTGGCTGTAGTACAGGATTCATAAAGCCAAGTACCGGGTCCTGCTGGTCAACAGCAGCTGAACGTGAGCCCAGGTGTGCCCAGGTGGCCAACAAGGCCAGTGGCACCTGGCCTGGATCAGCACTGGTGTGGCCACAGGACCAGGGCTGTGACTGTCCCCTGTGCTGGGCACTGCTGAGGCCACACCTCGAATCCAGTAGAAAAACATTGAAGTGCTGGAGAGTGTTCAGGGAAGGGAATGGAGCTGGGGAAGGATCTGGAGTGCCAGGAGCGGCTGAGAGAGCTGGGAAAGGGGCTCAGCCTGGAGAAAAGGAGGCTCAGGGGGGACCTTGTGGCTCTGCACAAGTCCCTGACAGGAGGGGGCAGCCAGATGGAGGTCGGGCTCTGCTCCCAGGGAACAGGGACAGGATGAGAGGAAATGGCCTCAAGTCACACCAGGGGAGGTTTAGGTTGGATATTGGGAAAAATTTCTTCGCAGAAAGAGTGATCAAGCACTGGAGCACGGGCAGTGGTGGAGTCCCCATCCCTGGAGGGATTTAAAAGCCATGTGGATGGGGTGCTTGGGGTCATGAGTTAGTGGTGGCCTTGTCAGTGCTGGGGTAGGGGTTGGACTCAATGATCTTAAAGGTCTTTTCCAACCTAAACATTTCCATGACTCTGCAATCAGATTGGCTTTCTCTCCCCTCCTCTGCTATGCATTGACTGAGCACCTTCTGGGCGAGTTTGAGCTTTCTGTTCGCTCCTTTCCCCCCATCCATAAAAAAGAGGGTTGACTCCATCATTCAATTTGCTAAAATGTGCAGTTCCCTCTCAGATACTCGGCTGCAGAATGCACTGCAGCAGGAGTTGTTCTACCGCACCGCAATCCTCCAGTTGATCCTCTTGCTACAGCTTGAGAAACAGGACAACTCGTCATATCGAACACATCTGTCATCTTGGTCTGTAAAAGGGAGACCAAGTGGTACATTAGGTCATCACTCACCCAAAATCATCTTTCCCAATCAGAAGTTTATCCTTTTAATCCAGAACCGTGATAAATTACACACCCCTCCTCTCAATAGCAATTATTTCAGGAAAGTATATTTAAAAGTAACATTTCCCTACTGCAGGCAACTTTAAAACACACAACATCCCCAAAACTGTTTGTTTGTCTTGTCTTTCATACAATTTCTTGCCATTTTGGCTAAATATCAAAGCTGTCTGTGTGAGCAAATGTTCTTTCTCTGCCAGCTCCTGTTTTGCTTGTTCCTGAAGTGAAGCATCATAGCAAATTTGTGGCATCACATTCATTTCCTTGGCTGTGGGCTATGATGTTGCAGACAATCCTTAGTGAATTCCAGTAGCAGAAAGAGCAGGCCTTTCAGGAAGCTGTTCCTATTCGTGCCCAACGGGACAGCTATCAGCTGATGTAAACTCGTCTAGGTCTGTGCAATTCCCATGGAGCAAAGCTGATAAGGTCTGGAGAAGATCTGCCTCAGAGACCTGGCTGCTGTTCCTCGTTGCTTTCCATGCTTTGGCTTTTCCCAAACTGGAGTTTGAAGACCCCAGCCTAAACTCAGCTTATATGCATGCTATAATATAATGGGACCCAGCTTTATCCAGTGAGACAGTTTGCCCCATCCTAATTTTGGAGCAAAGTCTAGGGATCAGACTCCCAGGAACCCCACTTCCATGTCAAACAAGGGTATTTTATCTGAAGACAGTAAGATGCAGCTGGAAGTTGATCGTGGTCTAAGCAACACTCAGTGCTTCTCCTTTTTACTGAAACAAATTTACCCCCAACAGGGGAACGTGTATTCCATGTCAGCTTAATATTCCGAGCCAAAATGGCCCCTAGCAATCCGCAAACATCCCGGGACATTTTACAGCGAAGAGGGAACAGCACCTTGGGAGAGCCCGGTGTAAATCCTCTGCATATTTGTCGTTTTGGTGCTCTTCCCCCTTGGCTCCAGCAATGCAGTTATATGACCTGAAGGAAATACCAAGCTGACATCCGAGTATTTTCAGAAAGCAAGTTAAACATCGTTTGGAGCGGAAGGAAGGTATACATAGCAACTCGCCCAGCGAGCTTTGAGGGGACTTTTGTGCATATTGCACACTTTTCAAATGCTTTCGAATTTTTGTTTGAACAGAGGAGCCATTTAAGTCAGCATTCTGCTGGTTCCCCTTTGATTTTCTACCAAATATCACAGCAAAAGTATCTGCCAACGGGGAACTGTAAACAAGATCTTGAGTTCCTTCCCTTCTGGGTGGAACTTACCTGCTCTAAGGGATTAAATGGCCTCTCCACTCAATCTGCTTCCTTAAAAGTAGACCAGGAGAACCAAACAACAGATGTTTGGTTTTTGAGCTCTAAGTTAATTTTCCCCACTGCAGAAGGAATTCTTAGTCTTGCACAACATTAGTTCATTAGTTAGTTAAAAAAAAAAAAAACCTCCACAAAGAACAGCACAGAAGAATCTTAATACATGGCACTAGCAACAGGGAAATGTCCTTTGCAAATGTGCGGCTTCTTTGAATTCTTAACCAAATCAACATGGTAAAAAGGTGAGGAGAACATCTCACCAGATCTACTCAGTTAATTTCTTCCTTGATTTGCAGGTAGGAGTAACACTCAGCGTACCTGATCATAATATTCAAGCCGCACCACAATTTGCAAAGCTATCTCAGGACGATGAATTAGTGTACTTAAATTCCTTTAAGACTCTGTGAAGGAGAAGTGTTCCTTGCATGATTTTTGCATGTGCTAGCTTCTTGGAGAGGAAAGCTCACCTCACCAGAAACGAGTGGGAAGAATTCCTTGTTACGATCCAGGAGTGCCTTATCTCCCCTCATATCAGGAGGAAATGAAGGCACGCGGTTCCTGGGGTGATTTCAGGCAATCTTGAGTAAGGGAAGGTTTCTGATGAAACTGTAAGAACTAAGAGGCATCACAAGACGTTTGTGAGACTTGGGCAGAGAGGGAAGGGAAGGATGTGGTCCTGCGTGTTCCTAGGCTTGGGAACACCTCGCCCAAGGGCTTCGTGGGATGCAGAACATCCACATGGGCCCAAGTGCAGATTGGGCATTCATCAGTGAGAAATCCCTCCAGGGCCTTAACTACAGGAAGTCCCTGAGCTGGAAATAATCAGAGGTGGGAAAGAATGGGAGAAAGTAAAGATGTGACCTGTTTTGGTTGCATCTGCTTATGGCTTCTAAGAGAGGTGACAGTGGCTAAGGTGGAGCATTGGTCTGATTTGGCATAGTCTTAAACCAAAGGCTTCTCCAGCATAATCCCTCTTCACCAAACATTTGCCTTCAGAAAGGCAACAGGGTTTCCTCCCCACAGCCAACTCAGTGTCTTCTCTGACTCTTAACTCGCTCTACTTTTCTGTAACGTTGAGGCCTCAACATTATATTTAGCCTGACTGGAATTTGGCAAGTAACTTTCCTTTTACTATTGTTTTTTTGTCTCTTCATTGGATAGTTAGGTTGTCTGGGGATTTTATTCAGCAGAATGCATTCCCATAAATACATTCAAAATAGACAGGAAGCCCTCTTTGTATTAAGGCATCTATTTAGGTTATTTGAATTTAGATGTAAACATGCAAAAAACTGACGAAGGGAGAAGATTGCGTGAGGGTTTTCAAATGAGAGGACTAAAAATGCATTGAAAGCTTTTGGATGTGGAAGTACGTGGCATTGTGGACAGTTGCAGTGGAGAATATAATGCAACAATAAAATCATTAAAGTACTTCAAGTTTGGAAGTAATCTGGGTTCTTGGCTTGCGTTGCATTTAATAGCTTTACATTTATGGGAGCCACTCCAGTTTTTAAAGGCAGCTTCAGCCTTCAGACTGATTGCACTTACCACCCCAGTGAAACTGCAACCCATTAATTTTTTACCGAAAGGATCTTCCTAGTTTGTCAAACACATCAAGTGAACATTTTAGAGAGTGCAGACCACAGCAGTATGAAAACCAAAACTTTACATCGAGAGAGAATGCTGGATTAGCATGAAATAAAGGGTCTGATTCTGTTAATGAGCACTTTGGTAATTTCATTGCTATAAAAAAACTCTGTTAAAAATAGAGATACCAGACATTCGAGTGAAAACAGTCAGGACCTGCAGAAATCTCCTGTGCCAGCCCATCATGGAAAGGCCCGCGATGGTTCTCCTTCAGGCTGGAGAGCTGCACACCCTCCCCTGAGCCCACGTCGTGGCTGCCCCCTCTCCCAGCAGCCCAGTCCCCTACATGTCGATCCCCCCCACCATTAAGCCCGAACCTTTCCAGTGTCTCAAACCAAACTCTCGCTCTCTAAAACGTTCGCACATTTCTATGTTAAACATCTGCTTAGGTGGCTCTGAGACAGTGTGTTTTGGTGTTGTTCGTGTGCAATCTAGTGCCGCTTCCTCAACGCATGTGTCCCTTCCCTTCACAGCCTACTCGACACCCAGCACCTCCCCCGCAAACCGATTCGTCAGTGTTGGACCACGGGATCCAAGCTTTGTAAATATCCCTCAACAGACTCAGGTGGGCCGCTTTCGACTTCTCTGTTTGCCTGCAGCCTCTTCTTCTCCTCCTCCAATGTCCTCTAACGTGTCCCCGCGGAGCAGCTGCACTGCCGCTGTCACTTCACCCACATGGTCTCAGTAACTACAGTGAAATGTCACTTGCAGTTTGTTTGTCTGTTGTGGTTTTGTTTTGTTTTTGTTGGTTTTTATTTTTTTTTTTTGGGCTTGTGTGGTAATAACGCTGCTTTCGTAACTGGAAGGACCTCTCTTGCTTTCTAAGGTGTTGGCTCCCGGCGCGCAGTTGTTTGCTCTAGGGCCGGGGTTTCAAAGGCTTTGGCTCCAACCTGCTCCCCAGGCACTGCATTAATTGCGTTTAGATCAGATGGTAGGGTAAAATCCTTCCCTGCGAGGGTGGGGAGGCCCTGGCACAGGTTGCCCAGAGAAGCTGTGGCTGCCCCTGGATCCCTGGAAGTGTCCAAGGCCAGGTTGGACAGGGCTTGGAGCAGCCTGGGAGAGTGGAAGTTGTCCCTGCCCATGAAACGAGATGAGCTTTAAGGTCCCTCCCAACCCAAGCCAGTCTGTGATATGCAAAAGGAGCTCAGAGAGACTCATCAGGTAACAGTGCCCCGTGGTCCCCCACCAGACACAACGGGAGACTTCTCCAGTGACTTCCATGTAAAAAAACACTCAAATTCCTGGTTGGCCATTTGCATGGTGGGCTTTGAGCGAGCAGGAGATTTTGTAATTGTGAGCACATCTGTTTCCTTACACAGAGAGAAAAAAGTCCAGTTGAGGCAGGCCTATAAAGCTGGGTTAGCTGAATTCATGGTCCTGCTATGGTCAAATCAGAAGCTCAAGTAAACATTTGTGTTTCTTTAGGAGAAGGACGAGGTTTAAATGTGCTTTTTCCAAGCTGTATCAAATTCCCAGGGTCGATTAAGAAAATAGTTGTTGGCAGTTTTGTTAGCAGCTAATTTGAGCCAGATGTTGAAAAAATTAAGTCTGGGCTTAATATCACGTTATCATGGGGGGGGGGGGGGGGGGAGGTATAAAAAAGTGAGCAGTTAGTGCTTTAGGACAACTGTAGTTTATAGTTTGAAGTGATTGCTTGACTACGTTGCAATTCTTTTAAAGGTCAACTGCACGAAATATTTGTGATTTTGTTTTGCGCTGGTTGCAATGACTAAAAAGTAATAATTCAAATAACTAGCAAACTGGGCATTACTGCCCTTAGCTCTTGTAAGTTCTTTCGAATGGTTTATAGGCTTCTGAATAATTAGTGTGCAGATTAATGGCTGTCACATGCCAGAGTAGGTGCATGAGGACAGACTCCTCGTTGTGATGGCTTCAGCACCTCCACTGTCACTGAAACACAGGTCGCTCATTCCCAAAGATTTTCAGTTTACAGGGCTGCAGGCAGCTGCCTGTGAGCACAACGTGGGTTTTTTTGCTGCCTGCTCTTTGCGTACAATTTGTTAGGGGCTTTAGTTTATAGCTCTGTGCACAGCACAGGTTAAACTATATCGAATCTCAAACCTTCTCTGCATTAAATAGGGTCACAGAAAGTACAGCAGCAATGCAGAGAAGGGGTTTAACCCATCAGATTCTGGGGGGTAGTTTCGTGCCTTAACAAAACTCAGCCTGCACCCCACTTTTCCAGCCTTGTGCTTTATTGGGTTCATGTGTGTGACAAGTTTTTTCATGCACCTTCACATTTCCATCATATTTCTCCAGTTGTTTTGGGAACAACTGGAATACACAGAAATAGGCTGAAATCGGGAAGCAGGAATGTTAAGGTGTGCTGCTAAAGTCCTTAAGCATTCGGTCTTTTCCTTCATAGCTCAGGAAACCTGAAACCCTTTGGAGAATGCCATTTACCTTTTCCAGAAGACTCGAAAAACTCCTAGTTGGTAAATTGATTATGTAGTAAGACACAACAGTATTAAGTCTCCAGAAATATTTGAAACTTACTTGCATCCTGCAGCCTAAGTTTCCCAGATAAGTTTGTTGACTGCAAACTTTTATCCTCCTTATTTATGACTTAAATCATTTTAAAGTGCTCTAGCGTTACTTTAAGTGCTCCTCTGTAATGCAGTGTAGTGAATAACAATGCTGTACAGTGAAAAACAATACTCAAGCACGGCTTTCAATTAAAGTCTAACATGCTGCAGTGGGCAAGGAGACTGACTTCCAGTCTCTGACTCCAGCTGCATCTCCCTGCTTCTATACATCATTACACCACCACAACCCACTTGATACTAAATATATAATTTATCAGCAAACTCACTACTTATTCATGAAAGAACTCTGAAGTTGACTGTGCTTTGAGTCAGAGAAGTGAGGTAAAAGTGCTAACTGCGATGATTTGGGATTTACGTAGCATTCCTCTAAACAAAGACAGGCTTTTGTGCTCTTTTTGCAGGGCATTAGTGTATAGAACGACCACTTAGGATATTTTCAAAATGAAAATGTAAAAGCACATAGGACTGTGTTATTAAAAGCAGCTGGGGTGGCTCCTTTCCATCAGGATCTTTACAATACATTCAGAGTCAGGCTAAGATACGGGTCCTGAGGACCACGAACTGCCAGGGACACGGCTCCCTGAGACGAGAGGAAGCAGGGAACACTCTGAGCTTCCGGAAGTTAAGCTTAAATATAAGGGTTAAGTGACTCTTTACTGCTGGGACAACAAAATAAAAATGAAGGCTGTATCTGAACATCTGCTTTTTAAAAATTATGGTCCGGCTACAACCCATATGAAAATATTTTGGTCAGCTTTTTGGTGGCTCTGATGTTGTCTTGGAACATTGGGCTATAGGCACTATTTACACATCATCATCATTAGTCTTCAGATGCTGCAGAAAAGAGTCTGTGCACAGGAGCAGGTTCCCAGGCATGGGCATTCACAGAACATTGGAATGAAATCCCAGGCAAATGTACACCAGCATGGCTGGGCTGGGGCAAGGATCATTCTGTCCTGGGCTGCTTCTAAACAACCAAAGCCAGTACACGCCTTGCTTAATCGGTATCAGAAAAATTATCAGTAGATGTTTCCATTAGCACTGTGTTCTGATTTATGTCATGCTGTGTCAAATATAACCCCTTAAAGGAATTTTATAGAATTTACATAATATTTATAAAAAAGCCATCTTCCTGTGTGAACAAAGGTTGTAACAGGATGACCACTCCATGACAGAAGAGATGGGGAATCCAACTGCTTTAATTCAGTAGTTCTGATTCGAGTAACAAAAGCCCCCAAAGGGCTGTTGGCTTTGCCTGCTTTTAGCAGTTTCCAAACTTTTCAGTTGGTTTGTTTCTCCATCCGCTGCTTACACCATCCATCACTCTGCCGCTCCACTCACTGCACAATTGTCCTGTCTGGGGGGGTTATTCGAATCTAAATTTCTGTTTGAGCAATTAGAAGCAACACTTGACTTGGCATCCCCTGTATATGTTGACAAAAAGGCACAGGTGTTGTAACCTTTGCTTGATAAATCATTTACTTTTGCTACTTGACTTGCAAGCAATATGGGGGCATCAGCTTTTTAACTGCCTCTTCCATATGCAAATCAGAAATACAGGATGCCTGGGGTACAGGGACTCTGGTTTCAAAAGCAAGTTGGTCTGGATACCTCATGACTAAGTAATAGATACGTCTCTCATATTGCCAAGGACTTGTAATCGGGAGAGCGGTGGAGGGATGGGAAAGTCCCATCCCATTAATTAGGGACAAGCCTCTCAGTAGCAACAAGGTGAATAAAGGGGTCTGAATTTTGGGGTGTTTTTATCCTAAAATTAATAGTGAGACACAGGCTACGGGCTGGGAGAGCGTGCAGGTGGGAATGCTAAACCAGCAGCCTGTGTCCAGGGTTTGCCACTCGCCACTCCAAACGCTGCTTGCTGCTCTCGAATGCCCTGGCTTTGCTCTAGGGTACAAAATTCCTTTAGGGATCAGTGTGCTGTACTCAGCGTGCTGCAGCTCCACTTCACACCGAACATTGTTTACTAGGCTGAGTCCTGTTTGCCACCTACTTAGCCTGCATCTTCCTGGAAATTGTACTTGGTGGTGCTAAAAACAGCTCCTGAGAAGCACATGCCTGCTCCATCTAATCGCTCCTACCTGCCAGTGGCCCATGTGTCCTGCGCAGGGAGGTTATGAGGATGCAGGGAACAGACACTGCCTCCCACTGCAGGCACCCAGGCAGAGAATGGACCACTCTGCCCTGTGAGAAAGTGAATCCTGGAGCCCTGACCAGCTGTTGCAGGAAAAATCGCTCTCTAATGTAAACATGCTTTATATCAGATCCATCCCAGGTAGTTTCTAAAACTTAGTTAAGCACAAACCCAAATATTTATTCCCTTGCCTTTCTGCAGGAAAAGATAAAACTTGTTTCTAGAAGAACAGAAGTAGAAGCTCTTCCTGGTTCTGCCTTTGCACAGTCCCAAAGCACAGTCAGATAAAAAGCAAAGGTCTTGTGTTTTCACACTTTCCCTGGTGGGGCCCTAGAGCCACCCAGCTCCAAGAGAGCTCCAGATAGAACTCATCCTTTATAACACTAAACAACTGAAACAAAAGGCCTGTAACCTGCCTAGAACACTGAAATAAACTTTAAGAAAAACCCCAAAAGTCAAACAAGCTTATCTAGGCAGCAAAATAACAGGTATGAAAACCAGCAAGCTCAGCAGAACAGCCTTATAAAGACCAGGTACAAAAATGCGCCCTGTGAAATACATCTTTAAAAGAGCAGTAGTAACTTAGGGGGGAAATCACTGAAGTTTAGCAAAATGTTTATAGTACAAGGAAATTTCTAACTCCTTTAGATCTGCTCCCGCTCCCCGCCTTTCCCAAATTAGACAGTGGTATCTTTGTAGCTTTCTCCTTTTGGGCTTTTATTTATCTCTAAAAAAACCCCACAGTATGCCTCAGGTGCATACGCAAACCTAATTGTACAATTACTTTCTTTCCCAGAGACAAGGCAAAGCCTGTTTTGCTTCCCCACAAGCCTTTCAGAGAGCAAACTGCAACCTGCAATTTTTCACTGGCAGCACTTTAAAACAAAGGGCTCGAGAAAAAAAATGAGCTGGATGCTGTGTCCTGTAGGATAGCAGATGCGAGCTCTGTCAGACCAGGGGGGGAGGCAAATTCCAGAGCAGAGGGTCCTTCTGTGAGAACAGCCAGGCGCTGCTGCCCAGACGCTGGAATCCGAGGAGTGCGGTGCAGGTGATGCCCCTCTCCAGGCTGGAGGCGGGGAGGCAGGGAAGCAGCCCCGTAGGTGGCAGGCCCCAAAAGTGTATAGGATCCATAGATCAAAGTCAGCACCTTGACTGGGAGAAGCTGATGCAGCTCCTCCAGCGCTTCGCTCCCGCAGCAGAAACGGCGGAGCTGCTCTGTGCCCAGGTTCCATTGCCACCCTATGGAAGAAAGAAACCAGTGCACACATTTTCCTCTGGACAAATCAGACGTGTTCCTGGCTTCACGGGGATTTTCCATCCCTGCCGCTCGCTGCCACCGTGCTGTGCCCTTTGCCCCCTCCCAAGGGGACGCTGAGCCCCGCGCAGCTCGTGGCCGTGTGCTTTATTAATGAGCACCACGGGCTGCCTGGCCTTTCTGCCTCCACACCCTGCTGCCTTCCTCCCGTTTCCCAGAGCCCAGGAATGGCACTGGTCAGACAGGCAGGACCTGCTGGCCCTGGGGAGGCAGGGGTAGGGCAGGGTTTTTTGGCACTGTACTGACAGCTGAGCCACCGCCTCGCTCCGCACATGGGGCAGGGCAGGGACACCTCGAGGGGTGTGGGGGGGACACGGTGGAGAACATGAGAGGCTGCAGGAATGACACCAGGCCTTTTATTTTGGGGGTTCTGAGCAGAACTATTTATAAGCCAGGTCAGAGCTACTTGTTGCTCAGAGGGCTGTCCCTCCTCAGGATCAGAGTACTCATCCTCGAGGCTGGACGCACTGCTCGTGTCTGAGTGTGAATGGAGAGGAAGAACACCAATTTGGAAGCATTTGTTTGAATCAACCCCCTAAGAATTCCATATTCCATACAGCAACTCCCCTAAGCTATAAGGGGAATTCTTCCCTAAGAATTGGACATGTGTCCAATTTCAGCTGCAGAGCATTTTTAAGCAGAGACTTCACCGCTCCTTTTCTTTCTCTCGGCCTGTCCAGCAAATGTAGTGGGAGGTTCAGAACGCCATTTCCATGAAGGAATAACATCTCTAATGTGTAAAGAAGAGAAATTTGCATAGATCAGATATAAAAATACAGTTTTGGGGTGTGGGACTGCTACTTGTTAGAGCTGCTGAAGTTAGAGGGATCACTCTGCTCCCAAACCCTGCAGGGATCTATGGATTTTCCCATATTGGCAAAGGGAAGCGAGGGCTGCTCTCCTCCAACACCTGGAGGCCTGAGTCCTCTTATGATCACTCAGAGTTTTGATCTCTCTCCCAAACGTGTTGTGCTGTTGGACCAGTGGCATCAGGCTACTGACACACGGCCTGAATGTTGGTGCTGTGTTTCCTCTTCCACCCAGGACGTGGCAATACCATTCTGAACTCGAGGGTGGCCTGGAGATGGCTCTGAAATGAGTCTAGAGAGAGTGTGGATAGGAAATGCAGTGCCAGACTCTATCAAGGTTCACAAAGGTGACCAGAAATGAGGGTCACTCCCCTTCCCTTCCCTCCTGTTCAGCTTCAGGGCACAGAGCCCATTTAACTTGCACAGAGCAGGACTGTGGAATTCCACTCTCAGGTCAGTTCTTAAAAAGAGCTGAGAACAGCACACCTCAAAAAGAAAGCACATATTGCAGTACAAAGGTAAAGATTCACAGAAAACTTCCCAATGCCATCATGTGGCTGCATCTTCAAAGTGGGCTGGAGCCAAATCAGTCCCAAAATGCCTGGGTTAGTCCTCAGCAGGGGAGATCCTTATTCCTGGGCTTTTTCTTCCTCCTCCTCCTCCTCCTCCTTCTCCTCCTGGTAGGCTCTGGTGAACAGTTCAGACTTTTTTGGAAACCAGCACTCAGCATCCTATTTCCAGTAGATTTAGCATAGAATTATTTACAATGGACATAGACGAATTTCCCAAACTAAGCAATTAAACTTATTGAGTTTTTCCCCCTCCTCACAATAACCAGGAAGCCTGTGCATAAGGCTGCCTTTCTGTGGGTTTTATGGCCATTACTTACTCCACAGTGGGGGAGAAGAAAGGGAAGAAGTAAGTGTGGGCCTGGTGGGAAGAGTTGGCAAATGCAGAAATATGATGAATGAGCTGGAGAGATTTAATTTCTTACTAAATTCTCTACAAGCTGTGTAACCTTTCTTTAGCTAAACAATTACTCTAAAAGGCAATGATTTTCTGTGTTTTCATTGAAAAGTCTTCATAATAACAATGGCCTATGTTCTCCTTCTTGAAGAACTTCTGCCAAAAAACAGTTTTCTTTTTTCCATTCAGCAGGAAACTTTCTTTTATTTTTATTTTTTCAATCTCATATTCCCCGCTAACATGGATTTACAAGGCCTACGACTTACTGCATGGGGCTGGGAAGAAGTTTCCCCTCAGGCCAAATCATTTTGGTCCATCTCCTTTGTAGGGATTCTTGCAGCTTCCTCCCAAGAGAACTGCAACCACTGTCAGAGACATAATACCAGACCCAAGTGGCCATTTAAGCTGACAAAATGTGACATTCCCTGTGTTCACAGGTCAGGGGACATGGGAGGGGACTCCCAGATTGGTTTTTCAGCGGACAGGCAGCAGTTCTTGCTGTGTTGTGGTGGGTGCAGTTGAGGGGAGCGTGACTTTGGTGTGGCGGGGGAGAAAGTCATCAGGTGTTTAAATTCATGGCTGTTTCAAAACATGAGAAAATGAAAGCAGAGCTGATCCTCCCTGAGCCACAGGGTCCCGTTTAGGGGCTGATCCCCGCTGAACCACGGGGTCCTGCGGCCAGCTGGAGTCTTGGAAGGGCTTTGAGGGTGCAGCACGGGCAGAGCACTGCTCACATCCCTACGTTCACACACACAGCTCAAGCCAGTCTAGGGCAAGGTTATGGTTACGAGCCTCTTGCTGCTGTTGGCTGGCTTGGCCGATTTCCTGGCCACCACTGCCCGCCCCAGCCTCCATGGCAGATAATGCTGTATTGGATTAGTCTGCTCGCTGCTGCATCAGGTCCACGATCAATTTATTGACTCTGTCAGAGTGGCTAGTACAGTAATTGTTACAAGAGCAGAATAGAAAGCAAGAATGTGTCCACATAAAATATAAAAATGACGTTTTGTTCGTTCTTTCCTCTTTGGCCCTATAGATCTTTATGTGTTTACACAGTGGAGAGCACTTTACTTAAGTTAATCAGCTCCTTCTACATTATTAATTGCGACAGTTAGGGCGCTACGTGGCGGCAAACGTATTATTGAGAGCATTGATCTCACGCTGACGGTGTGGACCTGGGTAGGTTTTGTATTCCTTCCCTCCTTTTGCAACTGTTTGAGGGCACTATCAAATCCCATTTCTCTGACTGACAATACACCGTCGATGCCATCGATCCCAGAGAGAGGGGCAGGAGGCTGCACACCAGAAAGGAAGGAGTGCACCGAGAGCCAGGCTCGGGAAGGGGCTGTTGGAAGTTGGTAATCACAATAATTACATGCCTGGCCTGATTTCTCTATTTTGTAAAGAGTAACAATTTAAGAGCTGAAGTTTCCCGAGTGCTGAAGATTTGCAGAGGTGGCACGATGAGACCTTTTAAAATGTGTGCAGAATGTATACCCTTAAAAGAAAAAAAAGCCACGCTGACTTTTTACAAGGGTTTTGGAAGTGCCTCTGAAAGACATTTCATGAAAGTTCAGCCTTCGCAGCTGATACCTATATGAGCTCCATAAATTCCACCCAGCCTGACAAACTCCAGTAGGTGTCACATGTGACCTGGATGGAAAAGGTCAGCAGCTGAATTTATGGCTTTTGCATTTACTGGAACATTAAGATTTTTTGCCAACTGCCATATATACTTTGTAACAATTCCGCAATCAAAGGATTAGGACCACAAACCACAATGAAGGTCAAAAATTAAAGGCCACTATCCCTACATCCTTCCCAGTGGATAGGCATTAAGCTACCTCTGTTCTAAGAATCACCCTTGCTTAATGGCCCTAACACAGAGGTCAAGGAATGAATAAGCTCCAGAGGTGCACACTTTGCAAAATAGACTGTCCTGCTCTGAAATTAATACTGAATTCCACCAGAAGGGACCAAAAGAAGCCTTTTCCTAACAGAAAAGGACTCCCCAGTTTGCAGCAGATTCCCTGTTCCAGAGACACCGAGCATCACCTCCCTAGTGCTGGACTGTCCTAGAGAAATGTAAATTACATAGAGGGGAAAGACTGGGGTTTCAAAAGAAACACAGCAAAATTACCTCAATTTTGGTAAAACCCGCTTATATTTTAAATTTGACAAAGGTGTCTGTTCTTACTAAGGATTGCTAACAGCATGGGAAGTTGCAGCTTTCAAATTTTACCTGGTTTTAGTTTAGAACAGCAAAACACGTCTCATTTTAGGCTTCTGCTTTGACAGCATTTTCTGCTTGAACAGAGGTAGAACTGGAAAAGTTTAATTTAAAACCAGGATTTCAAGAAAAAAGATCTAAGAAAAAGCAAGAGGCTAAACTTAAAAATATCTTCTAGGTTTCCTTTTACTGGCTTCAGTTATTAATATTCAATTTTGAAAACAGTACTGACACTATAATCATAATATTCTCAGGCATATTCACTTGTGTGACCCAACTGTTACATCATCTCCACAAACACTGGTTATTACACATGAAGAGATGCAGCTGAATACACTGCAGAAGGCAATGAAATGTAATTTTAATTATGAGATATGAGTAACCAAAGTCACAACCAACACAATGCAGCCACCTCGGAGGATGAACACAATAATTTAGGAAGGAGTTGTTCCCTGGGAGGGTGGGGAGACCCTGGCACAGGGTGCCCAGAGCAGCTGTGGCTGCCCCTGGATCCCTGGAAGTGTCCATGGCCAGACTTGAAGCAACCTGGGATAGTGGAAGGTGTCCCTGCCCTGCAGGACATGAACAAAGATAAGCTTTAAGGTTTATTCCACCCAGAACCATTCTAGGATTCTATGCATTTCTGCACTGCTTAGAGCAGCTTTATACAACTTTAGGTCTCCTTTTGTGCTTTTGCTATAAGTACGTCTTTTTAAATATGACAACAGAAGAAGTATCTATTTTTAGAGGGAAAAAAAGGGATAAACTGAGATATGACATTTGCATGTGGGGTTGCGTTTTTTCATCTTTGCCTGTGCTAAACAATGAAATTTGAGATTTTGGAAGAACACTTTGGCGCATTATATTCCTTGTTTGGCTATTCTCTGGTTTGTTGGGGGGTTTTTTAAGGACTTTCTTGTAGTCCTTTGGGTTAAAGATCATGTCTGAGAATCTGTGGTATGGGACCCGGCTGTACATTTGCTGAAGTTGATGAGAGGAGGAGACGGAAGATTTGTTATTGGCAGGAGTTTGTTTTAGAAATACAGTAACATTTTTGTTTAATTATGCTTGTCTTTTGCTTATAACTATGCACAGTAGAGTAAATCTAGTCTTTTTCAGATAAGATAAAGGTTAAAATTCATTTTCTTCACGGAGAGGGGTTGCAGTGCAGTCTTCTGCATCTGTGGAGTTTTTATTTTGTGGCTACAGGTATTAACTCTCAGTGACTCTAAAGCCATCTTCCTTGATGTGGAGGTGGGTTTGGGTTTGGGGTTTTCCCAAATTACTGGTCTTGTAGGCTAAATCTGAAAGTTTAGGCCAGGTTGGACGGGGCTTGGAGCAACTTGGTCCAGTGGAAGGTATCCCTGCCCATGGCAGGGAAGGTTTGGAAGATCATCTGATCTTTAAGGCCCTTTCCAACCCAAACTATTCTGTGATTCCATGATTTCCCAGCAAGGGAGGCTCCAGAGGCTCTTTATAAACTCTCTTCCTACAAGCATCCAGGGCAGAATTTGTCCCAGTAGTGGTAACTTGGTAACTGCTTTATCAGTGCCGTTGATGTTGAGTGAGTCTGAACAGAGCTCAGATTCTTCTCCTGGAAGCTCTTTGGGAACACAAGGAGTAAAAGTAGTAACATTTAGGAGAAAAAGGGGGGGAAAGAAAGCTGGAGGAGAGCTGTAGTTATCCATACAATGGAGGAGCCTGCTTAGGGAGTACAAAGAGCCACTTCTACACAGGCTATTTTCAGGGAAAAGCCTCACATTCAGTGACTCATAAAAGCGAAGAGGCACCTTTTGATTTTAAGTTCAAGGTTTACATTAGTAATTTTGTCTGTTTTCTCTGTTAGTATTAATTAAATTGAGATAGTTTAATTAGTATTACTAAATTTGATCATTAGTAGTAATTCATTCTGCCTGCCATACTGCACAAATATGATGAAGCAGAAATAACTAAATTGTTTAATTTCATCTCATTTAATGACTTTACACTCCACCAGGACTTTCATTGGCATCTCACAGTATGTGTGAAAATTGCTCCAAGCTAGGCCAAGACCCAACTCCCTTTAGCCAACCATGTCTAATACGTCCCTCCTCATCCAAAGGCGGATCATGTGCTGCAAAGCCTTTTCCCATTTCTCCAACGGAGAGCTGGCAACCTCTGGAGCCTGGGGTGGTCTTTCCTTGCCCCACTCACACTGCTCCTGTAGCATCCCAACCCCAATGGCCCCAGTGGATCTTTACGGGACTCATCCCTGGATGGAGTTCCCCACAGTGTGACAGAAGTCCCATCGTGGATCCCCACGGCAGAAGTCCCTTCATGGATCCCCACAGCCGGGTCCCTGAGCACAAGCGTGATGCACGACCTTCCATTTTTCTTAGAGCAGTTTAGCAAGGCACAGAGCATCAGGGAAAAATGCAGATGTCAAAAGTTCCCACATTCAGGAGAGGGTTTTTGTTCAGCTCGCTGCCCTCTTCGCTTTCTTTTTTTAGGAGGAGTTTTGGAAAGGGGGGGGTTTCCTGATGAATCAAGTCATTATTCCTCCAGTTCACTGTCTCCTGTCATTTTAAGGTCAAAAGTGCCAGAGTTGCCTCTGTGCTCCTATTTCTGTCTGTGTTGATTTGGAGACCGGTTTTGATCTCCTTGCCCAGTAACACCTAGGACTTGCCAAAACCCCAATTCCTCTTCCTTTTTTGCGGTCTCCAAACCCAACCTCGCTCTGCCCACCTCTCAAAACATGCTGTTGTCTTGGTGCCCTCATCCTGGGGTCCCCAGCTGTCCCTTTGCCTGGAGTGGGCCCTGCCAGCCCCATTGTTCCTGCTGCCCACATTCCAGTTCCTCCCCTGTGCCTCCCATTCCCCCACCGACCCATCCCCACCGGTTTTTGCCCTGCTTTGATCAGGCTGGGCACACTTTTCTCCCCCCACAGGGCTGCTCTTTTGTCCACTTCACCCACAGAGAGAGCACAGGCAGGGACTTGACTTTTGGGGGGGATTTTGGAGGGAGTGCTCACTCTCCTGTCCAGCGCAAGTTATTTTCTCCCCTCACTTTCCTCTGTATGCTCTGAAGTACTCTCAGGGCAGTCAAAAACAGCAGCTGAACTACCTTGGGTAGTTGTAGATCAACTACCTTTTGAACCACGATGGAGCTTCTGTTACACTACGGGGAGCCCCCGGACAGGGATGTGGTGGTGGATGAGTCCCCCATAGCTCCACTGAGGCTGTCAGAGCCAGGATGATCCAGGAGCTGGGTAACCTGGGCACGGAAAGGCCACCCCAGCCTTCAACCTCTGAAGGCTGTAGTGACCTTTCCCTATTCCCCGCTCTCCAGTGGAGAAACGGGGGAAAAGAAGGCTGAAAACTACCTTTTGTACCCCGAAGTGCGGAGCAAAGAGCCAGAGCCTCTACAGCAGCTTGCTGGCAGAGCCATCCATCCCAGTGGGACCCCTGGGCCCCTCACGTAGCTCCTGTGGCTCCGGCGGCACGGGACGGGGCAGGAGAGTGCCCTGGGTGTGTGTGTACGTGTGTGTCTGTGCGTGTGTGCTCGGGCTGTCTCGCTGCGAGCCGAGCCTGGGAGGCCCAGGCTGGGGGTTGATTTTCTTTGGATGACTTTCCCCGATTGTCTAAAGCAATAAAAGTAAAGAAACTTTGAGGGGGGGGGGAGAAAAACGGTGGTTGAGGGGAGATTATTTTTGCAGTCCTGGTG
>VZTA01021281.1:95422-136538 GCA_013398855.1 Mohoua ochrocephala | reverse complement strand
AAAAAAAAAAAAAAAAAAAAGAAGTTTGGACCCCAAACGTCCTGTATCTTATGTACAAAAAAAAGGAAAAAAAAAGAAAAAAAAAAAGAGTGCAAGTGATTTTTTCTATCAGACAGCGGAGCACCCCTTTGCTTCACATGCAACTTTAAGAAGGTTTCCTATACTATACATATATATACGTTCTGGTTGGCGAGTCCAGCTAATCAGAGAAAGTCTCTGCATGTTCTAGTGTTAGTAACTAATTTTTATATAGTTAATGTAGGGTAAAGTAGAGTGCATTAAGACACAATATTGTAATCCCTATTCCAGGCACTTGCCTTTAAACTATGTTTGTTCGACCCTTCAGAAGGGTTTCTACTACTGTCCTATACAATCAAGTAACTGAAATTCTTGGGAAGACACTTTGCTCCTCATCTTTTCCCTGAAACGATGTTTTGTTTTGTTTTCTTAATTTGCACGAAACAAAAAAAAAAAAAAATTCCATATCAATGTGCCTTGCCCTGGATAGCGATTATTTGTGGAATTGTTGCACATGTTCCTATATTGAAAGGGGTTTTTCCCTAGTCAAGCATTTGGAGACACTTTTTGTAAATGTGACTTTTATGTCAGCCATTGTCAGTTCCAACATCTAGAATTAAATAGGATGTTAGTTGTTCCGCAGATAGGAGTAGTGTTTATTGTCCTGTATGGTCAGTGGCAGTGCTATTCTGAGATCTGTAGATGCTAGATTATCAGTATTTTTGGATGTTGCTGCATTTTACCTTTTATTTGGAGTCTTCCTTTTTTTGTTTTGTTTTCTCCCAGATATATGAAAATATGCAATACCTGCTTATATCATGTAGAAAAGCTTAGCAATTATTAATTTTTCTTTTAATTTTTTTTTATTTGACCAAAGTTGGTGCTGCACTTGACGCAGTGTGTTTTAGGTGTTTGTCTTTGTACTTTTGTGATTTTTGAATGCACATGCAGGAAGGGCTCTTCTTAGAGAAGCAGTCAAACTGTGAAGCACTAAGCTGAACCCTGCTTCAAGCAATTTTTGTTTTACAACTGTTCCTTTCACAAGCAAGCCTTAAAAAAAAAAAAAACTTCCTTTTTCTTCAGATCCCACACCCATTTTTATTAGCAGACTGCAATCAATCCACATTCAATAAAAGTATATAATGCCCATTTTTATATGCACGTTTTTAAACTTCCAAGTTCTGAAAATTGTTTACTGGTTATTCTCTATTTAAGGAAAAAATAAAATGTTTTGGATTTTCATATGTGTCTGATAAGTGGTTGAGTAGTCATTTTGCTCTATTGTATTGTGTGATTGTTAGTATATGGTATCACATCCTCTAGCCAGCATCCTTTGCCTTCCCTATAGCACTTAGCTGGGCATTACTTTATTAAGACATATGTGCACTAAAAAAAAAAAAAATAGCAGCTTTCAGTGCTTCACAGTGAAGGGAAAAAAGCCTAGACAAACATTTTGTCAGAACCTTGCTATGAGACAAGGTATTACCAGTAAATTGGTTGTATATACAATAAAATTGCACCCTTTTTTAAACAAAACAAACTAAGCAATAGTTTGGGCAGTTAGTTGTTTTTAGTGAGCATGTTGTAGTCATGGCTGCAAAGAGAGAGAATTAAACTGCCCACTCAGAAGATATGTAATTTGTATGTTGTATAGTTTTATTGATTACACTGATTTATTCTACCCTATTTTATAATGCAGGACTTTTGTAATGTTGTTTAAATGAGGAAAAATTTCTGTCAAATTAGCTTAGTGGAATTTCTGATTGTTCGTTATAAAGGCAGCGTTCATAGAATTGCTTTTTTTTTTTTTTTCCTTTGGGAACTGGATTTAAGTTAAAAACTTTCCCGTTTCCTTTTTTTGTATGTATTTAAATACAGTTATTTTTCTTCTCTCAATGGTATAGCATATTCCTATGCTTGAGAAGTATAGGCTACTGAAGAACCATTGTAAATGGACATTACAGGTATGCTGTATTTTTGAAGGTATTTTTGTCATATTAAGTTTGATGACGCTAAAGTTAGGGAACTCTGAGCAGAATTGCGAGAAAAAAAAATGTTTTAAAGGCTTTAAAACATTAGGTAGGAGGTCAAGGGTGTTAACCAACAGGGGTTGTAAAGTATTACACACTAAATTCAGTTTGCGTTCACCTTCCTCTCACACGCAGGAAACGCGGCAGTTCCGTTCTGTGCAGGTGTAGAGAACAAACAGTGTTTTAGTCCTCCTTTAGAGGAGCGGGGAGGTGAGCGGGGATGGGGAGGAGGGATGGAGCATCCATCCATCCATCCATCCATCCATCCATCCACCCAGCCAGCCATCCATCCATCCCTGGATGGTGCCGGCGTGGGCGGCAGCCGAGCCCCGACCCCGCGCCGAGCGCTCCTTTGGAGTCGCCCAACAACTTTTTTTTTTTCCCTCCCCGTCTCCTTCTCTCCAGAACCGTCAGACGCACAAATTCTCTGACCTGTACCCGCCCCCGCCCATCCAAATTTAAAGCCCTAGGGATGGCTTAGCGCGAATTGACTTTTTCCCAAGTTAATTCCTTTCTTTTTACCCCTCTTTTTTTCGTTTCTGTTTTTTTTTTAAATTTTTTTTGAGCGAGGGCACTTGCTTTTCTCATGCCGCACACCCCAGCAATGCCATTATTATTTATTCTTCTTCCTTTATAATAAAAAAAAACTTTCGGGCTTCGAGTTTAGGCAGCCATGGTACACTTTGTCTCTGTTGCTTGTTCCCCCTCCCCTTAAGGTCGAAGGGGAAAAGAAACACCAAGTTTTCTCAACTCCACAGTATTCAGTCAGCCCACAGGAATATGCAAAATCCCTCTAACATTTTTTTTTCTTTCTCTAGTTCTCTTTGTTCCGTATATTTGCAGCTTTGTAGTAACAGTGTTATAAAATATTTACTGTACAAAAATACAAAAAAACCCAGATACATAGCCTAAAACAGTTTTTTTTTCCTTGTGGTGAATTTCTTTTTTTTTTTTTAAGAATGTCAGTTAATATTGTACTTTGCATTGTGTCTCTGGAAATATCTTTTTTTTTTTTTTTTTTTTTTAATTGGTAGAAGGCCTCCATCGAACAAAATTAAAACCATAACCGGCATGACAATGTAAGGAGAGCTTCAATGGCACCTAAACAATAAATAAATAACAAAAATCAACCTCATGAGGTCTGTCGGAGGCAGGTCTTGTGAAGTTAACACTGCCTGCTAGGCAGGATTTTCATTAAATCAAGCTTACAATGCCAATTTTGTCTTGAAGTCAATGCATGTATTACTGTTTGACAGTAAACCCAGCTATGCCATCATCAAGTCCAAGGCTGCGCAATAGTCTAATTAGTATCGAGTACATTTTCCTTTTATTTTTTCCAATAAAAAAGCAGTGGGATGAAAATTGCTTTGATATATAGCAGGTAACATTGAAGCTATTCCATAGCACTTAACTGTAGTGAATACTGTGTCACCAATTCTGAAATCAATTTAATGTTTAATGCAAATCCATTACATGGTGCTATTACAGGCTGGCAAAATGATTTACAAAAATGTGACAACTTGGGCTCAATTCACTCTGCTTTCCAACAATGTAAATGCATAGCAGTGTTTATCTGCATGAAAACTATGCACTAATCTATCTGAAAAAAAAAAAGAAAAGAATATATCAACTTTGGTATCTACTTTCCGTTTACTTCGATCCTTGCCTTTTCGGTCATTGTTATAATGCCAGCTTTAGGACAGAAAGAATTATAAGAAAACCAGCATAATACCTGATATATTAAAATGTAGTGCCTGTGAAATCTGTATTATATTGCTCTTCTGAAGTAAGATTTTTCTACACCGGTAGCCTTCGCTGTCTGTCAGAACCTTCTGATATAGGTGATGTAAAATAACCGTACAATATTAATGCATGCTATTCCATAATGCTTAGTAGCTGTATGAATATTACTCAAAGTTATGTTAGTCTTTTTTTCTGACTTGGTTCTTGTCAGATAGGTTTAAAGATATTTCACTGAGAACGCAAATTCTGTCTTTATTGATTTGGGGTGTTTTCAGTATTTTGGAGGTATACATTTACTTAAATTCAGTATTACTTGTGTTTTGGGTTTTTTTTCTTTTTTTTCTTTTTTTTTCCTTTTCTTTTTTTTTTTTTTCCTAGAGGGCAGGACATGGTGTTTGAGACCAGAAATCCGTGCCTGGTAAGATTTTCGTCTCGAAAAGCTACCCTAAGAATTCAGAGAGCTTGCTCTGAAGAACAGTTCAAATTGAAGGGACAGTCCTTTAAACCCACAAACGAGACCGAGCTCATGTTGCGAGAGATTTCTTAATGGGCAGCGGTGAACCAGGTACCCATGCTTGACCCTTCTTCACACCAGACTTCCTCATATAGAAAGAAAAAAACCCTTTAAAAAAAAAAAAAAGAAAAAAAAAAACCTCATGTGGTTGTTTAGTTTCATGCACAGTTGCAATATTTTTCTTCAAACAAACTCTGTACAAACTTTGGGCCCGATTCATAAAAGCTCCTTTGCTATTAACACGGGAGGCTGGTGGGCTTTTTCTCCTCCAAATTGAGGGTGGGCTTCGCCCTGGCGAGCCCCGCTGGCCCTGCTCTCCCTCCCCTTCCCCTCTCCGCCTCCCCCAGCCCTGCGGAGACCAGGAATCGGTGGGAAGGGGCCGCGGAGGAGGCGAGGCAGCGCAGGACCATGCTCCGAACCCCAGAGGTGCAGGTTGGCAGGAGGAAAAAGGGGGGAGGACAGCTCCGGCCGGTGCCGGGGGCTCGGGACACGGCGACTCGATCACAAAAGAGATCTTGTCCGCACCAGAACAAAAACGCGCTCGATCGCTACCTCTGAGCTCTAGAGAAACCCTCCGTCGGGGCGAGCGCTCGCCCGCAATGTGAACTTTTGTACTTTGGACGCTTTTTTTTTTAGGGAAGACTATTTTCCACTTAGTTAATCTTCTATGCTCGAGCATGAACAAAAACAATTGTGTTGGGTGAAATCCCCCCCCTTTTATCTGCATCCACAAATTAATATGAGGGGCAAAACAAAAAGAAGATGAGTTTCTAGAACGGAGCATGGTAGGGCGAGAGCGCCCGGCTCGGCGTCCGCCACCGATGCCGCTCGTCCTTGTTGCCGGCTGCAACCGCTGCCTTGGGGACAGGGCCACGAAATTCTTGGGAAATACAATCAAGGAGAAATCTCCATTTCGGCCGGCTGCGCGGGTTCTCCCGAACTCTGCCCCAGCCCAGCCCGGTCCCTCAGCGGCGGGTTGAGATTTGAGGCGCTGAAATTTCCACCGGCCGTGTGAAAGATCTGCTGCAAATTCACTTGACACCCGTGTTAATACCATGTCGTGTTCATTTTTTTTTTATGAGTCAGGCCCCTCGTGCCTCTAGTATACTTGTATTGACTCTCATAGTTACCATTTTAGTTTTACTGTGTTCTGTGAAAAAAATTGTAATTGGTTGAGAATCACTGTGGGCATCCATTCTTATTCAACTAAGTCTCCGCAGGTTTTTTGAGCTGGTGTGGATTAGTTTAACTCTTGTATTCAACCATTAGTGCTACCACCTTCTCACATTACAATACAATTACTGGAAGCAAGTACTGCATTTCCTATGCAACAAAAAAGGAAAATAAAAAATTGCTAATGCTAACAGGCCGTGTTGTTATTTACTCCCAGCCGGGCACGGGGTGGGGTTGCGGCTGTAGGACCGTGAGCATCGCCGGCCTCCGCAGGCATCGACCTCTCCTGGCCCCAGCCCTGCGGCCTTGGGCAGGCTCCCAGGCAGCAGCTTCGTCCCAAATCATGGGGATATTTGGTTAAATCGAGTCGCTCTTGTCACATCGGCCGCTCTTCCCCGTGGTTTTGGTGTCCCGCCACACCAAATCGTTCCTCGCGTGGTATCGGGTGAATCCTCAGCAAACCGTCCAAATTAAAGACACGAAGCACACCTAGGAAAGATCCAGGAGATTAACAAATGCTGCAAATGCTACATCTTTTAAGTGTAGCTAAACTATAAAAATATTACCAAATTTCCGAGGAGCCCTGGCTGTTGGGATTGACCTTGGAGCTGCCGGCAGAGCTGCCCCTCTCTGCAAGGCTCTGGGTGCAGAAATAGGCAAAAATTAATCGGGTTTTTTTTAAATGTTAAAGTTTCCTTCAAAGTTTTTCACTCTCCAACCCCTTTTTGCTTAAAAGATACATGCAGAATTTAGTATTTGCAGAAAGGGGTGGGTTTTTTTGCATTTAAGCAATTCTGGTTGTTTTCTACTTAAAAGCGGACACTGAGGATGATGGAGGGTGAGGGCTGGTGCAGCTCTGCCACTGCCCTCAGGGACAGGAGATGGGGACTGCTGTGACCCCCAGGCCCTTCCCTGGACAGCACCACCTGCAACACCAGCTCTTCCGTTTTATTTGGGGGGAAATGAGTGTTTTCTAAAAAATAGCTGCCTGACACTCATAAACCGCTGGTATTTCCTTTCTCACACCTCCACAGAGTTTTGGTTTTGGCTAAAAGGCCAGGGTGGGAGGGTCAGGCTGAGCACAGCTCCAATGTCACCGTCCCCAGGGGGGGACCCTGTCTCTGCCCCTCGCCGTGTCCTGCTCGCTGCCTCCGACGTGGGCAACGCTGGCACCGATGCACAGTGTGGCAGCTGAGGACAGGTTGGAGCCTGTTCAATTTGGCTTTTTTTTCTCATAAAGGAGACCAGACAGTAAGGAAAAGCCAAATCTGTCCTCAAAGAAAACACAGTACCCCAGGCAGGGGCTTGCCAACAGCGCTGGCCCCTTTCACCCCCACAAGCTCTGGGAGGAAGGAGGGAGAAAGAGGGGGGGTTGAGGGTGCTGAGCCTGTGCTCGCTGTCCCAGTTGGGCAAAACCCAGCCCAAATGGTGGTGGTGGTGCCCCGTTGGCTTGGGAGCGAGCCCAGGTGTGGGCCAGCCTGTCCCAAGGGGCTGCCAGGGCTGGATGCTTCCTCTGAGCACTGGCTGGGAGCACGGGGGATACCGGGATGGGAGGGAGGGACAGCAGCCCACCCGTGCACATCACTGCACGAATGCACACAGAAAGATTAAAACCTGCTTAAAACAAGTGCCATGACAGTACAAAGGGAGGTGTAGCCCATTGGCTCACCGCTGCCCGTTCCCCGTTCTTGTCCAGCCCTCCCTAAAAAATCATTCACCGTTATTTATTTATACCCTTCATTATCGAGGGTGTTGGCTGAAGCTGCCCTGGGCTTGCTGGAGGAAGCAGGAGGGGTGCAAGAGGTGACCCTGTCCCACATGGGTGATGGCCGTGCTGGGAGCGGAGGAGCGAGCACCAGCAAGGGTTCAGGCACCGCCTTCTGCTTTCTTCCTCTTTTCCTTGCACGTTTTCTTCCCCTCCAGCTTTCTGGCTTTCTCTTTCTTCCTGTGGGAGAAAAGGTCTCCATCAGCATCTAAGGAAATAAATCCCATTTATTATTTATCGCTATCAAAATGTGTCCGCCTGGCTCAGGACGCGGGAGGAATACGCAATAGCCCCTCACAGAAACCAGAAACTTTGGGTGGAAAAAGCACCAAAGGGTGGCGTTTAGGCAGGGAAATGCAGGTGCTTCGCCCTGCTCAGAGGGAGATCTGGCTGCTTAACCTCTTCCTTAAATGCAAATGTTGCCGTTGATGCAACTGGAACGGGACTCACCAAGGCGATGGGTCCGTCCGACGTCTGCTGAAGACCAGCCAAGACTGGGAATATTTATTGGTTCAGTGCCTTCAGCAACGCTGTATTAATTGCAGCTGATGTTTTGATGGGCAGTTAGCACACAGGTATTGATGAAAATGGCACCACTTCATCTCAAAATTAACTGCCTGGCCATTCAGCAACAGGAGCTGATAAATTATGGCAATAAATTTGCCACGGAGATTTATGCCACTGTAATTCGGGCCCACAGGCACACTCTGGTGGGGACAGGGACCACGGTCAACACCCTTCATCCCTTACCCATAGATAGTTCCGTGGGGATTTTCAAATCCTCTCAGAAATTCGGGTCCAGGAGTTTTGTAACCTCCCGGGTCAGTTTTGGTGCTCCTTTAAAATCAACGATGCTCAGGGGGTCAAGGGACCCTCCCATGCCACAGGCAGCTGGAGGCATGGCCAAGTCTCCAGCAGCATGTGGGATGCTCTGAGCCACCTCCTCTTCCTCGGGACCGATGGAAACAGAGCCGAGCTCTTTTCCCCGTTGGTGTTATTTTTATGGGGGCCATTGGTGAGGAGAGGAGACACCTGATAAACCCCGCGGTCATCCCACTTTCCCAAAAACCTTTTGAGATACGGAGTCAGGCTGCTGGTGCTGCAAACTGGAAATATGTCATTTGATTATTAACAGTGCTATTATTTATCAGCATTGATATTATTATTACCACCATCATCATCATCCTCCTCTCGCTTGCCAGTGCTGCACTCAGCATGTGCTTATTTATTTATTAATTTATTTTTATCCCACTCTACCCTCCCACGAGGCAAAGCAAAGCATTGCTGCAGTGCAGGGCGGCCCCAAAACCACCTCTTTTTCCAGGTCCCTCATAGTTTTTTTTACAGGATTCGCTCCAGGAGGGACACAACGTGTGGGCAGGGGCTGCAGCCCACCCCGTGCCACCGAAATATTCATCTGTGGAGGATGAACGGCAGCTCCCTGCCTTGGGCGGCGAGGAAATTGGAAAATATTCCTATAAATGTGATTCATAGGACACAGCACCTGCCTGCACACCGCATTATCCAAACCCATTAGGGTGAGGGAGACGCAGCCAACTATTTTGGGATGTGGGGTTTAATTTCCGAGCCCCTCCCCCCCCCGCCATTGTTCCTTATTTCCCCACAGGAATTTCATCTCCCGACGCCTTTTTTTCCCCTTCCAACGCTCTTCCAAAATTCTTCACGTTGTTATTGGGTGGAAGAGGCCCAACTTTCAGAGAAACTTCAGCTGGATGTTGCATGTATAAATAAATGTGACAAATTTAATAGGGTAGGATAGGTATTTGAATTATTGATTGTTAAATATTTAAGCTGCAAGTCCCCATCCATCAGCCTGTGTGAGAAGGCTCGGGGCAGATTTATGATGCTGGAGTTTTCCTGGTTAGCTGGCACTTGGCATTTCTATTAATTATAGCCCACACATTCGGGTTTTTTTTCGGGATTTGTTAGAAGTATTTATAAAAGATGTCCCTATTACACCATTTAAATATTGTTTGTGCAACTGGAACGTGTTTTCTATTGTGGATTAATACCCTGTTTGATTTAGGGGAAAATTAAATTAGAAGGTGTAAGTCTCGGGAGACAAATGCTTTGTTTGAGAAGGGTTTCCACCACTGGAAAGCAGAAAGTTTTTCTTTTAGATATAAATATTTCGCTCCGGGTGTTTCCCAGGGCCTGCAGGTGGGTGGAAAGGCTTTAAAGTGCCCTTGGCGGCGGGGAGTGGGAGAGGAGGCACGTGGTGGGAGAGGGGGCAGGATGGAATACGTCCTATTTATTAACTTTAAGGGATTTAAGGCCTCCCCCTGTAACTATTTCCCCGGGAAGGATGCGAGCCCTGGGGCAGGAAGGGTCTGTGTGAGGGAGGAAACCGCCCAGGGCCGTCAGGTCAATAACGCGCCTCCGAAAAAATCCCTCCCGAAGTCTGGAGCTGTGTGATGGATTGTAATTGCTCAAGAAGAGCCATTACGGCCCGTTAGGTCAATACTCTGCATTTCCAAAGTGCTTTAATTAATACGTGTTTACATCAGGTACAGCAGGGACTTCTCTGAGCCGTGGTATTAGGCCAAGAAAGGCTTCAAACTTTCATAATTTGGGGGGGAGGCGTGAGTTTAGTCTCTTAGTGCTGTACTGCACCTTATAAAAACACATCTTGATGTCGTGAGCAGCAAGAAAATCTTCATCCAGCAAGAACAGCACATCCCCTCCCACTGGGGCAGTGGCCAGGGGGTCCCACGGGGCAAGGGGAGCCCCTGAGGCTTCACCAACTCGCCCATCACAACCTCCACATCCTTCCACTCCTCGTTGTTCTTTTGGAGTCACAACAAGTTACCAGCAAGGCAAATTACTGCTGCTCCAGGGCAATGAGGGGTGCTGCCAGTGGGGAAGGCATCCATGCATTCCAGATTATTTTGGAGAGGGTGAGCCACACCCTCCAAAGAATTTTTAAGTCATAACTTCTGTTTTCCAAGCCACAAGCCACCCATCCTGCTCGTGGGACCTCAGGGCTCAGCCACCTCCCTCTGTTACCCACCTTCCTCCTGGGTGCTGCTGTGATCCTGAGTATGCAATTAAATATATGAAGGATATTAATTAAATTAGAATATAATTAAATATGAGGTAATTAAATATAAGGAGGACGTGGACCTGCTGGAGTGAATCCAAAGGAGGCCACGGAGATGCTCCCAGGGCTGGAGTTCATCTGCTATGAAGACAGTCTGGGAGAGCTGGGGGTGCTCACCTGGAGAGGAGAAGGCTCCAGGGAGAGCTCAGAGCCCCTTGCAGGGCCTAAAGGGGCTCCAGGAGAGCTGGAGAGGGACTGGGGACAAGGCATGGAGGGACAGGACCCAGGGAATGGCTTCCCAGTGCCAGAGGGCAGGGCTGGATGGGATCTTGGGAAGGAATTGTTCCCTGGGAGGGTGGGGAGGCCCTGGCACAGGGTGCCCAGAGCAGCTGTGGGTGCCCCTGGATCCCTGGAAGTGTCCAAGGCCAGCCTGGAGCAACCTGGGATAGTGGGAGGTGTTCCTGCCCATGGCAGGGAGTGGGACTGGATGGGCTTTAACGTCCCTTCCAACCCAAGCCATTTTGGGATTCTGCAGCTGCTCAGGGCTCGGTCTCGTGTTGGGGTCATCAGGACCTCACTCAAGGGACACCGATTTACCTGCTGGAGTAATTCCAGGTCTGTGCCTTGATGTGGGAACCAAAGGTGCTCCATCTCTCCTGACTGTGCAGGGCTGGGAGCTGCCCGGCCCGGAGGGGCCGGTGACCAGCAGGTAACTCCACAAATACAAACTCTCCAAGCCTATTGACATTTTTTTCATTTCTTTTTTTTTTTTTCCCCCCTCCTGCAACCACAAATTAGAACCGGCACTGCTAAAAATGACTGGCCTATCCGCAAATTTTAATTAAAACCTAAATAAATCATTTTGGGCGCTGCACTTGCATACAAACAATGCGGGAGATGGCACACTTACAGCGGCCTGTCAGCGGCCGCTGACTAATGAGTCGCTGTGAAAATACAACCCCAAGGGCCAGAATTGAAAGCAGATTCCTCGGCTAACGAAGGGCACATGCGACCCCGCCGTGGCCATCGTGGCAGAAGGCACCAAAACCAGCTCTGGGGGCTTGTGGGGGGGAGAAGGAAAAATTTCGTTAAGGCTGCAGGCCGAGGTTTATTAAATAAAGCGCGGCGGGGAAACGCGATAGCGCAGCTGCAGCCTTTTCGCCCAGCGATGGAGTCATGTTTTCCCCTGTCCTTGCAGCAAACAATAACCATATGCTGGATTTGTTACCAAATGTTTATTTTATTCCTTCATTAGTACACAACGAGGACTTGGAAAAAAAAAAAGAGGTTTCGTTGCTCCGAGCGCTCGGGAAGAGCTTTTAACCAGGCCCCAGCTGTGCCGCGCGGAACTCGTGGCGCTGCCCGACGCTGCTTGCAGCGGGTGCCGCTCAAGGTTTTGCTTTGCCATGTGTCACCACGTGTCCTTGTTGTACCCCTGGATCTGAGGGTCCCCCCCTGGAGCAGAGGAGCCGGGATGGATCCGTGAATCACGCTGTTCCTCCCGCCCCGGGGCACGGCGCTGTCGGGATGGCAGCCAAGTGAGACCCAAAAAAACTCTTCGACCCTTCTGTCTCTCAAACAAACTCTTCTCCCGTGTTCCAGAAGCTCTCCCTGTCTGATTTGACAGGGGACACTGGGGCCAGGGGTTCTGGCTCAGCAGGAGAGAATTCCTGGTCGTGCACTGGAGCAGAGGCCTTGGCACGTGCTGGTGAAGCCACGAGCTGCTGATGGCCAGCACAGATGGGAATCCCAGGATCCTGGTCAGCCGTGGCTCACAAAAACCCTTGGAAATGAAAGCCAATTTTATGATGGAGCTGTTCTCTTTCTAAAAGCAACAGCCTTGGCCCAGCTCTTGCTCAGGGCACTCGGACTCACCTGTGGCCGCTCCTCCAAGGAGGAGCCCATGGGATGCCACTGGTGCCTTCATGGACCCCATCCTGCCTGCAGGGACCACCCCCTTCATGTACAGACCACCCCGGGAAGGGGTTCTCCCCAGGCCAGCATTCCCATTCCAACCAGCAAATTTCCACAAGTGCTCTGAGTTTGGCAAAGCCCCGTTTTCTCAGGGATCATCTTCCCCACCAAACACTTAAAGCAGACCTAAGTTTCAAAGTTTGGGGTTTTCCCTGCCAAGGGACTGAGAGTCTCCAGCCAAGAGCTGCATCTCCCACACAAGGCATGGAGCTTGGAGCCACAGTTCCTAAAAAACACCCAACAGGACAACACTCCCTGCAGCCCTGCAGCAAAGCTTTTCCAGCAAAGACCAAGGACTTGTCCTGCTCCCAAAATACCCAAAACGATGCTATTTCCACCAAGAATGATGCTGTTACCACCAAGAATGATGCTGTCTCCACCAAGAACGATGCTATTTCCACAGGAATGATGCTATTTCCACCAAGAACAATGCAATTTCCCCCCAAGAAGGATGCTATTTCTTTGGGGGAATGATGGAAACTCACCCCAAAGCATCCCAAGCAAGGAAATTCCTGGAAATGGGAGCTGGGCCACCTCACTCGCCTTTGCTTTTGGGGGGTTTTACCCCCGCTTAAAGCAGCCTTGTGGAAGGAAAGAAAAACATGGCATGTGTGTGTTGCTCCTGCAATTCAAAACCTGATCTTGACTGAGGAAAAAGTACAAAAGAAAAGAAAAAGAAAAAAAAAATCAAACCTCTCCCAACTGCAGAACACGCTCATGGGAACAAGATGTGGCTCACATGAGGCTGTCCTGGGGAGAAAGTTTGCTAAAAATAACATATGCAGATTATGTACATAAAATGTCATGAAATATCAGCACAGAAACCCGTGTGGTGGCTCAGGCTGTTGCAATTACAGCTGAAATGGGCCAGATGAAGGACAGGCAGCACTGGGAGTGTCTGCAGCGGGACCAGGAGCGGGGCCAGCCTCTCTCTCTCCAGCTGTGGCTCAAGGACCACATCTGGCAGAGCCAAAACAGAGTGGGATGGGGCTCGTTATGATGGTTTTCTGGCTAGGGAGGGTCAGAGATAACCCCTGGGCTGCTCTGAAGCCCTGTACCTGTGAAAGGTCTGCTCTATGATTCTCCTAAATCAGAGCCAACTCCATTTTGCTCAAATATTTAACAATATTTAATATTCAGTGAAGAAGAGGCAGAAGTGGTGACCTGGGGTCAGGCCGGGCTCGCCACAGGGGCAACAGCAGCACATCCTGATGGTTCTTAACATGAGGGACAAGTTGCAGAACAAAATCCCTATTTCCAAATACATGGAAGTGTGCAGCCTGAGGGAACACTCCCACCTTTCCCATAGCTGGGGGGTCCTGGAGCACCGCTGTGTTTCCCCTAACAGGAGTCAAGATAATGACTCCAAAAAAAGGGGAAGAGAACAGAGGAGACGAGTTAAATAAAAGATGAATATTCCATTAAAATTGACAGCTAAGAAGAGTTCATCCCTTTGGCAATCAGTGGAAATGACCCAACACCATTTCTATACCAGCCCAGAGGGCTCCAGCAGGACAGCCAGGGCGGGGAATACCATCACCCCCACCGTCCTCTCCCAAAATACAGGGATGATGGATTCATTGCAGCTGAGCTGTGCATCCCCCCTGACACCCCTGCAGCCCAGCCCCGCCGCCTCGGTGCATATGAAAATGAGTTATGTAGGTCACCGTGTGAAAACAAACAGTGTGTGGATGCATGCAAATAACACAGCAGAACTCCCAGAAAATTTATATCGCAGCCAGAGGACTAAGGAGGGAGCGTGGAAAATGTCAGCCACGTTATAATGCCACCCCGAAGGGCTCCAGGGGGTCTGGCAGCCCTCGTTGGTGCCTCGGGGAGCCTTGGGATCCTCCCATCCACCAGCAGAATGAGTTACTGGGATCGTTCCTCTGGCACAGTGACTGGTGGGGATCTGCTTCACCCAGGATGAGGGATGATCTGGGTAAAAAAATCACCTTATTTCTGAGATTTGCTGTCAAAGCAGAGGTGTGGCTCTCAGCCACAGCCCAGGGGAACTTCCACAGCTGGGAATCACAGCAGCATAGAATGGTTTGGGTTGGCAGGGACCTTAAAGCTCATCCAGTCCCGCCCCTGCCATGGGCAGGGACACCTTCCACTATCCCAAGTCCCATCCAACCCGGCCTTGGACACTCCCAGGGATCCAGGGGCAGCCACAGCTTCTCTGGGCACCCTGTGCCAGGGCCTGCCCACCCTCACAGGGAACAATTTCCAATGCAATGTCCAGTGTTCCTGGAGAGGATGAGCATTTTCCCAGCGAGGCTTTGGATGTGGGGCAGGAAAGCTGGCGAGGTCTCCCATTCCCTGTGATTCAGAGAGGAGAGGAAAAGGCTGAAATTATCCCAGGATGCAGCACTGGGATGCTCCGGTGGCAGAGCCTGTGCTGTGGGGTGAGAGCTGGGGGGATATTTGCACCCAGTGCCTTTGGAAATGCAGAATGGGGCAGGCAGAGGGGTGGTGGGAGTGCCAAATCCTACAGCCTGATGCTATTTGGGAAGCTGCAGCAACCGGGAGGGAGTTCCCGTGGGAAAGGACATTTCTCATCATTTCAGCTGTGGAAGCAAGGCTTGAAAATGCACGCTCTGGAGCCAGGAGACAAGGAAAATCAGATAAAATGTACTTCTGAACAGGATTTTGAGGTGAGACTCATGACTTTTTAATGGACTGGACTGATTTAACTCCCTTTGTGTCGCTGCTGGCTGGTGCAGCTCCAGCTTCTTGCTGTCCAGCCAAGCCACGGATCCTTCCCTGCTGCCACAGGGTGCTCTCCCAGCCACACTCCCACATTTCAGCCACAGAGAAGGGTACAGGATCCATCCAGACAGGCAAAACCCTGCATAGTTCAGCCAAGAATACGTTTGAACTCCTGAGGTCAGCAGTTCAACATCGTGCTGTTACACCCATCTCAGGTATTCCGTTCCCTTCCTAAGTCCTCATCAGGAGACAGACCAGGCGCTGTTTGATTTGGGGGATCTCTCCTTGGGTCAGAAAGGACTTTACAGGCAGCCACAGCACTGCGCTGAAAGAGAACTGAGGGACATGAGCAACCTGGAGGATCACCCAGCTCCAAAACCAAGGCAGGGGTGACAGCGGGTGAGGATGTGAACAGAGCTCGTGGCAACAGCAAAGTCACCCCTGTGCACCCTCCTTCAAAAACACCACTCTGGGAAAACATTTGGTGGAGGAAACCAGAGGGTTTTGGGTGCTGGAGGCACTTGGCCTTTATCTTCTTAGGTGCACAAAATGATGGGTATCTCCCACCCGCTGCACGCACCCGGCTCTGCTGGCTGCCGTCGGCACAACAGCTTTTAAAGGAGAGCCTCGTCTTTGTTCACCTAGGAGTAAGTAATTGGTCAAATTGAATTCAAAGGGAGATCAATTAGAACAGGTTGTGATAGACAGTTAGGTCACCAGCAGCTCCTATAAATCGCGGGTAGAATTTCCTCCTTCGCCATCTACCAGTTTGATGTAGGAAATGGCTCATTTGCAAGCTAAAGGTTTAATTAGGAGAAAAAAGAAGGTCAGCAGAGATCAGATGTGAATTGCAAAGTGCTAAAGAAGTTTACTGCAGCAAGGTATTTATTGAGAGCCGTGCTATAGATCTGCTCCCTCTCTGTCCAGAATGCTAATAGCACCCCTTTGAATTCTTCCTATCCACAGAAAATTCATCGATAATATCCGGGATGTTTTAAAACTGTTTGGCACACGGGGTTTTTTTTATGATAATCGAGACTCTCTTACCCATCTCGTTAACTGTGGATCCTTCTTTCCAGGTCAGGTTTCCAGAATGTGACACCCTTTGGGTCGCTGTTTCCTCTCCCATCCGTCGCAATGTGAGCCCGGCAGAGGGTATTTATTGCTCCCCATCAGCAAGGCCACGATGTAAATTGGGCCAGAAATATCAATATGATGAAAATTCATGGTGTTTCTTCCTCACCTCGCTGTACTCCGTGTGGTTTTTATGGGTGTGTAAGCTGCAGAAATAAAAGAGTTCTGTACAGGCTCTCTTAAAAGCAATGGCAGCGACAGTAATGTGATTACACGAGGCTTTGGCTCAGCGGCGACAGTGCTGAGCTGGCCCAAGGCAGCAGAGCCTAAAGTGAAGCCATGCCTTTGGTCTCAGCTCCTGGTCCAGGGGAGAGGGGTCCAGGGAGGCTCTGCAGTGGTTTGGGCTCTGGAGGTTGGGGGAGGAACAGGCTGTTCCTCCATGTGTTGTTTTGGACACCGGGATGAGCCGGCCAGCGACAGGCTCTGCTGCTGCTCCTGCAGAGGAGATGGCAAACATCATCTCTTCATCAGCATCAACAGCTTTAAGCTGGGAGAGGGTGGTTTTAGATTGGATATTGGGAAGGAATTGTTCCCTGTGAGGATGGAGAGGCCCTGGCACAGGGTGCCCAGAGAAGCTGTGGCTGCCCCTGGATCCCTGGAAGTGTCCGAGGCTGGGTTGGATGGGGCTTGGCATCCTGGGCTAGTGGAAGGTGTCCCTGCCCGTGGCACACGGGGTGGACTTTATGATCCCTTTCAACCCAAACTGTTCTAGGATTCTGTGATTCTGCAGTCTCCAGGAGATCCACGAGTGCTCCCTCCTGCTGTCCCCGTTCCCTGTGTCTCTGGGGGTTCCCACTGGAGAGGATTGCCATCGGTGCTCTGGGTGCTGCGACTGCCCTTGGCTGGGACCTCGTCAACAGGCACAGATGCAGCTTCCAGCCTGATCTGCTCTGCAGCTGAGGCTGGGAAGGACTCAAAGTCCAGAATCACCAGGGGTTCAGGCATCCCAAACTGTCATCGTGAACGCTGTGATTTGGGGCCCCATTAGATGTCACACATGATTAATGGCTCCGCACGGCGTACAGCAGGACAAACCCTGCAGAGGTCCAGGGACAGCCACCAAGGTGGAGAGAAATCAAAATGGCAGCTGGGCCTGGCTGGGAGGACAAGAGCAATTTTTCCAGTCACTTCCATTTGTTCCAGTATCACTCAGTCCCCCACCCAGTTTGACGCGAGGCTGCAGTTCCGCTTTAAGCAACGCTCCGTGAGGAGGGACAGCTACAGCAGCTCCAACTGCACGCTGATGTAATTAAACAGGCAACGTTAATTCCCAGCACCTGAGACTCCAGTCCTGCGTGCAGGGATGATAACACCGATTTCAATCATTTTGGCAAAGCCAGCAGTAGGAACAACAGGCGGAGGACAGAGGAGGCTCCTCGCTCTTCTGGAGGATCAGAAACTCACCACAATTATCAGTCAACACTTCCAGCTGTCTGGTAAAGGCTAAAGCAAACACATCCCAGCTCTGTGGTGGGAGGCAGCAGAGCTGTAATTATTGCAAAGTTTAACTACTGCCCCCATCTCCAGACACAGAAACGAGGAAAATCCCGACGTAGCCTGCCTGCACCGACGGCGTGTGATGCTCCTCATGCGGCAGTTCAAGCGGCTTCTGGGATGCTTCAGACTCTGGTGTGAGGTGTAGAAAGCATTAAATTAACCATTTCCTACCTTTGGCAGGCAAAAGCACCATTACCTTGGACTAGCCACGTTCCCATTAAAATTCCAGCTCCTACAAGCCTCGCGAGAGGAGCAAGAGATTCCCTGGGCTTGGCTGAGAGTGTGTGGGGGAAATCCAGCTGTTCCGACACCCACATCATGCTTGACATCCTAGAGACATCAGACAGAGGAGATGGCAGAGCTCGCAGTGTCCCTGAACCACTGACTCGCATCTCTGTCTGTCCTGGTTTAAAAGTAAGGCCTCCAAAATGTGATCTGGCCAAGGGAGTCGTGTGGGGCTTTATCCCGCGGCCTCCTTCGTGACAGGAACAGTGCAGCTCCGAATGTGGGCCACGGATATGGCTGGATTTATGGAGCATTCATTATTTTAATAGCACTCATTGACTTAGGGTCAAATATCTTTTTCCAGCATTTTTTTTTATTTAAGGAAAGAGCCCGTATGTCACAATCTCATGCCTCATCTAATTGGGTAAGTGTTTCCTTTGTCCTTGAAACCGAAAAGTAGACGGCGTATCCAGGAGCTACAGAATGAAAAAGCATCTGCCTTTGGTATTTGGCAGGCCTCAATTAAAAACCTGCTGCCTGGGCTATCACTTCTTCTTTAATTCTGACCAAGGCGCTTCTGCTCGGATTCGAGCGGACGGTTCTGAAGGTCGAGCTGTGGGAACGCAAAAAACCCAAATATTTTGGAATAATAATTAATGTTTTACACGCAACAGAAAAGAAGCCCGGATCCAGAAGGCCAGAGTCGTACTGGAAGCGCAGGAAGGGCTCACGTGCTCGCTCCCCTCCGAGTGTTTCCGTAAGCTCCTGCTGGAGCAGAGCTCAGGTCCACGCTCGAGACGTGGCTCCCCCCCGCCCCCGGCTCCACAAATCCCGAGCTCGATATGCACAAAACACTTCCATCTTTAAAAAATAATTGAAAAGGTGCACTCTGAAGTTCACTGGATCGATCCCACTGAATTTATTTAGAAGGCACTTCATTGTGTCAAAGATTTAATGGCGAGGTTACGATGCCCAGCCTTCGGAATGTCAATGCGCTGCAGCGGGAGCGTTGCAGGGAATGCTAAAACCCTCGGCAGCGCACGCCCCAGCAGAACTGCCAGATTTGTGAAATATGAAAATTATTACACCGAGCTTAGATAAGACACAGGCTGCCGTGGGGGAAAAGCAGCAACAGGGGCTGGAATTCTGCGTGCGTCCTACGAGTAGTGGGATGAAATTTTGCAGCCTCCCTGCGGACTCCTCGGCCGGCCCCTTACATCCCTTCGAGCCTTCGCTCCCAGGCCGCCCCTTTGGAAATGTGTGTGTCTGGACGTGAGCAGTATTTCCCGGCACACTTGATTAAATACCTCCCCTGGTTATTTATTGCACATTAAACAACATCTCTCCTGCACGTACCTTGCTTGGACAAAAGCTCTTTGCTCTCAAGTGCAGAGCTCAGCATGTCGTAGGCCAGAGCGCTGCAAACCTCCGGCAGCACCCATCAGCATTCCCTGCTTATTAAACACCATTTCTGGAAGCTGAGAGTTACCCTGCTTTCCTACAGTTTACATTTCTTGGTGCCTGTGATACGGTTTTAATGCAGAAGGTGTCCAAAGGTTTTTTTCTCTCTCTCTCTCTCTCTCTCTCTCCTTGGGGAATCTCCCCGTTCGGTGCTGCGGGAACAATCCCAATCCACCGAAGGACTCCCAGGCTGTAAAGTTTCGAGTGAAGCGGGAGGGCGGGGGAAGGAATGACAAGTCCTTTCTACTGAAATTCTCTCCCCAAATGGATTTGGCAGAGCCGGGCTCTGCTGATCTTAAAGCAAGGTTTATCATTCGTGCAGGCTGCTGCCTGAAGGGGGAAAAGATCTTTGAAGTTGCTGAATGATGGAAGGGTCTCCCCCCTCCTCTCCCTCACACACATTTTTTAAGGGTGGTGACTGGGAGATGCTCAACTGCCCTGAGTCAGGAAATTACATGACAAATTAAACAATTATGTGTTTTAGTGCTGAGCATCTATTTAAACATTTAGCACCAAACATGCTTTTAGCATGAATTCCACGGGCATTTAGACTTTCCCCACCACCTGTAATTCCACAGCGTGTTCTTTCCCCTGCATCTCAAGAGCTCCCCTGGTCCAGTATCTACGCCTTGGAGAGGTTTCTTTATCATTTAACTTTATTACAGAAGGCACTACTGCCTGGACACTGTTGGAGTGACAAGGACTATTTCCTTAATTACTGTACATTGATAATAGCATTTACTCTGGCAGCTCCAGTGCTATTCAATCAAGCAAGATTCAATACAAAAAAGCTGATTTGCCAAAAAAGAGATTAGCATAAGTGCCTACAGTCACATTCTATTTTTGAAGGTAAAGCTACTGTGTCTGTGAGCTTTCTTGTGGGAACTTTATGAAGAGAGATTAATCTAGTTTATCTCCTTCAAAACATATTTGGGGAAATCGCAGAGAGTCACTGGTTAGGCTCTTTCGGCAATAATTTTCTATAAACATCTGAAATAAAGACCTGCACAGAAAGTGCTAATCAGCAGCAGGAAGGTGCAATTTTTTTGTCTTTCGTGGACGTAGACATTGGTGGTGAAAAACTCCGCGTTCCCCAGTTTGCCGTCGCTGTTCTTTGTCATTTAATCAAGTGGTGACTGTGGCTGTTGCACTTTAAAATTAAATGCTATTATTTATGGTAGAACTTGTGCTGGTTAAAAGTGCAGAGCTCAGCACTGTGTACGTTTGTAAGCAGAAGGTTAAGCAGGACATTTTAAATGGTAAAGCAAAGGGCTTAATCAAGGCTGAAGAGCAAAATGCAGTGGGATAACAGATATAGTAAATAGGCATTAATCACCATACAGGCTTAATCCAGGTATTAGGCAGTCTTGGGGCTAATTCGAAGACTCACTTACATAAGAACTCGTTCTACCAGCCCCTAAGTAAGTGAATAACTTTATTCTTAGGAGAAAACTTACCAGGGCTGAAGGCCCTGGCAGTATCAGGCCTGAGTTATATATTTGTAAAATGATCATCACACAATTATTTTGCCTGGAGGGGATTTCTGAGTTAGGAGGCACGTGGAGGGGGAAAGGGGGGGGTGTTCAAGAAAGGAAAAACTGGAATCACCGGAGCATAAGGAGCCACTTTTCCATGTGGTTTTTTCCCCCCTTGACACTGTCTGTTACTGTGACATCAAAATCCGAGCTAAGCACTTCTTGCCAAAGATGGACCAGATAAAATCACGAAGCCAGTATCATCTCATGGGAGACAGCTCACTGTCCTAGTGCCAAATTTAGTGACTGCAAATCCAGGCTTAGAACATAGTCCTTCCCTAGCCATAATCCAGCACTTGCACACTGGATTTGTGCTTAACTACTGATGACCTAAACTTTGGGGTTTAAGAAGATAATTGCACATCCATGGGTACGGAACTCACTGTACGGAGGTTCTTTTGTTGAATGCTCAGAAAGATTAAAGTTCTTCCACGTTCAAATTTGCATCGAAAATTCCAGATCTCTGTACAAACAGGCAATTCTCATGTACTGACCCAGCAACATGCCAGCCCCAGGGTGGATTTTGGCATCCTGGTCAAGCTTTCTTTAGAATCCTGGAGTGGTTTGGCTTGGAAGGGACCTCAAAGCTCATCTCTTTCCACCCCCTTCCATGGGCAGGGACACCTTCCACTAGGCCAGGTTGCTCAGAGCCCCTTCCAGCCTGGCTTTGAACGCTTGCAGTGCGTTCCAGCCCTGAGGAACAGCAGTCCCAGGGTTAGCACGACACGGCCTCACCTGAGGAAAAGGGGAGGGGATGGAAGTGGGGAATGCAGTAGATGTCCATGGTTTATCTGCTCAAGGAACAGCGAGACGAAAAAGAAATCCACAAACCTTTAATTGTGAATGTCGGAGAGGGACAGTGATGTAACTGTTCCCAGGGAACACTATTCTTATTTTGTAGAGGGAGGTGAGCCAAGATACTTAAGCTCTAGAGAACCTTTAACACAGGAAGCTATTTATCATAACAAGCTCGGTTGATACTGCTCCCATACTGAACCAATTAGATTAGCCTATTTCGTCATACTTCATAACTTGGGATGATAGGTTTCCAAGCATGGTACAGTGCAGTAATTGAATTTTGATCAAACACACATGGCCCATAACCCAGTATGTGAAACTTTCAGAACAGTTCACAGCTTTTAAATATCCAGTCAACATGTTGCCAAAAGTACAGGATGTACTTGATGCAAGTGGGAGAGGAGGGGGGGAGCACGAGTCCACGCCGTAACTTGGTACAGCTGTAAAACAAACATTTTTTTGTTCCGATCCTGTTCCTACTTTAGCAAAAGGAGCTGGGAGGAAGACAGTGAATGTCAAGTAAGTCGTTTTTCTCCCCAGCCCCCACGCCCCTCAGGCACACATTTCCCTTTTAACATTCTTAGATTACCACAACCTTTTAAATTCACTCTACTGTACTTACATACTGTGTTAGACACACCAGCAATTACGGTTGTTAGCATGACACATCCATTGCCTACACTTAGTTAACAAAATAACTTAAAAGTCGCATGCATCAGCCCCTTAATAGGGTTATAATCAATGGGACCCTGGAATGAAAGCCCTAAAAATTACCCCCCACCTCTGCATTCCCCAGGTTTCTGCCTTTGCCAACACAGTCCATATGGTGGGCAGTCTCGTCCGGCTCAAGGTGAACGCTCGGTTTTTCAGTCCTCAGCGCTCTCTTACGCGTTCCTGCCGTACTGTCCCCACGGTAAATCCAAGGAACTTTGAAGAAGACTCTGTAAAGGAAACAGAATTCATTAATAAATACATTCCTATGGCTTTACTGACTTGCTGGCAGAGCACCCACTGCAGAACAGGTTTATGACACGGGAAATGCTGTGCCAGAGTTTCTCTGGAGCGAGTCGGGGCTATCCATGGCAGAGCTGCTCCCTGGCCTACAAGGGAGTCTGGCCTTCTCCAGCAGCGGAGCAGGACATCACCAACCTCTGCTTATGGTTCTGACAACTTCTTCCTCAGTTTTACAACCACAGAATCCCAGACTGGTTTGGGTTAGAAGGGACCTTAAGGCTCACCCAGGCCCATCCTGTGCCATGGGCAGGGACACCTTCCACTATCCCAGGTTGCCCAGACCCCCAACCAACCTGGCCTTGGACACTTCCAGGGATCCAGGGGCAGCCACAGCTTCTCTGGGCACCCTGTGCCAGGGCCTCCCCACCCTCCCGGGGAACAATTTCTCGTGTATCTCTAACCTAAATTTCCCCTCTTTCACTTTGACCCCACTGCTCCTTGTCCTGTCATAAGTTTTGAATGCTTTGACCCAAAGGCATCTCCAGACACCTCAGCGCCCCAGGGGGGAACCACCGGGGCACCCAATTGTCATCGAGGTGGCGCAAATGACATAAAAGCTGGGAATTCCTGCTCCATCCCCCCGGAGAGGGCAGGCTCTGAAGGTTCCCCCCAGCAGCGCCTGCCTCGGAGCCGTCTCACACACCTGCTCTGAGCGCAGCTGTGCACGAGCAGCAGCCACAGGTTCCAAGGGGAGAAACGGTGCTTCTCACAGGGAACAAAATGCTCAGCTCATTTCATCCTGCTGTTGGCTGGGGACAGGTATTCCCTGATTGCAGCCACCCCCCCTTGGCAGGACAGGGCGCAGGGGACACGCTGGATCCCATCTCTCTTCCCCCCTCCACCCCGCTGCCCACTAAGTTATGATACTGCAGAGAAAAGAAAGGGGAAAAAAAAAGAAAGAAAAAGAATTTGGTGCTCAACTTAATCAGACTTGGACCAAGTCTCAGCTCAAACCAAGGTTAAATAGGCCTGTTCTAAGGTAGGATTTATATAGCAATTACAGTAATGGAAACTGAGCTTTATAATTCTTATACTGCCTAAAATTCTGCTGTGTCATATGCATCTGCAGAGCCCGAGGAATGTGCTGCTCGGAGAGCACTGCAGTCCTGAAAGCAGCCATTCAAATGGATCATGGAGAGTTATTGGAGCACGTGGATGGCCGAGATTTTTATGAAGCACAAAGAGTTGCAATCAGAAATCCTGGGAGAAGCAAGCAGCTTGTATCTGAGACAAGCAGCATTTTTTAAACTACTTTATTTTGTGGGGAATGTTGGGAACCAGATCCCCATCAGACACGGTGCGAGCAGCATCGAGGGTGTCCTTTTTATCCTTGGGTTTCTTTCCCTTTGCTGCAGTCTGAGATCCACAGTGCGGAATCCAGACAGAATCCTCGCAGCAGCCACTTTCCCGTCCGCTCTGTTGTGCAAGGAAAAATACCGGTGGTGCTAAGTCTGGGCTGTGATAAAGAGCAGCTCGGGAAGATTTGGGGATCTGATAGGGGGTTTGGCTCCACCTTCAGGAAGCAGAAGGCAGAGAGACAACGCGGGGTTGAGTTTCAGACGCTTCCCGCAGAAACTGGAGCCTACAGCCGCCTCTCCCTGACATCATTCCTGCCCCCCGAAGGGGCTCTGCTCGGCTTTATCACAGATTCCCCGATCCGACGCCGTGATATTTCTGCATGGGTGATGCAGCCTTGGAGTCCACCTCCTCCTAGAGCTCGAAGAATTGGGGCAGGATGTCCAAAGGCAGCTGGTACGTGGACAAAAAGCGACAAAAAGCAGCTTTAAGGTGACAAAAAGTTGGGCTACGTGGGATGCCACAGAGCTGTATCAAACACCCTTAGCCATTCACACTCTCGGTGCTGAGGTTCCCCTGCAGAATGCCATTTTCTCTTATAATTCCCAGAGATTAGAAAGGTTCTCTGGGTATCACAGATGGATTGAGAGGAAGAAAGTGGGAAGAGTCTTGATCATATTTCAGTCTAGCAAAACACTTAGGCATATGCCTAAAGTTAAGCTATTTTTTCTCCTCGGATTCGGGCAGAAGATGCAAACAGAACAATCTCTTATATTTCACTTTTTGGCAGGCTCTGATGCTGAACCCAGAACAAGGTAGCTGGTTAGAGAGCATGATTTAAATGCATTTAAATGGTGCATCCTTTAAAGAAGCCACATAGTGACCACTTATAATAATGAAAATGGCAGAGTAGTTAGGGATGACACCGAGTTTGAAGGTCTGTATGATGCATTACTGAAATAATCAGCGAGCACACAATTAGCAACAGTCCTACAAGGCAATGGAAATGCACGGTCTTGCCTCTGGAATTTCCCCAGCTGGGTGCTTAAGCACCCAACTTTCTTGTATCTAACATCACTTTCAAGAGGAAGCAGGTTTGAAAAGTGCAGAGCAAGCAGCAGCGCAGAGATGGCCTAAACACCTAATGAATCTAAAAATAAAAAAAACCTCAAAAACACTGAGAGGAGATGGGAGCAGACTGAATAGACAGAGCTGTGCAAGCAAATATAACTGAATATACTCCTGAGGAACAAAGGAAACAATCCTTGATGGGGTGACAACAGATGTTCTCCAAAAAAAAATTCTAAGGGAGCATTTCAAACACAAAGACCTTCCTGTGGAGCTGAGAAGTTTTACTGGCAGACGTACAGGAATACATCTTTGGAAACAGAATAAAAGCTAACATTTAAGGTGTTATCAGGTCCTGAAAGCAGCAGTGACATCTTCATGTAATAAGTGGTGGGTGGTGGCGGAGAGGGGAACGGCGAGGGTAACAAAATGCTGTCACAGGAAGTTGCCGTGGCAGAGTTGTGATTGAAATACCGGGAGGAATAACCAGTTTGTTCTAAAAAACCTCTAGGAAAATGAACTCTAAACACGAGTGAGAGGTGCACAGGTTAACCCAGCTGAATGAATGCATCCCAGAGTCATTTACTGGCACTGAAGTGCCACCACTTTGGCACTGTGGGAGCGAATGTGGAGTGCCCAAAGCTGGGTGTTCCTCCCAACTAGGGCCCCTTCAGATCGTGGTTAAGCACATTGCAGAAAATCTTAAATTGGTCATTAAAAAAAAGAGGGGGTGAAACAGGACAGTTTGTAGAGTCATTTTTGAAACAACTGAACTGCACTGGTAGTTCGGGAAGATCTGGATTTAACGCCTGGCCTGGATCTGCAGCATCTTCAGTGAACAGTTTTATCCAAGATTTTAAAGGCTGGGCACCTCAAACTCTTGTTTTAAACTCTGGCCTTTACTTTTTGTGTTCTTTATTCTTACAGATAGAGAAGAATACTTCTCTGCCTCGTTGGAATGTTGAAAGGATTCCTATCTGCAAGGCCAGCAGATATCATTTTATCTGGGAACGAGGCAGGAGGACGACGTAGTACATTGTCTAATTATTTTCATTGCTTTGCAACTGTTTTGGGGAAAACAACCCCGAGAGAAGATTATTCCAGTGAAATCAGAACTACAGAAAGACTGGGATGGACAACTTGATTGACAGGAGAAAGCTAAAGCAGGCAGCAACACAGAAAATCATCATTGGACAGACATTTTGATAAATATTACTGCAGCCAATTTATTATTAACACAGTGGGACAGCTTTACATCTTGCATCACACTTTTCACAGCCCTTATGGTAAACATGCCATATCTGACAATTACAAGATGAAAACAAAGACCTCACTAACTGTCTCCTGGCCCTGCAGCATTATCTGCTTGCTCAGTTAACCCTCTCTCCACTTCAGCTGCGCGGCTGAACGAGCGGATAGAAACGCAGCGCGGTGTGTGTTCGTACAGAGAGCACAACCCCGGCAGCAGCCCGTGAAATTCCCAAAGGTTGAGCTCTCTGGGGCACTCATTCCTAAAAAGCTTCCCAGGCGTGGGAGAGGGTTGTGGCTGAGGTGGGAAGTTGTCAGGACAAGAGAGAGGATCAAGGGGAATCCCTTCTGAAGGGGAGAGAAGTCACCTGTGGCTGTGCCTGGCTGCGGTGGCAGAGCAGGGCAGCCCTGGCGTGAGCAGCCCTGGATCCCAGAGCGGGCTCCAGCAGGGAAGAATCCCACGGCAGCTCTGCTTTCCTGAATTGGCTGACACACATCTTCTCTTCCTACACAAACACAGCTTGGACTAGCAGCTCTCCCTCTCTGCTGGCTGCTTGGCTTCTGGGCTTAGCAATCTCATGGACCTCGGAACTAAAACTGTATTTCCATCCGATTCACACGAAACAGCTCCTGGGATTTTTTTACGGATAACAAAGCACAATCCGGGTTGCCGAAACCACCAAGTCAAGCCCTCTGCTACTTGTACACCTGGAGACACGTTTTAGAATGGAATCCTGTGTGATAAGTTGCCCAAGGCTATTTCTTTATTATAACATCCATGACATCTTCCTATTTTCACAGCTTCATTATCAGCTTCAGGGTTGGAAAAACAAAAAGCAGGCAAGTCCCAGGATGATCTTAGGAGATTTTATTCGGTTTAAACATCTATTTTCCATCCACTTCCTGTCTGTTTTTCAAAGTATTTCAGGGAACAAAACTGATGTGCACAAAGAGCATTCAGTGAGAGAGAGAGACCAAAGGGAGACAGAACAAATATCGGGCGAGGGAATGGAGCTGACAGAGTGTTCTTGTCTCTTTGAACCCACAAGGAAAATGCATGGTAGGAAGTCTTCCAAAACCACATCTTTCTCGCGTGAAGGAAAGAATTAACGTTAAGCACAAAGTATTCCTTGTGGTTTATTCTCATTACGTGACATGTCAGGTTATGCTGATTTGGGGGAAAAAAACAGGATTTCTTTACAAAGCTTTCTGTGCGCTGGGCTTCATGTGGGTTAAAAAGAGCCTAAACCCCACAAATTGTGCTTTCATAAATCCACTTAGGAATCGCGTTTTTGGTAATTCCCTTGAAAATAGAGTTTGTGGATGTATTAATGACAGGTTGAAAGTTTCACCTGCAAAACAAAAAAATAGCCCAAATTTTGGTAAATAAAAAAAGATCACACTGAAGTTTCTATGGCGTGGGTTTCTCCCTCAGTTAGTGCCAGTTTTCATTAGAAGGTGAAGAGAATGCTTAAAATTAGTCAAATAGCATGAAGATTTTGTTGACGTGTTTTCTGTCTCTGTGTGTACCTACTTTTCCTGAAAGGAACATCCAGTGAAATCCTGGCTGTCCGAAAGACTTTGGTCAAACAGCTTTGAAAGACACTGAATTTATTTCGCTGCAACACAACTGACCCAAAATAAGAGCCTTTTAAGGGCTTTAGGAGTACAAAGAATTCACTCTTTTGACACCGTAGCTGTAAAACACACACCAATTTATTTTCAGGAAAAAAAAGGTATTTATTTCACTATGGATGGTTGCAAGAGAGGAAAGAAAAAAAAATCAAAATAAGCAGAACAATTATTTCTTTTTCTAACCTCAGGGCACCCCAACATCCCATCCTCCTTTTTTCGTGATGTGCCATCTACAGTTCTATCTTTTATGCAGCCATATTTCTACTGTTGATCAGCAGTGACCGAATTTTGCAACTTGACCAAAATTTACAGAAATAATTATTTCAATTAACACAATTTCACAGGCTACACCAGCCTAAGATTTAGGGCTCTTTGGATTTTAACAGGATGGGAAAAAAAGGCAGTTTGTGTGGTTTGGGATATTGAAGTTAATTTCCAAACTGCCACACGGACAGACTCCAAGTGCAATCCTGACCCATCCATGCTAAAATCAATTTCAATGGAATAAATATCAGCATATTTATTATGAACAACTCTCTCTGCAGCTCTCTGTAACACTCTAAATGACACAGACACAGCACCAGTGCAAACTGCAACAGTCTTGCACGTTTCACAGATGATATAACTCAGCAACAAACCGTGTGCTCTCAGAAACAGAGCAGCCCCAAAGTTCCACCTTTTGAGGTAAACTTGTTCACTTTGAGGAACTTTCACATTTTATCCTCTTTGTTCACCGTGCATTTAATATTCCGTTCTGACGAGGTGCAATCAGCAAGTCCTCAGCAATTCCAGTGGAGCACTGGATCCAGCTGTAAAAACAAGCTGCACCCATGGGTTTGTGCCACTCCCTGCCAGAGTTAGGGATAGGTCTGCATTTTCCTGAAGGTTGCATTGGTAATGGTGAGCCGGGTCAGCCTGGCCCCGTAATAATCGATGATGTAACTGGAGCCATCGGAAGGGCCAACGATCTGCAACAGGAAAAAAAAAAGAACCAAGACTTTTCAATATGAAGTGAAATATATACTTTGTGCTAATGTCTCAATTACTGCTAATTTTCCCATCATAAAATTAGTCATGCTTAATTAGTCAAACAGAAACTAGATTTATTTTGAAGTTATGCTGCAGTTTAACTGTTTTAGCGAGCGCTGTCTCAGAAGGAACATTTCCCCTGGGCTTCTAATCAACCACATTACACAGCCAGGCACTGGGACTCGGCTAATCCGATGAGGATTTGAGGCACAAAACCAGCCTAACAAATGAGTGGGCTCCAAACCACTTTTCGTGAACAAAGGAGGGTCGGCAGCAGAGAATTAGGCTGATGACAAGTGTCTTTGAAATACTGAACAGGTAAGGAATGAAGAGAAGGAGGAAAGATCATGGAGTTTTTGTTCTGGGAGTGCTAAATTGATGTGGAGTCACCAGGGAGATCACCAAGGAGAGATGAAAGATACTCTCAACTGGATCTGTAAGTGCTCTGAGGCAAGATCACTGCGACAGCAGAGAAAGGAATTGGAGAAAGCACACAAAAGACATACACAAAGTGCACACTTTTAAAATATTTTCCTACAAACCCACAGAAACAACTCCCATATCCACAGTGGATTTGGAGTTCATCATAGCCAATTTGCAATTCATGCTAAATGGCTGCGCTGTTGAATAAAAGAATTTGGCAATTTCGTGATGTCACGAGATGTCACTCCAGCTGGGGATTTAACCCTCACGAATCCCTCAGTCACAGCTCTCAGGTGATGTGGGAGTTGAATTTGCAGGAGAGGTGGGAAATGAAAGTGGCAATGTCTTCTTTCATCAGCATAAAGCACATGCACACACAGAACTTGAGGATTCTGGGAACAGCAGGACATCTCATGCTGAGTCCAACACTCTGCCTCACATAAAGAGGTTCTGACCACGTGGATTTATGGTGCTATAGCTTCCAAGCTATTAATTGTAAGTATTTCTAGATGGATGATCTAATTTTTAATTCCAACAGCAAATATATTGATATTTTGTGTCTATATTCTACAACATCAGTCTACAAGCAGAGCCAAAATAAATGCCTTGATTTTTCAATACCCAATGGTTCTTAAGGCCAAAATACTGACAAAGTGTTAGTAATCAAATCAAAGCTCTAAAAACCACAGGTTTGTGTCTTGTTTTGAAAGCCCTGACTTACCTGCATTGAAATAAGTATGAAATCAATCAGGCTCCCAATTCCACAAAACCCTACAGTGCAGAACTTTAACAAACCTAAAAAAGAAAAGTAAAATTCAATGTAGCTTTAAGCAATCACTGGGATTTAATCACTGGTGGCAATTACATCCAAACTCTCTCCTCGTCCCACAAAATGTGTGTCCATACACATACATCTATCTAGAAGCAGACCTAAAGTTAAACATCTTTAATTATTAGGGAAAAAAACAAACCACTCATTCATATTTCTACATCCTGAACGCACTTGAAAGATTTTAAATATTAACCATTGATTTTTTTAATGTATAAATATTCTTTCACAAGAAAAGGCAGAAGTTGATAATCAGGTTACTGAAATATCCCTTTCGCTGAGGCACAGACAGAAAAATCCCAACTTGAGCTGCAAAATTTGCTTATGAATAGAAAGAGACTTTCTACCACCTCATGAGTTGCAGCACATACTGATTTGATTTTCAGAACATGCAACTTTGGAAAACAATCCTTTGTATAATTTTTATATTTTTGCTGAAATATAAATTTATTTTGAATATATATAAAATAAATAAACACATCTTTTTAACTGGTATTCAAAAATGTTGGTTTTTATACAAATAAATGAAAGATTAATAGGAAGTATATGGGAATAGCAACTGACAGATGAATGTTTTATTGAAAGTTGTCCTGCAAGGCAGACTTCATTTGGAAAATGCCTTCAGAAAAAAGAGGCTGCCTTCAAATTTACTTTTTTTAATATCAATAGTTTCTTGTACAATGAATGCAATCCAGTGAGAACTATACATATTATGAGTATTATTTCAGGCAAAGATCTTGGTTAATTGCCTCTCTCCAAAGCAGCAACATGTCCCACAAAGCACCTCCTCTCCCCCAGGCCTGTTTATGGGGCCACATACGGGGCAGAGGAGGGGAATACCTGCACGCACACCACAGGAAGAGCATCTCACTGTCTGGGTTTGTCTCTCATAACGGCTCTCATGGAAGAAAAGTCCATGTGCATCCTTCCCTGGGAGGGTGGGGAGGCCCTGGGATGGAATTCTCGAGCAGCTGTGGCTGCCCCTGGATCCCTGGAAGTGTCCAAGGCCAGGTTGGGAAGGGCTTGGAGCAGCCTGGGACAGTGGAAGGTGTCCCTGCCCATGGAACATGCCAGCTGGGATTTTGGGAACCCAACAGATTTCTTACCACTGCTGCAGCTCCAGTTCACTTAAGGAATTGGATGGAGGAGAACTGTTTCTGAACCTGGCATTTATTTCTGGAGTGCAGGGTAAAGTTGGGTTTTTTTCTTCCTCCTCACTTCCCTCCCCACAAGCAGATCACACTGAGAAAATAAACTGCTCTAAAGCACGGAGGGAAAAAATAGTGTTGTTCTGCAGTAATAACTCATGGTTTAGTTCACAGTGTGTGGGAGAGGAAGAGGTTGCCTTCCTGATTTCTTCATACTCAATAGCTTGTTTGTATTTGTGTGCTCTTTAAACAAAAGAGAAGGAAAAAAATAAACCAAAGAGCATTTACAGTCTTCATTACACTTGCAAAGAAGATTTCAGTGCTGTTAACCTTTCTTAACCATTTTTTGCCAAGGCACAGATGACATACAAAATCCTTAATCAGCCACTCTAAAGGAATCCAATGTGTTGATTTTTATTCTTTTCTACTCTTACCTATTTGCTTTTGCCTTCTTTACCTCTCGACAGATTGAAAACTTGGCTTTGGAAGAGTTTAATTTTAAATATTAACTTTGGCTACTGGCTACAGTGTAATCCAGTAGGGTTAAAGCATCAGCCATAAAGAATTTCTAGAAAAGAATTAAGGATTTATGAATCTGTATTTCCACAATATATTAAAAAATAATTACTGCAAATTATTATTCCAAATCCAGTGGTACAATAAAATAATGCACCTTATTGACTGTTTTCAAAAATGTATCTTTTTGTGAAACAGATGGACAAAGTAAATGCTAATTATAGAATCTCAGGGATAAAAGACGTGGATGTTAATCAAGATTATAGAGAAGGACAGATAATGTCATTGAAAAAGGTTGGCATTTAATGGGCAGAAACTCAACATTTCTGGCTGAAGTGACAGCAACACATACAGCTTTACCCACATCCTTGCTCCATGCTATCTATACTGAAATTCACTCCCTTCGCCCAGCTCAGAAACAAGGCCACTGAAGGCAGTTCTAACAGAATTAGGTATTTCCATTACTTAAAAGCCAGTGGCACCGTCATCCTGGGAATCAGGTCCTAAAAACACCAACCAGAGAGAGGTCTTATTAAAAGTCCCAGCTTCTGCAGAATTGTTATTAACACCATGAGTTATCTTGAAGGCGTGCGTTTGCCAGGATAAATTCCATCTCCCAAAACACCAGGTTTACTGTAAAAATTGTCCACTTTTTTCCTGGTAAAGTCAAGCCTCATTTAAGGCTGGCACGTGAGGCAAAGCCACTTCTGCTCCAGTGCCTCACGAAGAACGCTGTGGTAAAACATCAATGCAAAGCTAAACTTTGAGTAGCAATAACTGTGTTTGCTTATTAGGATTTTATCTGCTGGACAACTGTATCTCCATTTGTCACCACTCCAACAGAAGAGCAGGCTGAGGATAATGCAGCATTTTATCTCCCCTGAGCATGAAGTAAGGATTCTAGTTGTAAATATTAAAACTGTGGCTGTCAGCCTTCATTACTCAAAATATGAGCATACACATACAACTCAGTCATAACAATAAGCTTTACCTCAAAAGAAAAAATTCAGGAATAAACTTACCTAATGCAGGATAGCCTAGATAAAATCTATCTGCTCCCAGCCATCCAAGAAATAAGGACAGAGCCACTGCCACTTTGTAGGAGTATCCATTTCTGCCAAAAGAAACAAGCAATGTAGATAATGACTGCAAAATATATCCACTCATACTTTTGACTGTTAAAGTAGTGACTCATTTTCCTGCTGCTCCAGTTTTAAAAAAAACAACAGACTTGTTATTTATCTTCAATTAACGGCCATGGAATTGATAATGTTAAGCTTTCAAACTGGGAAGACATCCTCCATAAAGGAACCTCAGCTGCTGCAACTCAAGTGTACTCTTGCAGAATACAGATTATTCTGAAACTAAATGATGATTTCTTGTCAAGACATAATTCAGTTGCTGATCCATCCCCAGCTTCACAGAGCACTTCCTAACAGTTCAGCCCTACTGAGACAAGCCCAGGAAGCCGGGAGGTGTGTGAATACTGTCTGCAGGCATTAGTCTCACACGCAGCCAAATCGAGAGGAACAGGACAGACAGGTGAGATGTCAGCAGAGACAGTAATTGCCACGAGATCTGAAGGAGAAATGAACCATGGCCACCGGCTGAAGAAGCTGCAGGAAGGATTCCACAAAAAGAGTAAGTCATGTATTCACTCATTACACTGCAAATGGCACAAACTCACAATGAAAAGAACTGTTGACAGTACAAAGATGCACAGGGGTAGAGAGGCACTCTCAAGTTAAGCTTCCCATGGTCAGTCACACAAAATAAACAGATAGCACAGGCTTTTTCAGATTTATCCTAATTGGAACCATTCTTGCCAACAGCTGGAGCGATGCAGCCACCAAACCACCTGTTACTGCAGTCCCTGCTGGAGAACTCTGCACTAATAAGGGAGCTAAAATCATATCGCTCTCAATGCTGGAACTGCTGCCTCGGCAAACAGCGAGCTTCTGAACAGCAAACCCAAATGTAATTAGAACTGAAAAATATTCAATAATTCACTGTTTTGATACGTGCACTACTACGTGCCAGCAATTATTTAATAGGCCCAAATTAAACTCTTGGTTGACAGTTGAATAAAACAGTTTCGAAAAGACAGTAGCTGACAAAGTCCAAGCACTTTTATTAAGCATTTTCAATGCCAAGTAGAGACCTACCTTTTTTGCTTATTATCTAAATTTACTGACTTTAAAACCTAATGGCAACATTAAGTGATTAAATCATGACTCTTACCTCAGTATTTGTTACTTGGTGTTTATTAGCAACACGGAACACACAGGGCATTCCTGGAAGCTAATGTAACGTAAATTATCATCTTTAGAACCATCTTGTTTCCACTGTAAAGAACACTAATGGGTTTATTTAAAACTTGAGGTAAACTGTTGGAAATTGTTTATCAACTACAAAGTGTCAACAGCTCTCCAAGGACACTAAAGCATAAAAAGAGCTGTTACATAAAAAATGGGAACACGGTTTAATTTTGCTCCTGATCACAGCTAGCAATAAACCGAGCCCTTGCCTATGCACCGAGATGCTTCTGAAAGCAGAACAGTTTCTGCAGCCTTGTCAACATCAAACTGACGGCTAGAAGAAATCCAACATGAAGGGGAAGCATGAGAACTCTGTAACAAACAAGGCTGCATCCTCTCTCGTGTTTCCTTTGCCTTACTCCTTCAGATAAAAACATGCACAAAGAGTAAAACAGTGAGTAGGAAAATGACACATCCCGGGCATCTGAAGGAATTTTTGCAATTGGGTAAAAGATGCAATTTCTTGTCAGTTCCTCTTTTGATTTCTTCTTGCTTCTCAGCCTCATCCAACCTTTATTTTCTCTGCATACATTTCTTCCAGCTGCCATGTTAAAAACTTTTCCTCCCAGCTCTTCCACAGCAGCTGACAAAAGCAGGTGCTGCTGCAGGTTGCTCTTTCAGGGTCTCTTGGCTCTGCTCAAAGACCTGTCCACACTGAACCCCATGAACTTCACAGAGAAACATTTCATGGCCTCCTTCCCTGGAATGGCAACCCTTGAACAATGGACGTTTCAAACCTGCAGCATCAGGGCCAGCACATATTAAGGAAAATATATGATAGATGCCAATCTGGGGGATTCTAGAATTTGGCCAAAAAATAAGATCTACCTCCAAAACATCAGATTAAAGCCAAACCTACGCAATCTTGACTCCCAGCACAACCTTACAAGCTCTTCCTTGGGAGTACCTGAACTTGAACACATCCCCTCACATAACATCTCCTGGTCTTGCTCTAAAATAACTGGATCCCAGAACTTAGCCAAAACTAAATTACAGTTTTGGCTATGGACAACTTGCTGATTTGTTCTTTCCAAAAGCTGGGGACAGAGATTCACCTGCTGTCCCCATGCTGGGACAACCCTGCCATAGGAAGATGCCTTCTCAAACTAATTTTCTGATTAAATGATGTGCAGTTATTTCTACGGTTACAGTTTCTACCAAAACTCAGGTAAGATGCTGGAAAATCTCCAAAGAGCAGTAGAAAAGGCAGGGCTGTTGTCGTAATATTAAGCTGGACATTCCTGCTTAAAACAATATTTCTAACACTTAGGTGACATTCAAAGTGCCTCATAAAAGGTCCATCAGTGACTGGACCCCTTTTTAAATAAGAGTACAGATGAAGGATGATGATATTAATCTTGCTGCCATTTTTTACTGGTTTTAGGACATTATGAAGGACATGCCTGTGTAACTCGATCTACATTCACAGTCGTATTTTACTGGGATTTTCAGTCCAAGAAAGGTTCTCTTCTCTTTCTGCCATACTAGCAGTTGTGGGACTGGAAAAGTCACAGCAAGTTCTTTTGGCAGTGTAACCATTGATTATTCATCATAAATAATAGTCATGATCAAGTAATAGATACTATAAGAAGGATGACATTTCTCTGCCTACAGACCTGGATTTTAACAAATAAACGTAAAGAAAAGCTACCTTTAAAAAAACGTTTCTAGAAAATATATGAAACCAAAAATATATGTATACAAAAAACCTCCAAACATAAGAATTACCATCTAATCTAAAGAGGAAGCAATTTCATTAAACTAGTATAGCTCATCTTCTTCTCAGTCCCCATCACAGATGGGACTGAAACACAATTGTTTCTGGACAAAAATGTGACTGACGTCTACTTTGCTGGCATTTAAATTTGATTAGATGTAATAATATGTTTTCTTCAGTTTGCTGAGCTTTGACTGCTGAGAAGACTAAATACAGAGAAAATATTTATAAAACTAAGGGGCAGAGCTGTACTTCTGAGTTAGGCAAATTACTGAGCAGCAAGTAGCACATCAGAGTTATTTGCTCGCTAGAGTGATAGGGAGTACCCAGTATTACTGGAGTTTTAATTTCCAAAGATTCCAGCAGGACAAAAGAGAAAGGTTCCAGTGCGAATCCCAGAAAAAAGGGGAAACAAATGGTAGCGACAGGTGCTGGCTGATCATTAGCACTGGCCAGTTGGAACATTTATTGGTACCCAGAGCTCTCTATCACTCACAATGTGCTTTAGAAAAACGAGGTCCATCATTCATGTACAGAAACAGGCTCTTAAAAGACACAGTGGATTGGATTAAACACTAAAGATGTTTCAAAACAGAGAACAGTTTCTCTTACAGATTTTGGGGGGAACTGGAGACATCCTGAAGCTTCCCTAAAATTCATGCATAACAGAACTTCAGCTGCAGCTACAGGCACACTTTGAACTGGCATGAACCACTGAGCAGCACAGCACTGTCCAGCCCTCCTTTGTCCTCTCCGTTCTATCCTTGAGTCACCCTCGTCCCCACGCTGGCACAAGCACTTGAAGCCACTGTACTGTGACTCAAACCGGGGAACTGATCCAAGTCAGCTCGAGCCCAGAGCAGCTCCCTGATGTCCTGGGGTCTGTCAGGGAAGGGGGTGGAGGGTGTCCCCAACAGCTCCTTCCAGCAACTGGGCTGATTTTAAGCACCCGTGAAATGTGGCCTCAGCATTTGGAGCAAAATTTTGCCAAGCTAAAATACGAAGTAAAGCAAAGGTGAAGTAACAAGGTAAAGCAAAGACACAAACGTAACTAAACAACAAAAAAAAAGTGCTGGCAGAGACAGATTTCCTTGTGAACATGCATGTTTCCAGCAACGTGGTCTAGTGGAAGGTGTTCCTGGCCACGGCAGGGGGATGGAATGAGATGGGCTTTAAGGTCCCTCCCAACCCAAACCATTCCATGACCCTGTGTTGCATCCTTATAGCGCTTATTAGCGTATTAACTACTGGGCAAAATGTGCATGGTTCTGTTTTATTTCTATTTTCCTTCTGCCAACACATCACAGGATTTTGGACAAACTTCAGGTTTTCAAAACCAAAGAGTACTCACACGTTGCGACACTCAATGGGCTTGTAAAATCCAACTTCGTGTCCCGTAAAGAATTTCTCTATGCCAAGGTGATCTTTGCAAGTAATATTTGGTGCTGGCAGACATTGAACTGAGGACAAAAAATGATTTGAAATTAAGCGGTAACTGACACTCAGAGTAGTTCTCTGACAACACACAAGTGAAACAAATTAAGTTCTACTGAGCAACAGTCTTGATGCAAAGCACAGTTCACACACAATTACTTGTTTAAAAATATTTTTTAAGCCAGTCCTACCACCAACTTGTAGTTTTTCCTTGCTACATGTTAAGCAAAATATACAAACCTAATTGCTGCCCCAATTCTGTTGTAATTTCCACTCTGGCTTCAATATAAGTCAATGAGAAATCTGAACTTGACATACAGAAAACATTTTCATCATGAGAACAATCAAATATTGGAAGGAGTTGCCCAGAGGAGTCATGCCATTACCATCCCTGGAGGTTTTCAAGGTCTGACTGCACAAAGCCCCGAGCAACCTGGTTGGAATTCAGTGCCAACACTGCTTTGAGCAGGAGGTTGGACTACACAACTTCCTGAGGGGTCTTTCTACCCAAATTATTCCGTTATTCTTGACTCTCAGGGGAACCAAAGTGGAAATCACAGCAGAAAGTCACACCTGCTAAAAGTTTGCAATATATTACCAGAATATTAGCCACTCTCCAATGTTGTAGTCTGTTGTTTTAAGGGAAAAAATGTCAGTCCTTTACCCACTTTCTAACAGCTCTCAGTACTTGTGAGTCCTGTTGGTCAATTCCAACAAAACTGCAAGCCAGGTTTAACATTCCTTCCAGATTTTCCAGTAATACACACAGGCAAGAGATGGATTTTTTTCAATGCCTATCCATATTGCATAGGGACCAAAAAAAAATAAATTTGAGTTATGTCTGGACTAAACTGCTATAAAATCTTACGTGGATTTTATACCCCATCCCTGGAAGCGTCCAAGGCCAGGCTGGATGGGACTTGGAGCAACCTGGGATAGGGGAAGGTGTCCCTGCCCATGGCAGAGGGTGGAATGAGGTGATCTTTAAGGTCCCTTCCAACCCACACCGTTCCATGATGCTACTGATCAATATGCCTCATCTAAGGCAATTACAAAAAACCACATTACTTCTTGTAATGTAAATTAAGCATAGAATTTTTTTCTGTTATTAGAAGAAACCCAGCACAGTTAAAATATATTGATACAGGAAAGGCCACAGTTTTCTTCTCAGTGTCACTCCAAAGACCCCAAACCTTCAACTCAATGACACCCCTTTGATGCTTCGAATTAAACCTCTGTTTGTCTGGGTGAGGGATCCCAGAAAGCGATGAGAAATTCTAGTGTTCCAAGCACGATCCAGAAATTAACTTTTTATTACTTAGGTAATACTGAAAAAATAAGCAATTCAAATACTGTGAGGACAATGTAAACACTGGTGTGTGTGTGAAAATGCTACACAAAGAAAACAGTGTTAATTAATTCAGCAACTTGTTCTACTCTGAAGCTTATCTCCTGTTCAAAACTGCAGGGTATTAAACACAATCACATAGTAATTAGTTAAACTACTGATAATCATGAGTTATGATCAATCTCAAACCATGCAATATTCTTTCTGCTCTCTGACTGCCCATTTACAGTCAGGGACACAATGTCAAAATGATGGAAGGAACTGAAAACACTTTAAAAAGGATCCGTTCTGCAAAGTATTTTCATCCAGTGTCTGAAATTATTTGGAAAACCTTCACTGTCCCAGAAGAAAATCATTCAACACTTAGAGGAAGCAAAATATGAAAGACAACAAGCACACACGTGAATTTTGTGGACTCCCCATCCCTGGAAGTGTCCAAGACCAGGTTGGACAGGGCTTGGAGCAACCTGGGATAGTGGAAAGTGTCCCTGCCCATGGCAGGAGGTGGGACTGGATGAGCTTTAAGGTCCACTCCAACCCAAACCATTCTGTAATTCCATGATTTTAAAACAAGGGTGCACATAAAGTGAAATTGCTGTGCTATCAAACGCAGACCATTTATTTCAATGCCTGAGAACATCAAAGAAGTTTAGCACAGGTAGGAAACCAAGTAATCAATTTATGAATTTTTCCGTTGTACTCTGAAGTATGTCAGAACTGAACATCAAATAAAAGTGCTTTCAAAACAGAGCCTCGTGCACCAAAACCTGGTGATGACGGAAGGCACTATGTTGCCTTAAGAAAAAAAAACCCTTAAAAATTAGAAGATTTTGAAGGCTGTTCTGTCACATGTCAATTCTTTTAATAATTTTATGCAAAATCAGTATGACAGGAATGGTTTGTTTTAATCACAGTAGTGCAGGACAGAGCCTAAAGGGTGCAACATACATTGAAGAGATTTACCAGAAACCTCACTTACAAAAGTACCAATCAGAGACGCTGTATTTATTCATTTCTAGTAGAGCACCCAATCCACACAAGTGTTCTGGGCTTTCAGACTAATGATATTACTAATCCCATCTTTTATAAAGCTCATCTCGTAGATACACAAACGCGTAAATTGAACGCTTCCTTGAAAAAACGTAGCTAATCAATATATAAGTTAGAAATCCTTACCATATGCCGTGTGGTTTGTGCAATTCATTGGTTCTTGGGTGCTATTGTCTATTTTAGGCTCATCACACATATACGTTCAGGTAATTGAGGAAAAACAGTTTTCATATCAAACACTACAACAGGTTTAACAGTAATTTATTCCGCCCTCTTTAAACCCCGAGGATTTAAGATGCACCTTGATGTTGGTTCCTACCCATCCCCCAAAAGAGGAGCAGCACATTACCATGCAGCAAATCTGCTAATCCAATTTAATACACCAATATATCGCATAAGCCCCGCGTTTAATTAGTGCTGCAGTCAGCACTACCTAAAGGAACTACAATATTTATCAGTCACAGCCTCTGTATTTGGAGGCAACAAGGTAGCACACACCTCATCGGGTCTCGTTCCCTTATTTAAATACCGCAGCGCCTTGAAATTGAGGCATTTGGTTGAGAAAATTTAATCTACGGGAACATACAAAATTCTACGAACGCGTAAAAATGAGCATCTGAAGCGTCAGGAATTTGGTGCAGGAACAAACTGAGCAGGAACTGACTTCCAGAGGTCTCAACTCCCACAGCCAAGTAAAGCAGGAGATGAAGCGAGTTTTTCCAAGATTTGCTTTCCTGACACTTTTGATCATCAAAAACTGTCAGCTGCCATCAACCAGCATGTTCTGGGGAGGGCAAGAGGTGCCTTGGAGAGCCAGGAGCCTCACACCTCCTGTTCCTCAGAGCTGTGCAGGGCATAGAAACACATTATTTCATAATAAAATGGCAAAGTCTTCATGTCTCGCTCCAGAGTTCTGCAAATAATAAATAAGGCGGAGTGATGGCAGAGCAGGCTTTCTCATCCCCTGGGAATCTCTCTGAAGGACACCCCAAGCATGCACTGGGGAGCACACAGTACCACCAGAAATCAAAAAATTAATTAGGTTGGAAAAGCCCTCTGAGACCATCGAGTCCAACCGGTGACCGATGACCACCTTGTCACCCAGATCAGAGCACTGAGTGCCACATTCTTTGAACACCTCCAGGGATGGGGACTCCGCCACATCCCTGGGCAGCCCCTTCCAATGTCTTATCACCCTTTTTGTGACGAAATTCCTCCTGCTGTCCAACCTGAACCTCTCCTGGCACAGCTTGAGGCCGTGTCCTCAATTCCCACATCCTGAGGAGCCCTGTCCCGCTCCTGCCAGCCGAGACCCCCTCGGGGCTCCCGACCTGCGGCTTTCCCTCATCGCACCTTTCCCCCCCGGCCTGCCCGACACTTCACAGCCCCCACCGCCCCTTCCC
>VZTA01021281.1:52223-94937 GCA_013398855.1 Mohoua ochrocephala | reverse complement strand
GCAGGGCCCGGCGTTGGGACGGGCGGGGTCGCGCCCCGAGTAAAGATGGCCGCGCCCGCCGCGGGCACCGGCCGCTCGCCTGCCCCCACTTAAGATGTCGGGTGTGAGGGGTCGCAGCCTCGGGGCGCTGCGGGGATGGCGGGGGACCCGTGAGGAGCCCTGAGGCGGCTCTCGCGAGCGGGGCTGGGGCCGCTCCGGGTGCTGGCACCGCGGGCGGGGCGCGCCCNGGGCCGGGTGAGGGAGGAACATGAGGTGAACCCTCCCCGCTCTTCCAGACACCGGCGCTACAGTCTTGGCCCACCCGGCGAAATCGCCCCTCTGGGTGTCCCCGGTGGTGTCTGGAGTTTGCTGGGTACTTGGAAAAAAAGTTGGAAAAGCCCAGCCGAAGTTAAAGGGGTGACCTGCCAAACCTGGTTAACCCGGACTGGCACATCCCCTGTCATCCACGCGGGCCTGGTGTGCTGACACTGTGTCCAGCACGCCCACAGCAGTCGGATTAAAGAAATAATTTGAAATTCTTACCTATTTTCACATAAAACTGTGGCTGCATTGTTAAAAATGCTGGTTATTTCAGTTTTTAAATGAGTACTGAATTCCTGGAGCAGGCAAGCTTTTCTCTTCATCTGCATTTGCTCTTTGCAAGGTATTTTGTGGTGATCACAAACCTTTTCCTTTTCTCACTACCTTGACGGCTATTTATTGTTTTTCTATTGTGATTATTTCAGGTTTTTCTAGTGTTTGAAGGCATCAATTTTCCACTTATGATCTGCTAGGGATCCTGGAGTGTTTATAGGAGATGGAGAGGTGGTTTGGAGTAAACACGCCCAGGAAAGGCAACACCACTGTCCTAAGTTTACATCTGCTCAAGAAGCGTTTCCTGAAAAACAAGTAGGGACCTAAAAACTGGAAAACGGAACCTAAAAAGCTGGGAAAGCAACTGTGAAATAGTACTTAGGAGAACATCTTCATTACCCATCCCTTCTGGAAGTCTTTTGGGTTTTCTGGGCATTCTTTTGGTGCATGGTGACTTGCCTGGAGCCTGTCAGTACCAAAGAAGGGTTTGTCCCAGTCCCAGATATTCCAAGAATCCGTGGAAACGCGGATTAAAAACGTGTGGATGGCTGACAAAGAGCTCAGCCAGCGACGTGAAATATTGCCATCTAACAGCTTTTTGGGAGATTCGTGTAAACTGAATTGGCAGCCTGGCGTTTCAGCAGGCAAAGTATGCAAATGAAAATTGATACTCCTCTCAGCAACTTGGAAGCGAAAGGGCAGGGCCGGAGCGCGCTCCGGGATGAACTCAGCCCTCGGAGATGGAGACGGAGGTGCACCGATGGGAAAAGCGCCCGGCTCTTCTGTCTGCGGCGCGTCCCTCGGATGGATAAATACACCACTCGCTGTTCATCACTGTCAAGAAAATTGTCACTTCTCACGAGCGCCACATTAATTAAAACTGAGAGTAAGGACTGGGAAGTTGAGCGTTCGGAATCCTCTGAAAGGGGGATGGAGTGGTGTGTTCTTAGCGTGTCGCGTGCTCCGGTGCAACTGCTGCTGCTCGGTGAAACGAAACGGGTGCCAGAACGAGAGGAAATCAATCTGAACTCATAAGGAATTGATTTCCAAACCTCTTGTAGCCCTTACCCTGTGCAACCAACAGGGCTCTGCAGGATCAGTAGATGGGCTCATGAAGCTGTGTAGCAGAATAAAAATTGTATTTATCGACTTTAATTTATGTGTGTACGTATGTAATTTTAAAAAGTCAGAAAGCAGACTAATGTACAGGTTTCAGAATGCACACAGTTCACACAATTAATTTGAACTAAAATGGTGCCTGCTCAGTATTTCGTGATTAGCAGGAGGAAAATTTTACTTTTATTGCCATCCTGGGCAACGTTCCGTGTCTTGGAAGCCACGCTGACGTGGTGTGTTTTGGGGTGCTGTAGGGGAAATCTTACAATCCCTTTATTCCATCCGAGTTTTCCTACGGTTTTTTGCCATTCCCTTCTGTGCCGTGGTGGGGGCTGTGCTGCTGAGGCTGAGCAGAACGTATTATCGTACAAGTATTATTATACCCATATTATTATACACACTTCACCCGAGCATCTACACCCGTGTGTCCAAAGGGGAGTTAACTCCTCCAGCAAAGCCCTTGCACCGAGCCGGCTCTCCGTGCCCCTCTGTGGGGAGTTCAAAACATACAATCACAGAGTATCACGAGTCCGGACACCGACGTGCTGAAAATAAGTGAAAAACAAGCTTTTCTCCAATATTTACACACGCGGTTTGCCTTCACTGGGGAAGCTGGAGGCCACACGACAGGTTCAAACTATCATCTATTAACAGGCTGGCGGGTCAGGCTCACCTGGAAAATGACTAAAAAGTTAATTTCGGCTCTGAAATCCAAGCCCTGCGCTTCCCGCGGTGGCCAGAGCCCGCGTCCCGCTGGAGCGCGGCCCGCGGCCGGCCGAGCGCTGCCCCCNCGCCCCTCGCTTCCCGCTTCCGCCCAGGTGAGCGCCGGCGGCCATCCCGCCGCTCCCGGCATCCCGCCGCTCCCGGCATCCCGGCATCCCGCCCCCGGCGCCACCGCCGCCTCCCGCCCGCAGGTACCGCGCCCGCCCCGGGAATGGCACGGGTGGGGTGGGATGGGATGGGATGGGATGGGGTGGGAGGGGGGCACGGACAGTCGGCGTGGTGCGAGGGCTCTGCTGCAGGAGTGAATTCCCCTTCGGACACGGCCGTGTGGTTCATCGGGTGAAACGTGTGCACAAATATCTAAAGGGGATAAATGTCTATGTTTATCTGTAATAAACATTCCAGCGTGGCAAGAGGATGGACCTAGGCTCTGCCTGGTGGTGCCAAGCAATAGTACAAGAGGCAGTGGGTAGAAACTGATGCCCAGGAAGTTCCACCTGGATGTGAGGATGAACTTCTTTCCTGTGCGGGTGACAGAGCACTGGAAGAGCTTATCCAGAGAGGGTGTGGAGTCTCCCTCACTGGGGCATTCCAGAACCATCTGGACACAACCCTGTACCTTGTGCTCAGGAATGGCCCTGCTAGAGCACGGAGGTTGGACCAGATGACCCAACTGTGGTTCCTTCCAACCTGACCCATCCTGGGATTCTCTAAGTGTTTCCAACCATCTTCTGCTTCCAGAGCCAGACCCGTATCTTACCATGAACACCGGCTTGACCAGGATAGCCATGGCCAGGATACCAGCCTGCACTCATCCAGAGACCCCCATCTGAAAGCCCTTCTGGCACTGGGGATCTTGACAAGTCCCCGACACCCCAGTAAAGACAGGGCAGGGCTGTGTGGCTCGCGATGGCAGCCGAAGGCTCTCCGTGGCACTGGAGTCATCCTGGTGTTGTGTTGTTGTGCAAACAGTTTCCATTGCTCGGAGAGGCTGGCTCAGGATGAGGAGAGGAGGGAAATAACACACCTGTTGCAACACTTCCCGTCAAGTGCCTGTCAATCCAGGGATTCTTAGCAGAGCAGGTTTTTACTTTGTTTACGGGTGGTTAATAGGAAAACAGTTCTTCCGCATTCCTTGTTAGTTTTTGACCCTTGGAAGTTCAGCGCGGTTCCAGGTCTAACAGCTCTGTTCCCCATGAAGTGATTTGTTAGTTGTGTACGCTGTCATCAAAGGACCTAGGCTTTATTGGCAATGACGATATTTAGATATTGGAAACAAGTTTTCCATGAGAACAGGTTTCTGAGACCGTGTTTTTGCTTCGTGGAGAGCAGCTTTGGCTTGAGCTCTCCCTTCTGTTAGACAACAGAGAACCCACACCAGCGCTTCCCTAGAGGCTGAAGTCTGCAGGAATTCAGGTTCTGCTTGCTATAAAAGTTACCGTGCCTGGAGAGTGAGTAAGGCTCCTCTTGATCTGCACTGAGACTGGTAATCACAGGTGCAGAGTGCTGGGTTTTCTTCACTTTCCTCCTCCTGTAGTCACTGATCGTGTGTAAAACTTGGCCACGGAGTATTTTTTTTTTATTTTTAACAATATTTGGCTGTGACCCGCTGCACCTTGGAGATGTGTGGTGTGTCTGTGTTCAGGTACTCACAGAACTATCCAGTTTTTTTCCTTCTTTCAAGTGCCTGGAGCAGTCGGCGTGTGCTCGACAGCATTTTTATCAATCCTGTGGCATTGCACAGAGCAGAGGTGGTTCCATAGGAAAGGTGTGTATGTGCTATGCTTGGTCTGACTGAATTTTTCTGTACAGAATAAGTAAAACGGAGCATAACGTGTAGGACAGCAAAATACATGTCAGAATGGTGTTTTTTCACAGTGTGGAGTCGCTTGATGGCATGGAAACTACAAAATTTTGAATAGCTGAAGTTACAGCTGATGTTGTGTTAGGACAATTTAGGATTAAGATCACACTGACAAATGCTCTTTTCCCTTGCTTTTGCTTTTATCAACTTTTAAACCGAAACTTTCCAAGTCAGAGGTCTCTGTGATGAGGAGGACGATGTGCACCGTATTAGTCACTCCTGATAACAGGGCCAGGAAAAATTCCAACTGCATTAGTGCAGAAAGGTGACTTTGGATCGGGATGAGCCGTTTGGCTGGTCCTGTGACAGGCTGCTGAGGCTGGCCGTGTTAGTTAGAAGCCTTTAAGAAACAGCAGCAGTTGGATAGCACTTGTGGGTTTTAATATCCCAAAAGGTTCCAGCCAGGCTGAGTGGGGAGAACATCCCATGAGGGTGTACTTTTCCTGGAGGGATGCGGGTTGTTGGAGGCCAGGTTGAAGGACATGGGGCAGAAGCGGTTGTGGATGGGTGGGGAAAAATGGGCAGAAGAATCTCTGCTGGCTGAACCGTGTCCTCTTCCAAACCCCAGCAGCAAAGCCCTTAACTTCCATCCTCCAGCAGCCCTTTGTGGAGGGCAGGTGTTTGTCAAGGCTGCTGATGGGATGTCGGGATGTCGTGTTCCCCTCTGGCTCTGGGATGCACCGGGGCTGAGCGCTCCATGTCTCCGTGCAAGTGGCAGGCGTCTGGCAGGGGGTGATGGCAATGGAAGACTTAAACCTTTCAGCTCTTCTGATGACCTCTGCTGGCACCAGCATGGGGGAATTCCTTTTTCCTTATGCTGCTTTTGAAGAAGATCCAAGTCTTGGGATTTCATACAAAACCTTCTGAAGCTTTCCCACTCCCTCGGATGCGTTGAGTTCAGCTCTCAGAAGTGAAGACAGTGGAACCCCAGATGGATGCTGTCCTGGGGTTAGAAAACACTCAGCCTTCTGAAATTCATCATTTTCTCGATGATTTTATGGTTATGTTGGAAGCTGTGACATAAATGTTGAACTGAGGTTTCCAATAAGATAAATAAGCGTCTATAGGAGTCGGAGACTGGAGCTAAGGAAGCGGAATGTGGAGTGCGTGGAACTGATTTTAGCAGGACAAACCAAAGTGTTTTGGATCGTTCTTCAAAATTAACACCTAGGAATGGACTTTCTAATATATCAACTGTTTGTTGACACTCTGCCTGGACTTAGAGTGTCTTTGGAAAACATTTAATGATGAACTGTTTGGGCTCTTAAACATGGAAATCAATAATACGTGGAGATGTGAGTTTCTTTGGTGCCCAAAAGCCAGTCTTAGAGGCCTGTCCTCAATTATCCATGACTTGAAAACTCTAAATTAGTTTATATTTTCAGGGATCCCTTCACACCAGAAAGAGCTGTTTGCTTTAATTTTCCCCCCCCCCACTCTCTTATGGAAGAAAGGTGAATAAAGAAATACTGAGTGGGGTTTTAACATATTGCACTAAAAAAAAAAAAAAAAACCCCACTAAAAAGCATTGCAAGCTGGCTGGAGGCCAGCTCTGATCATGAGGAACCCCAAAGTGCTGTGTAAACTTGAACTGGTATTCAGCCACCTGAGATCCACTTGGGCATCCACTGGCACAAGTGGCCTGCAGTGGCTCTTAGGGACACTTGGAGCAGCTCGAGCAAGAAGCTGAAACTTACTTTAATCTTTTTTTTTTTTTTCCCCTTCTGTTTTGTACCTCCTTCTCCAGGGAACTTCTGTCTCAATGGAGCCAAGATCTCTTACCTGTAATTCTTCTCCTTAAATTTAAATCTCTGATTTTCTCGGGTCAGTCCCCATTGTCATAGTTGCTGTTGTTACACCCTCTGTAATGGAAAAAAAGATTAATTTTGGGGATGGTTAGCACGGCATTCGGAGGCTGTTTTGGAGTGAGGCCGGGTGTTTCTCGTGCTGCAGTTTGGCCCTGCTGGGAGGTGTGGACACGTCACCCCTTCCCCTCTTGTCCCCCCTCCTGCCAGTGCTGGCAGCTCAGAGCTGGCTGGGCACAGAGCTCACCCCACCAGAACGTGAAGGATTCTTTCTGAGTGTTTAGCTCCCCGTTCCAGCTCACGGTGGGATCAGCTGAATGGAAAATGGAAAGGGAAGAATAAATGCATGAAAGAGGGCTGGGGAGCTGGACCAGCCTCCTGGCTTTGGCTCTTGGGTGGGCACGGTGCTGTCAAGTCGTCGCTATTTCCTACCATGCTGGATTTCTTCTCGGGGTTTAATCTTTTCCTCACCCCACTGCTGGTTTAAAGGTGTTTCAAGCCACTTTTCCTCGCAGGAGTTATTTTCCATCCCTTTCTCATTTTGGTTCGCTCGCTTTAGAGGTTTTTTTTTTCCTCTTTTAACTGCTGATGTGAGGTAGAAAAGCAGAGGAGGGAAGCGAACGGAGGGAAGTTAAACCAGGAAGAAAGAACAAATTTCCATATTCTTTGTCCTGATTTGTTAAGGTTCATGCAGTATTTTCAGTTGAGGAGGTTAAGTTTTGTCTTTTTGGTTTAATGAAGACTCAGGAGTGTGTAAGGAAATGGTGTTTTCATCTCTTCTTCAGAATCAGCTCTCAGCGCAGAATCAAAGGCTGCTGTGCTCTTAGAAGTGCTTTATTTCCAATGGAAAAGAAAATAAAGCTGCAGCACTTCCAAAAGTTCAGATGCATTCCTGAAAATCTTTCAGGGGGTTGTATGGCTTTGCTGCTTCAACTCTCGCTAGGAGTTTGATTTAAAACGACCTCCTAAATCTTTTAATAGTCTTGCAAAGTGACTCGTTTTGCCTGGCCCTGGGTGGCAACCACACGAACCCACCGAGTTCTGCAGGAATTCCTGCAGGAGCCAAAGTTGCTGGGATATGCACAGCGAAGGGTGCATAAATCTGAAACTGTGGTTTGTGACACGCCTCCCTCCACTTCTTTTTTCCCCATTAGGTAAATCAACTTAACCTGGCTCTGCAGGAGAAGGGAAGCTGCTCACCTGCATAATTAATATTTTGGTAAATATGACAGTGTCCCCCCAGAATTCCAGATGTTTTCAGTGAGAGCACAGACAGCGTCAGAGGCAGAGCTGAAAGGATCAGAGGTCCTGCTGGGAGAGAGCCCCTGGAATGTGCTTACCCTGGTGTCACGTTCACCATATGACCCTTGCTACTCTTGAATTGCAAGACTGAAAAATAAGTTAAAAGCTTGTTTATACAGAGAGGGATATGGCTATTTTTGTTCCAAATTAATTCCAAAGATATTATTCTGAAATTATACAATTATATACTGGATAGAATTAAAATTATGTAAATTGTGCTGTTAAATGGCTGACTTCTTTCAGAGGAGCTTGTACTAAGTGAAGGAATCTCGTTTGGTAGAGCTGCCTTGATAGATTTCAGAATGACAGGCTCCACATCAACTTAATAACATGCAAGCAAGGGTACAAATTTATCATCTCTGCTAATTGCAAGTCTGTTGTTTTTATACTGCCATCTAGGCCTCAGCCCCAGTTGGAGACCTGTTCTATTTGGCACTGTGGAGGAGCGTGATAGAGGATATTCCACTCCTTAAAAGCTTGATAAAAGATACTTTGCTGTTCGTGTATGTAGCAAAGAGAAAGGCAAACATCTGTGGGAGAACAGGCTTCCTTCGCCTGTTGTGAGTCAGGCTGTGATTACAACTGACCTTCCTAAGGAACATGTTGGAACAGGGATTAATATGCCCAATTTTGGGCTTTAATTCTGTGCTGCCCCATGAGTGGAAGGAACTTCGTTGTTTTATAGAGAAACGCAAAGTTTCACCTGTATTGCCATCCAGCAGAGCTGAACTGTCATGATCCGAATACAGTCTACAAATGATCAGCTGGAAAGTATCTTCTAAATAATAGGTAGATTTTAGCTCTATGTATATCTGGGAAGAGCACAATTATGATGTCAATATTCAGAATAATTTGGTTGAACATATCTGTGTCTCGGTTTTCCTTTTTTTTTCCTTTTCAGTTTGTTTTCATAAGCTGCATTTTTATTCATATTTGAAAGCATTGCTCATATTCCTTCCTGTGTGTGAAAGGCAAAGCACGTGGAACAAGAGAAAGGTTTTGGATATGCTGAGGCTGTGTTGAGAGCTTTGTCAAATACTTGGGGTAAACAACAGGGGGTAGTGTTATTTTTTTATTAAATTTGTTGTAGTTAGCTTCCTATTTTATTATTGCATTTATCAAATGTTACTGTTCTGTTGGAGATATCATTTATTAATTTGATTTTTTCGTTTGTTTTTAAACCTCAGCCAGGTTATTCTGAGTAATTCCAAAAATACCCCTCAACATGCCCGAAAATCCCGCAGCAGGTACGTGGTCTGAAAGCCATTCCTTTTGCTGAGCACTGAGCAAAGAAGCTCCGTTTCTAACCTGGACTCCTTTGTGGTGCAGATAAGCAGCAGGTGCTGCAGATCCTGGATCGGCTGCAGGCAAAACTGCAGGAGAAGAGGGATTCCCAACACCAGGAAAACCTGGCTGTTCTACGGAACACCCTCAGGAGCCCCTTGTTCAACCAGATACTGACTCTCCAGCAATCCATCAAGCAGCTGAAGGAACAAGTGAGTGTAAAATTACTGTTGTTGGTGTGATGATAACTCTGGGCAAGTGGAACTTGAATCAGGATGTGTAGGCGTGTGTTAACGAGGGCGCTCTCATTAATAAGCTGTAACATGGTGTGAGTGAGTGTTGGGCTTTTTTTCTTCTGTGGAGCTGGTGTCTGCAGAGGCACTGCTGAAACGAGGAGTGGTTTTGCAACAAACAGGTCATGGGGCAACGTGCTTTGAAAGGGATGCAGGAGAGGCGGGGTTGTGTTGGAAATAAACATCTGCAAAAGTCATCAGCTCCAGTATTTTGAGTCCTGAGCAGTGCTGGAACTGGGATCCTTTGTTTTTCACAGAAGCTAAGTGCTGTTTATCAGCTCACTGGCAGCATCTTTTCTCCCTAAAAGACAGCATCTTAGTTCCCGCTCATTTTTACAAGAATGCTTAACCTGCTTTGGGAAGTAAAGTGTAGAAAACCCAGCCTGAAGATTTGCCAAGCTCCTGGTGCAGCTGTACCCAGGCGAGTTTTAAAATGACTTGGCTTCAGCAGCAGTTGGAGCTTGTGTGGGTTGGTTTATGAAGCCGAGCGACGCTTGATTTTGTGGGCATGGGCACCCATGACACAACTGCACGAACACATCTCACCCCGCAGTGAAGTTAAAATCATCAGCAAAACTTAAAACCAGGGACTGAGCAGCAGCAATCCCTGTCTCTGCTGTCGCTGTGCCCAGCTGGAATTGCAGCGGGGTGGGTGTCAGGGGGACAAGGCCCCCCTCGCTGTCACTGCCAGATGTATTGCAGGTGTTCCCGCCTGGGTGGCCTGCTGGTGGCTGTGCCATTCATTATCCCTCCTTCCCAAGTTGCCCTAGGTGCTGCATCCTTTCCTTCCAAAGCTTGGGTGTGTGTCTGCAGGCTGTTAAAAAATGTAGGAAAATGCAAATGTGTCTTAAGAAGTTACTGTGACATAGTGGGGTTTATATTCAGAGTGTTCAGAACTCTGGTGTCTAGAAAATTTAGGTTTTCTTGAAGTTCTATTTAAGCGTGAGCAGCTTCGTTCAGGATGGGATTTTCCAGGTTATGATGTCACACTAGGAATGTTTTTGCATTTCTGCATTATCAGTGAGGACTAGAAGTGCAAGTTCTAGCAGTGATAACGTGTTCAGTCGTAGTTGGTTTGTACCCTAGAGTCTCTCTGGGGAGGGGATAATACAGACCAGGCCTTGGGCTCCTGAGTGACTCAAAATATTTGGATTTTTGTGCCAAAGTTCTATGTATGTTTGCCTGACAGTTGCAGCAGTGCCTGAGAGCTTCTTTAGGGTTTGGTGCTTTTGCATGTGTTGTTTCTGGAATACCAGGGTGAAAAGAGGGTAACGGGCACGGGAGAAGCGTGGAAGAAACAGAGAAAAAATGAATGGAGTAGAAACACAGCTGAAACATTCAGGGAACTTCTGAAAAACAGTTTGAATTTCAAATGGTAACTTGGTTATAGCTCCTATATTAACACTGCCTGATTTACACGGGTGAGTATATTTGTGTGAATGGGCATACATGAACACAGGTATTCCTGCTCCTTTGGCAGCCTGCACACTAAATGGTCTTTGTGGAAGACCCTTTTTTTTTTGTTTTCAGTAGTTTTTCCACACCTTTGTTGATTTTCAACAGCTCAATTACATGCCTCCTGACCGCTCAGTGGATTTTGATTTCACCAAGAGGGGGTTGTTGGTGTTTGCTGACAAATCGGTCACTGCTGGGACACCTCGCACTTCACCTGGACCCAAAACATCAGCCTTCTCTCCAAACCTGGGAGTTAATGAATTTAACATGATCATCCAGCAAATGGCAAAGGTAAGGCTCTCAGGTTTAGTGAACCAAACTTGTTTTCATTTTGGAGCATTTCACACTGCTTTTTTTGTTGTGTGTCTGGAAGCGTGGTGCCTCCTAACCAGGAGAGAGTAGAAGTGTTGAGAACTTTTCCCTGTGGAAGATAATGTCAGCAATAGGAAGTGGTTTGGTGGCTTGCTTTGTTTTTTAGCTCTCTTTGCCAATTTTCTGTTTTACTTTCTACCAAACACACCAATGCAGTGAGGAAATTGCAGTTGCCAGAAAGCTTTTTTTGGTATTTGATGACACTTAATTGAAAATGGACGTTTTCAGCAGAAACTTGTTTTGATGGAGGCACTTGTTTATCAAGTACATTTAAAATTGGAAACGTACCAACTTTATGAACAGTGCAAAGGATTAAAAGAACTAGCATGTAATATTTTATTTAACTCTTTATTTATGTCTTAATTTTGCCAGACAGATGCAGATTTTAAAAACTTGGGATGTAGCATGTACCAAATTCCCTAAGAATTTCTGCAGGTGCAGGCATCCACCCATGGGGGATTGGCAGTTACACCACAAATGTATTGTTCTCTGTTATTTTCAGCCATTAATTTAATTGGTTAGTCATGCCTTTCTATATTAAGTAACTGTTGCTAATTGACTACCTTAATGTAGCTGTAATATTTTGAGCATTACTCTTCTCATTAGTGTGTCATTAACTCATCAGAGATAAGATTTAGCTGTAAAGGCTGCACGTTACTTGGGATGAAAGAGCTGTGATAGCAGTGCCTTCTCCCAGTAATATTCCCCAGTAAACAACCCCAGCAATCTTGTATTAGAACTGAAAAACAGGCAGTTGCAAAAGCAAACTTTTTTTTAGCATTAAGTGTGAAGCTGCAGGAAGGGGAAGGAAATTAATTTCTGTATTTAAAAAGCTGCAGTCTTCTGAATGTGCACCTAAAAATCAGCATTAAAAGCGAGGGGAGCCAAAAGACAAGTAATTTAGTTCAGCTATACAGCATTTCCAGAAATCCCAAATATATTGCTCTAGACAGCACTTCGTTCATAGTTTTCATCCAGTTTGGAATTCATCTCATAATGTGAATGAAGTGTGAAAGCAGCTCTTAAATTCCCCGAGGTTTCAGAACCTCGGAGTGCTTGCATACCCAATACGTTGCTATATTAAAAATAATAAATGGAGGAGCTTTTATAGAAATAACATATTCGGTATTCTGCCTTTGTTTAGTCTTAGGAGGAGAATAATTCTCCCAGTGTTCGTAAATTTTAAACGAGCTCGTTCTGTTGCGTTGAAAATTAGTAAATCATTTTATCTTCTGTTTTATTAGGGAAGACAAATAGAATCAATAACGATTGATAAACCTTCTGTTGGAGGTCTCGGATTTAGCGTGGTTGCCCTGAAAAATCCCAGCCTGGGAGAAGTTGGTATCTTTGTCAAGGAAGTCCAGCCAGGAAGCATAGCTGACAGGTGAGATCTTCATAACTGTGTTGGAAAATTGCATTTTCCGTGAAGGGAAAAGTCACGACCTTCACGTTGAAAACTCCATCAGAATAACGTGTTTGTCTGGGTTATCTGGTGGGATATTTTGGTGGTGGTGGTATCTCGAATCCTGGCTTTTCAGCTAAAGGGACTCATGTTTTGAGGATCAGGTTTTCAGATGAGTTTTAAATATCCGAGCCATTCATAAATGGAATTTCCAGAAATCATGACTCACTTTAGAGAATCTTGAGTCCTGATTAAAAAAGCAAAAGAAAACTCAGAAAAGAATACAAAGAAAATAAAAATTAGTTTCCGTTTTAATTTTTATGCATTGTGTTCCTGAAAGATTTTTCTTTTCTCCCCCTTCTTCCTTTATTTATGTGCCTCTAACAATACCCTATTTATAGTTGGTTTTACTGTTTATTTCCTGTGTAAATTTAGATCCACTCCTCCCGACAGATCCCTGCACAGATGTCATCATAGAATCGAGGCTCCAGGCAGTTTCTTCCTGTATTGTCTGTGGGTTTTCACCCAACAACAAAAGACAGAGCAATCCTTTAAAAATAAAATGTGATTGTAAAACCACAAGAGTTGGCATGAGACAAATGCAGTGCTCGGAATTATGTTTCAAGAAAATGTGTCTAGATTTCAAGTCATTGGTGTCACTTTTTAAATAACACATGTCAGGAAGTGCCAACACAGGATGACAAAAAGAGTGGGGAGAGGTTGGAATGATAATGGCGATGGGCCCACAGAGAACACACCAGAGAACACTTAAAGAAAAGCATATTAAGGCTCTTTCAAAGTGGAGACAGATGGACTGATCCGGATGTCAAAGGAGGGTGAATATCTCACTTTAGGATTTGATGACCTGCTGCTCACTTTCTTTGATGAGAGAATCTGAAATATGGTTAGTGCTCGAAGAAAGTGATTTCTGGGAAACATCTTAAACATGGCGTGATAAAAAGGAAGTTTAAAATGCCTTAGTTAAGATGTGCAGTTACATTGTTTCGGAGTTTATAAATTTCCCCAGCATGCTTCCCATTTTGCTTCTGAGACAAGATCTCCTGGAGACTTTTTTGGATTCCTACAGAGCTTTGAAGGCAGTGTCTGTCTATGTAACAGTTTGGTCTCGTGCTCAGAATGAATATTTAACAAAGGAGATGAGTGATGGTTTCTCTCTTGTCACAAATCTAAATTCATCACCGGGGTGAATTAACTGTGAAATTTATATTATCTCAAGGTAACGACTGAACTGTGTGTTGCTCCAAGAAAGTTTCATGTCTGAAGCTTGACACTATAAATTTTAAGTAAAATATAAATATGCAGCACATCAATCTTTAGATTAAATATCGATACAAAACAGCATCAAAGCCCGAGTTTTGTGGGTACTTAGAGATGGCATCATGTAGTGCTGAACATAATGAGGAATAGCTCCTAGTTTACTGTGTAACTACAAAACCACTTTTTTCTGCTTTGTAGTTCAGTGTCACCAAGAAAGGATGAGGGAATTGCAATTAAATTTCGAATAGAAGCACGGTAAAGAATCGAGCAAATTTCTGTACCGTGCCAGGGCTGGAACAAAATGTGGCTGGGCAGTTCAGAGCAGCGTGGATTGAATGCAGTTTGGAAGCTGGTGAAGGCACCCTAATAAGCAGATTTTTAAAACACATGAAACACTTAACCTTGCACAAGTTATCAGCTTTACAGTGTTTTGCGTGTTAGTATTTCAGTTACACGAGCCCGATGTTGAAGTCACCGCGCTGCGTTTAAAAATTGCTTTCAATGTTTTTGTTAAGGGATCAAAGACTGAGGGAAAATGACCACATACTGGCCATTAATTGCACGCCATTGGATCAGAACATTTCCCATCAGCACGCCATTGCCCTCCTCCAGCAATCCACAGGATCCCTGCATCTGGTGGTGGCTCGGGAGCCGCTTCAAGGGAACAGCAGAGCTGCCTTATTAAGTGATGTAAATCCACCTGAGACTGTGAGTTGTTGTAATACTGTCAAAATCAGATTTTGAGCTGGGCTGGATATATATATATATTTTTTTTTTCCGTGGCTCCAAGTGTTTGTGTTAGCAAGTTTTACATGGAGGGATTTTTTTCCTTTAATCAGATTTTATATGTGATGACATTTCATTTAGACTCGCCGTGCAGTAAGTACAAGGCTTCCATTGCAAAGCTGCACGGAGTTGTTATAAAACAGATCCTGGGCTTTTAGGGGATAGCAGAAGCTTTAGTAGATCACCATATTCTTATCAGCAGGGTCTGTTCAGCACAGGCTGGATGAAGCATTTTATGAGTATACCCAGCTGAAACCTACTTGTGCTCAGCAATTAAAGATGCTCTGATTACCTCTTAAAAGAGGGTAAACATAACCTGCCATGAACACTGCTTGAACCAGCCCAACCAATTTTAACTGGCACTGCTCACACCAAAAAGCTTTGTCTTTGTTTTAAAAAGCAAACACAATTTATTTGTTAAAGAACCTCTCAATCCCTGTTTATTTATCAGCTTGTTTTGGGGTTTGTTTCTTTCTTCCATCTGCAAATTTCAGTGAATGGGAAGCCCTTTGTTTTTGTGACAAAGGAGAGCTTGTCACTGGGACATGTAATAAACCAGGGCTGAACCTCCATCTGTGTTCCACCCATATGGTCCAGGTGGCTTCCCTGAATTTGGTCAAACTGCACACCTAAATCCAGGGATTGCAATATTGGACTCTGAATTTATTATGCCAGTAGATTTTGATGAAAAAATCTGGGTAAAAGCAGTGCTTTTCCTTATTCTTAGTAATTATTTCCCTCATGATTATTACAGAGGTAGTGAAATCTGAAGGTTTTAGTGGATAATCAATATTGTTTATTGCGCTGAAAATTTTAAAGAATTAAATTTTAACTGCTTTTTCATTGAAAGATCTGCGCTGAACAGACTAACAAAATAAAATACAAATATATATCTCTGCAGGGGGTCTTTAAACTTCTTTTATGATATTTAACTGGCTTTGGCGAAGATTTTCAGTATGCTAATAAATCCTTTATTCGCAGAAGACTTAAATCTGCCTACTTTGCTCCATTTGGGCCTGTATGAGATATTAATCTGACAGAAACATTGGCTGGGTTTAGGTTGCTTAACAGCTTTGTTATTTTCAGGTTGTCTTGTAGAACATAAGGTCACGGTACAGTGTAGCTCAGAAAATTTGCTTCCAATCCAGTATGGCAGAATCTTGCGCTGTGCTATTAATTCAGTGCTGAATGGTGGTGTTCAGAGTGTGTAAGTGAAATAACAGAAATAAGGATTTGGGCAACGCCGAGTGAAAACTGGGCCAGCGCAAGCTCCTCGCCTCTGTTTTTCCCTCTTGTTTGCGGCGCTCTGGATTTATGAAAAACTTGAAAGGATACTTTTCATCTTGGCAGGGAAATCTTAAAATTGCTTTTTCTTAGTCGAGCTTTTTTCCTAGTATCCTGTTATCCCGAAAGCGAAGGACAAAAATGTGTGTTTAAAAACAGATGAGAAATCCCACTGCGTGTTTATAAGGAAACGGAGCCTGAGCGAACAAAATCCCACAGATCTCCAGTACGTGGGGTGGAGACAGAAAATGGCTCTGATTAATTCTCCTCGTTCCTGCTACACGTGAAAGTGAGAAACGTTAACGATCGTCCGAAATTAAAATCTCCTGTTTTTATTAATTGCAGATTCACTGGGGCCACATTGAAGACGTTGAGCTGATTAACGATGGTTCAGGATTAGGCTTTGGAATTGTAGGAGGAAAGTCGAGTGGAGTGGTTGTAAGAACAATTGTTCCTGGGGGATTAGCAGATCGGGTAATTTGTTATATTATGTCACTTCTTGTTTGATTGCAAAGTATAATTAACCGCTTTTGACAGTCTTAAAATAAACTAATATACTTAAACAAAAGGAAGCTGATAGCATCAAAGTCTGAATGCCAACACATGCTTTATAAATAAATACGTTGAAGGTATGATTGAGGAAAAAGTCAGCACCTGATATAAATTAAGTTGTTTCTCAGACAAGCTTTGGCTTTTGTAACGTTGTTGAACATGCAGAAATTCTGAAAAGTTGCCTGATATTTCTCATACTTCTGGTATTTTCAGCCTTTGGTCAGTCTGGGGCAGGACAGTTTGTAGAATTGTAGAATTTGTCACATTTGGCAGCACCTATAGGGACAAACCCTCCGAGTGAATTGTCAGGCAAGAGAATCTGCCCTACCCGAGTCACTGCATTGCAAGATTGAGTGTAGAGATTGAAAATGTCCTGTTTTCAGTGGGTTTCATTGAAGGGGGGTTTGATCCCTGCCTTGCAGCCTGACCAGTTCAAGGAGACACTTAGGTTTGATGCAAAGCCTTTTGAAGTTGCACAGGCACAGTTTGCAACCTTTGATTGCTTGTCTTTAAAGACTTGGTGCTGAGTGCTGCTGCATTTCAGGAGTAGAACACTTGCAATAACAAAACAGATTCAGATTTTCAAAGCGAATTTGGTCATGAGGAGTTACAATATTTGAGGACTGGAACCCATGCAGACAAAAGAGAGAGGCAAAAGTACTTCCTCTAGTACAGGATGGAAGTAAAAGCTGGAAATTTGGAGAGCTTCACTGGAAAATGTTGGCTTTTTCTTGACTGTCTCCCTCTGAACCTGTCGCGTATAAATGAGTATTTTTTAATTTTTGTCTCACACCTGTTTTGCTGTAAGGAATAAAGTGTTTTGGCTACCAATGAAGCATGTAAGCTAAGAACTCACCACATCATTCTCAGCTGAATGAGACATCATTAAGAACATGTGAAATAATGAGGCATGTACATGTTAAAATTGGATGAGTTTGTAAATGAGTTTGAGTTGGTTCTGGGAATAGCTCTGTGATTGCTGTATAAATCAGCTCACCAAAGGTGGTGGAGCTGTGCTGATCAATACCAGCTGAGGGTTTGGTGCTAGGAATGCTTGCTTAAAATGGAAATGATGATGTAGGTCATGAATCATAATTATCAGGTGAAAAATGGGTTGTGGGGAGTCTCGTTACCTTCAGAGGATTTACTCACTCGAGTTGGAGCTGGTCACATAAAAAAAATAACTGCCAGGCTAATATAGGAGTATGAGGGAAAAACTCCAAAAAGTCCTAAATCAAAATGCTGTGCTTTTATTTTAATCCCTATCTGACGAGGAGTGTTCTGTGAAACAGAACACACAACAATCTGGGAGATTATAAAAAACATTGTTGTTGCCTGTTTACTCCTAAATGAGCCAAAGAGCGGAAAACACAGCGCACGACTGTGCAAAGGAGTCCTTGAATTGTTTAAAGTGTTGCAGGAGTGGGCATTTCTCTGGCATTTTCTCACACCGGTTCTCATGGCCATGAAGATGCCCCTGCACAGTTTCGGGACAGATACTTTGTGTACGGACTGGAAACACTTTTTGCCATTTAATTTGCGTTTGAAGGATGGGATACTTTGTGTACAGACTGGAAACACTTTTTGCCGTTTAATTTGCGTTTGAAGGATGGGATACTTTGTGTACGGACTGGAAACACTTTTTGCCGTTTAATTTGCGTTTGAAGGATGGGATACTTTGTGTACGGACTGGAAACACTTTTTGCCGTTTATTTTGCGTTTGAAGGATGGGAGGCTGCGGACGGGAGATCACATCTTGCAGATCGGAGGGACCAACGTGCAGGGGATGACCAGCGAGCAGGTCGCCCAAGTGCTGAGGAACTGTGGCAATTCCGTCAGGATGATCGTGGCGAGGGACCCCAAGTGTGAAATCATGGAGGCTCCGCCACCTCCTGCGAGCTGGTCAGTCAGCACATTACCTTCCCTTCAGAATGGAAATGTGAGTATCTGCTGCTTCCTTGGGACTTTTTAAAGTATGTTTGTGGCTTGTGATCAGAAAGGAAGGAGAGGACAGAGTGTTCTTGGGGCCCTAAAGTGCTTCTCCTCTCTTGAGTTTCCAGATATGGTGTGCTTGTATTTAAGTGGTCATTATTATAGCCCTGCCTTCTATAATTTTCCCCTTTTTCCTGTATCTTATTAATACCTGTAATCTTGGGATCGGAATGACCAGCTTTACAGAATTTATTTCAGAGTGGCTAATTTAATTACCGAGACCATAAACATTATCGATAAGTGGTACTTTTAGTTCTTCTTCTTAGCTCACTGCATTTTTTCCAATCAATCATTTGTAAGTGGATTTAAAACTGGACTGTGAATTCCCCTAGTCTGAAATCCAGAGAGCCACGGCCACACCAGAATTATTCAGCACAATCATCTTTTTATGAAACATAAGTGTAATGTTTTCATAGTCTACGCTACTGCCTGTGATAGGAAATATATCTAAAAATTTTGAAACTTGTTTTAGCAAATCTTATCATGGTCATATCAAAGTCTCTTGTTTTTGAAGTCATTCTTTTCAGTTTTGAGTAATTAAAATCAACAAATGCTACACTAAGTGTACAGTAGGTCTCGAAACATAAACAAAGCTGTGCTTGTGTACCATCTGCTACTACTGTGCTGCTTAGATTTAGGTGTAGAATCTGAGTAGCCTTTTCTTTCTTGTTTAGTTTCTTGAATGTGAGTGAAGAGAGCTGGGGGTTTTTTTTGAAGCACTGTTTTTAAAGGTCAGAGTAGGAGTCACTTTATTACAAACTCACCTCTTTGCTCGCTGGGCACAGTCACTGCAAAGGCAGCTTTGTGTTTTACAGCTCTGGAAAAATGCTGTGGCTGTGTCAGTCGAGTATTTTGGGTCCTTCTCAAGCTCCTCTTCTCCTCAGGGGGATCCCCAGGAGGGATCAGTGCAGTGGGAAACGCGGTGTCCGGGAGATGGGAGGGGGTGATCTGAGGCATCCCTGAGGTTGGAGCCTGAAAATTGGGCTTGTCCAACACTCTGACAAAAGGCTTTCCAAGGGAATCAGCATCGTTATGAGGCCCTTCTTTCCTGACTGGATCATATTTTCCAAGGCCCATGTTAGGGGCAAAATAATGCGCTCTTAGTTTTGTTTCCTCCACAAAATACTGTTTTTCTCTCTTCCTGTTGTCACCGACCAACCCTGAGCACTGTAAATGCTGCAGCCTTTCTAAAATGTGATTCCTTCTGGATGTCTTTTCAGCATCCTCCGTGTTCCTGCTATGCAGTTTAGAGGGGGAAAAATGATTTTCTGAACTAAATAGTGCCTTCATGTGTAGATTTGAAGAAACTCCTCTTCTTGGTGCTAGGAGAGATTTGCTGAAGACAAGATTAGTGGTTAATCTGAATGTATTTATTAATTTAATGACGATTTCAGTGATCCACCATTCAGTTTGTGTCAGATTTATAATGAAATTTATCCCTATAATCTAGTTTTTCTCTGGTTTCTGAGTACTTCCACTAGCTGCGAGCTTTGGAATAGAAAATATTTTCCTTTTCTCTTTTTTGCAAACCAGCAGAAAGGCATTTTTAATAGCTGGTTAGTTATTTTCAGTTTTATATTAATATCTGATTTTCTTTGGATTTCCTGTAGCAGAGAAGAACTGAAACTACTTCTATCTGTGTGTGGGCACAAGAAAACAATCTCATTATCTGTACTGTCCAGGACAGTGACAGCAGTGTGAGCAGCCTGCTTGTGCTGACTCTGTTTAGGACTTTGCACTTTGATTTTTCTGGACTCCATTTCAGTTACTTTGCATTCTACCAGGAGTGTTACTCAGAGGAAAGTGTTCGTAGCCAGAGCAACTGACTCTGAGGAGCTTTTGATTGTCAAAACAGCCGGGCTCTCGAGGCCACAGCTCCATTTCAGGTGTTGCTATGGGCTTGTTTACTGGAGATAAGTGACAGCATCCAAACTTATCTTCATCTCCATCAGCCTCTCATGGAGCAAGGGAGTTGGAAGGCATTTAATGAGCTTAATGACTTTGCTAGTGGAGGGAGGCGTGTGCGATAACGAGATAGCTGCCCATCGATTTCTCTTCCATTGAGAAGTGAAATAGGTATGGCTGGAGCTCTGGGCTGCTTTTCATATGGGTCCTTCCAAAGCTGATACTTGGCAAGCACTTGATTGAACTTCTCTTTTTTCACTCCCTTAAGAAATGTTTTCCATTTTCCCAGTCCATTTTTTTGCTGTTGGCAGTGACAGTATCCCTCTTGATTTCATCACTTTACCAGACCTTCCTCTCATCATCTTCCTTTTGATCTCATTGGCCTGTATCTGATTACAGAAAGCAAACAACTCTATGTATTTTAATTCATCCCTTGCAATCCCAGATTTATGTGCTTGATTGTTTTTCTCTTTTGGTCTCACCAGTGTCTTTACTGTTCCCTGTTTGAACTCTTGCAGTTCTGATTTTTGCTGGTCAGAGGACAGTTGCACAGACATGCCAGGGCCAGCTTTGCAGGGACTTTACAAATGAATTTACATTGCATTTAAAAAGGATAAACAAAAATCACTGCTCACTTCTGAGGATCTTAATTAACCTGTAATATTGTAATGGCACTGGGAAACTGAGAGGGGTTTTTTATTGTCTTGTGCTTTACTTATAGGATAATGACAACTTTTTTGATACCTATGATGTTGAACTTATAAAAAAGAATGGGCAAAGCCTGGGAATAACAATTGTTGGATATGCTGGCACATGTGATATAGGTGAGTTCTAAAGTGTTGGACAGGGGCGTCTCAAATACCTTTTCTTGACCATGGGGAAAATGAATAGCTCCTACCTGTGCTAGGATATGGGAATGTGGAATCAGGGGTTTTATTCCCCTCAGTTCTCTTTAAATTAGAGCTCTTAACTTGTCTTTCAAACACTGATGGCACAAATGATAATATGTTTAAAATTGGCCCAACAGAATATCTGGTTTTATGCACAGGGGCAGTGGTTTGTATCCCTCCCCTTCCTCGTGGGAATCCAGGAGGTGTTCTGGGAACGTGGTGCAGCTGGGGCTGCTCCCCAAGCCTCTTTGCTCCCAGGAGATCCCGTTGTGATGCCAGTCAGGAATCTCCCAGGCCAGTGGCTGGGAAGGGGCACGTGTGCCAGGCAGTGGGGAGAGGTGGGTTTGGAGCACCAGGGGAGGGGCTGTGCTGAGCACGGACAGAACGTGTTGGGCAGGTGTCTGAGGAAGCTCAGTGTCCAAAAAAGGATTGGATGAAGTGTCAAGATTTACTAGAATTACAGATCAGCATCTCATATTTAGAGGGAGTTTGTGAAAGGGAAGTGTTAGTGTTTCAGGGGTTTGATTTTTTTTTTCTTTGTTTTTATTTCCTTGTTCTCATTGGGAGTTAGAATTAATAATCAAACGCCAAACATGACAAAGGACAGCTTTTCTGATTTCCATGTTTCTCTTTTCTTTTTTTTTTTTTAAAGAAAAATCCTTTTTCATTAAGATTTAAAGTACTAAATTCTTTAGCTGTAAGATGATTGAAGTCCTGATCAAAGTCCTTAAGCACATACTTTACTTTTAGCTTAGTTAGTCCTATTGAAATCAAACGCAGCGTGGATTTAAGTGATTGTGGTTTAAAGCCTGGGTAAGCACGAGGATGAATCCATGGAGGAGGTGGCCTTTTGTGAGCCATTTTAAGGAAAGAAATTTGAGGTCAGTGTACAGGTGGGTGCGTCAGTGCTGGTTTTTCCACCAGATATCCTCAGTTTTATGTCAGGCTGTGGGAGTGGTAATGTGCAGATGGTGGTGCTTTACAGAATCATCACTTTCTGGACAGAAGGAAGCGTGTGAAAAAGGCTGGAATTAACAATCTTAATAAGAAAAGAAACAAATTAGGTTAATGTGGTGACTTTTTTCTCTTCTCTCCCCCCCAACAGAACCTTCAGGGATTTTTGTGAAAAATATAATACCTGGTAGTGCTGCTGACCACAATGGCCAAATTCATGTTCATGACAAAATTGTTGCTGTAAGTAAAAGGCTGTGCTTCTATATTGCTGGAGAACTAATACATTTCACACCTCTGTTAAAAGAACAACGACTTTCTAAAATTAATTAAACCTCCTCTGCTTTGCAGAAGAAATAATTTGGTGGTTCGTGTTTGTTTAGGTAGACTTGTGACAGAAATGAGCTTTGGCTTGCTGTGGTTAAAGTATTATTTTATATTCAAAGAAGTAGTAAATAGTAGTTAACTGTGAAAGAGGCAAGCATTTGGATTAAAGTGTTTCAGAGTGGAGAATCTTGGCTTTTGGCCTGCAGTAAAGATGAGCAGCATTAACTTCTACTTGAATTGAATGCGATTTGAGGATTAAGATGCTGCAAGATGTGGCACATTGTTTGTGCTCCTTAATGGCTGTGTAGTGTGGATACAATCAAAATGTTAATGGTCACAATTTAGGTTTAAAAACCCGAGCTTTATGTGCAGAAAAATGGAAAAACCATCGAATAACAGTGAATTGAATAATAGCCAATTTTGCATTCACGGCACAAGCAGGAATGAATTCCACAGTCTTTTTTGTTTTAAGAGATAATATTTATAGAGGTATGATTTTAAATTACTTTTAAAATGTGGGCCATGCCAGACCTTCCAAAGTCAGCTTCTCCTCTGTGAGAGCAAAAATTAATATAACCTTTTATCTGCAGGAAAGGCCCTGTTGATGCATGATCTGACAGTGAGGTGAACAGAGTATTTGGGGTGTAAATTAAAAATAACTGAAAATGTAAGAATTGGGCTGTTTTGGGTGGATTATACAGACAGTCGTGTGGAGAAGCTCATGTGGGGCATATTAGAAATCCTTGAGACAACCAACAGTGATAATAAACTGAACAGAGTTCTAGGTTGGATGCTCTGCTTGGAACCTTCCTCCACAGTCCTTGTCAAGCTGGTTGTGGTAAGCAAAAAAAATTTAAGGAAAAATCTGTGCATGCTTGTATCAGATTAGTAAATTCTGTTTTGTGGTTGTCCCCATGAAAAAGAAGAAGGAAGAAGAAATTACCGTTGTGTTTCCTTTTAAGATGCATTTTGAAAATAAATTCTCATCAGTGAAACGTAACAGATTTAATGAGATTGTTTTGCAAATACTGCTGTCTTGGGAGAGTAACCCTGTAATTGCTGCACTAAATAACGTGGCTGCTGTTGCTTACAGCCCGTGATGCTTCTCAGCATAGCCTAAGAATGCAGCACAATCACATTTATTTGATACAAATTTCTCGTTTTAGGTTGATGGAGTCAACATACAGGATTTTACCAACCAAGAAGTGGTGGAGGCACTGCGGAACACGGGGCAGGCCGTACGTCTCACCTTGCTCAGAAGGAAATCTACCTTCACTATTTCTTCAGAAACACCTTCAGATAGAGGTAATTTTTTCTTCTAGCAACTGATTTTGTTTTTCACTCAATTTACAGCTAACTCCTTTAACAGTTAAGGACTGGATACCCCATGATCCTAGATTTCTTTTGAGGGCACACTGTAGAAAATTAAGATACTTAAAGAGGAATGGAAAGAGACAAAAATGGGAGATTCAGGAAAATTCAGTGCAAAACTCCTGTGTAGCCACCCCACTAAAAATAAAAGGAATTAGTGAGGTGGTGTTCCTGCTTCCTATAGTTTGCAGCATATGATTTGGGTTTTCTTCATCTGTTTTCACAGTGCGGCCAACTGTTCCAATCTTTGTGTCCCCTGGAGCTGTAGGGACTGGAATTAGTGTGGACACTAAGAATGAGGGAAAACGGGAACAGAAGGACAATCTTCGCAAGGCAAAGCAGCAGAGTCTACATCAAGCAGGTAGATAGGATATCTTGCAGTGCCTCTTCTGGGTCTGCTTAAAGGCTACCATCTTTAATCCATTTTCAGTACTGGTGGGCTCTTGGGGCTTACTCCCATCTTTAGCTTTTGCCCTGCAACGCTTTCTGAAGTAAAGCTCTGCCTCTTGGATCTCCCAACTCTTTCACCCCACCCTGTCCCCAGACTGTAGCCCTGTCCACAGCTCTGCTGAGAGTGGATTCTGTGATATCTCAGGGCCTGAAAATTCTCTGGATCTTCTTCCTCGCATAAAATTTGCCCTTTCCAGTCAGCAGTGATCCCCTTTGTTTTGGGAGGGTTTTTTTAAGGTTACAGTCAGTGGAGGTGCTGCCCTTTCAGTACTCAGGAATGACTCTCATAAACTCTGTAGAGCTGAAATCCTCCAGCTCAGTGATTCCTCTTTCTGGTCCTGCACTGATGACCCGAGGTGTCCTGCCTGCAGCCTTGCCTTGGTAGAGTCTTGTTCTCCCTCCTCTGCTGCCAGGGCCCTGCACCAGCCTGCTGGGTGAGCAGCATCAGGAGATGGAACTCCTGGGAATTCAGATTTATTTCCCGATCCAGTGTTACCTCAGTCATACCCATTTCATGGCTGGGCTCGATAATCTTAGAGACCTTTTCCTGCCTTAAGGAGTCTGTGATCTTCTTGCCCTCACACATCTTAAACTCCTGCAGAGTATTTCCATGACATTCTTCAGGTTTCCTGTACCACATCTCTGATGCCCGTTTGCTGCAGTTTCCTCTTCTGGCACCGCAGGGACTTTGTCAGAGCTCAGGTCTTGGGTGTGAAGACCTGATAGCTGGAGTTCACAAAAGGCATTGTTTTAACAAAAGGCATTCAGACACGGGGGCAGGTCACAAAGGCGTGGGCTGCTCTGGGTTTTAGCTGACTTTGGAACCAAGGCTGGAGGTCTTTCCAGAAGGCAGACTTCAATTCCCCCGCAGATTTCTGGGCTCCTCTACAGGAACTTCTGGGTGAATTTATACAGCTTGTGTTAAAGTCAGCATAAATTATCCTTATGCCTTGGAGTTTCTAAGATATGTAGATGTAATAGAGGATTCTAAATTACGGCTGTCAATGAATAGCAATTTTGCTGTGATTGTTGAAGATCTGTCAGTATTAAAGACAGCCTGGAAACGAGAGAGATGTGGCAGTTCCTATATCCCATTCTGTTTTACTTTTCTGTCCAAGCCTTGTAACCAGACATCCTTTGTTGTGACTTTTGCATGTTCCCAGAAATAGGAAGCCAGAACAGAGGTGGTTGAGTAGCTGAGAGTTGAGGTTCTCAAAGCATTGTTTTGCTGTGACAGAGGCTAGAAAAGAGCAACACTTTGTCTGTCCTATGTCACTTACCAGGTTTTTTTTAAACTGTGGGACGTCTGTGCCTATTTTACTCCTGCAGAAATACGATGTATGAGATTTCACCTTGGAATAGAATTTAATGGCCAAGTTTAAATTCCAGAGATAGGTGCTTATTTTGGATGTGGTGATGGGGACTTCATTATAGTGGTGCTAAAGTACATACTGCTAATTTAAGGCTCTGACTAAACTCTGGAAATGCTTTTGGAGGTTTAATGTGAAAGGTATGTTTTATAAAATGCGTATTACTTCCCTTTAAGCTCAGTTGTGTGAAATTCTTATTAAATCGTGTTTCCTGGGGAGGTATTAAAGAGTAATTCTGGCCAGGCAAAGCCGTGCTTAAGCAGTTCTGGTACAGAGGCAACGGGGTTTGGGCTGCAGCGTGCACGAGGCCTGAAACTCTGTGCAGGCAATGAACTTAACAGCTGCCTCTGCAAGCCTGCAGACTGGGCAGAACTGCTCCATCCTGCCTTGCAAGAGTACTCAGAACCCAGAGGGACGATGATGGGATTCAGGAGCTTAACAGATATCTGGGGAAAAAGCCCCAGCAGCAGGGCAGGTGAAGGTAGGGCTTTAATGAAGGGCACCAGAGCGCAGTACACACCCTTGTGTAGTAACTTTGTGAGACCAGGAAGAAGCTGCAAGAAAAAAAGATCCCAGTTTTGAAGACGCTGACAATTTTGACCAGAAAAGATGATTTTTTTACAATACATTTGTGGCTTCTTCTTTATGCTTGCTAATTAGAAATGAAAAACCGCCTGGAAGTGCGCAGGCAGAAGGACAGGCGAAATATGCTGAAAAGTTGTTGCTGATGAAAGCTGTCCCTGGGAAGTGTTTTCATTTCTGAGGCCTTGCACATTATAGAAGACATGGTACATATGTCAGGTCATGAGGAATTCAGCTGGATGAGAGACTAGAAAGAAATTTCCTATTAGCTGCCATGTGGAAAAAGCTGTTTGGGGAAAAAGGAACATTGTAAGTGAATTGAGTGATGCCACTGGAATCGAATATATTCAATCCAAATCCCTTCAGCCCGCATTTCCACAGTTCTAAGGAAGTTACAAGCAGAGACTTCAAAGTGTATTTGAAAGAAAGAAAGGGGAAGACTTCAAATGGAGACGTGCATCAGCACCTGCTCTGAACAACTCGTAGATTTTGGTAATGTGTTTTGGAAGTGACAAAAAAATCTGTATTCAGCCAGCTGAACACAGCTTACAGTTGCTGAACTGAACTTTGAGCTTGACCCTGAGATTCATTACTCCTGGTGAACCTTAAAAATCTATATTTGGCTGCACAGGAGATTGCAGGTGCTTAGGTGCTGTGTGTTCACACTGGTATAACTCTGTAATAGCAGAAAAAGAGACTGAGGAATTTCTGTCCCTGTGTTTTTCTGCAAATGGGAGGAGCAGAAGAATGCACTGGTGTTCTGGTTTTGCTACAGTTGGGAAGTAAAGACAGTGATCAGCCCGTGCTTGGTAATAAGTCTCACATTAGAAACTTTAATTTCCAATGAAGTTAAAAAACCTGAACTGGCAGTTGAGAGTTTTAGGACGATTTGTCTTCCCTTTTTTTTTTTTAAAGGAGATAATTTATTTCAGAGAGAACTGTGGGCTGTATTTACAAACCCAAGTTTTTAATCTTGGTGGGGTGTGTTTTTGGTAGGAGAAAACAGCTATCAGGATTGCTGGGATTCTGGGATATCTGTGTCTGCTTGAGCCTATAGGTTGAAGATCCTCTGGATCTTTCCAAGTGACATCTCAGGTGTTAGGCTCTGAGGAGTGTGGTTTCTCCGTGCAGATCAGACACAATTTGCCTGTCTGGCATGGCTGAAAGTGAGCTGGAGAGATGCAGGGCTGGGTTGTGTTGTAGAGGTAAATTTCAATCTTTGTTTTTGAGGAGCGGAAAACTTGAAAGTTTTGAAAGTGTGCAATGAGGATTGTGTTGCAAAGCTTTATCTTTGCAGTCTACGAAGGTGTTGAGAGCAGAGGCAGCTTGACAGGCCATTTGTGCAGGCTTTTGCTCCTTCCTAGGTGGGCTCTGAGCTCCTCGTGGTGTCTTCACAACTCCCCTCCCCGAGGTATTTCACTCACTGTTGGTGTGCAAAACGTGAGCTTGTGCTCTACATTCCGAATTTCAGGGCGACGCAGCAGCAACGCCGAGTGGCCTGTGCCTTGTCTAGACATCTGACAAACTATTGCAGTCATTCAGGGGGGGAAAAAAAAAACCCCCCCAGGTTTTGGTAATTCAGCCCCCAGATGCTGCTGCTGTAGCTGCTCGATGGAATTTGCTGTAGAGCTTGATTCTTACCAGTTACACATTGCTCCAGCTTGGAACTTTATATGTGAGCTGAGCTTCTGGCTGAGGTCAAACGCGGGGCAGCCAGTCATTTTCTGCTGTCTAGCTCTGTCAAATTGTCTTACAGGACTGTAATACTGCCTTGGTTGCATAAGTAAGAAAGCTGAAAAGATATAAATGTCAAGATAGCCGAGTTCCCACGGAAGACTGGTTTAGAACTGGAGCTTATATTAAAGCTCATGTTACTTACTGGCCTAATTAAAGTAGACAAGCCTTTATACCTGCCAAATGTATAAATAAAGTCTGTGCCTGCATTGTGCTGACACAGCCCCTCGATAACAGCAATATCTTGTCAGGTGTTTTCCTTCTTAAGGGGGCTCATTTGGGTGGGAGATGATGTTTCCCTGGAGTGGGAAGCGTTTTTTATGGCAACAAATGATGAAGTCGTGCGAAATTTGTTTTGCAGCCTGGAAAGAATGATTTATTTACAGTCCTGCATGGTACAGAACTCACATCTCATCATCAAGCATCACCTCTTCTGCCTCTCAGCTGAATAAATCACACTTTTACAGGAGCTGACATTCTGCATTGTTTTCCTAAGAAAGACATTTTTGATTTGCACTGTTTGATAGACTCAGCTTAATGCGCTTCCCTTTTGGGGATTATTCCCTCTAATCTTTTATTTACACTGAATTTTTATCGGGAGTATTTAAGGAGTAAATGTACTTCTGAATGTACAGTATGCTTGTAACTTTAGTATTCGCTTTCATATTTAGGAAGAGTCCCACTCCCTCCAGCACATGAGCTGAAATCCAAGTGGGAAAACCTGCTGGGACCCGAATACGAAGTTATGGTATGTTTTATTTCAATAAACTACATTCATGAATGTTATTTCTTGAAATTACAGATCTGTGAGCTTAGCATTACTGGCTGTTTATAGAACAGTTCAGCGTTTGGAACAGATCAGTAACATCAAATTTTCTTTCCTGTAACAGTGGGGCTGAAATGTATGTTATAATGAGTTGGGGGATTTGTTGCCCTTTTATTTTATTCTGTTTATATAGATACTGTTGTTACACAAATACGAGACAGGAACGGTGATTTGAGGAAATCAACTGTCCTGTTAAATCTGCATCACAGCAGCCACTTAAAATATATGGCATTTTTATTATTTCATTCATGATCTGTTTGTTTTACTGGGCACTGGAAAAAAAAAAAAAGGTTTAGGATGGAGCTTCTGTTTTCACAAGAATCTTACAGTTTTATCTGAAGAACGAAGGAATGATTTTCAAACATGCTGGGAAAATACAAAGTAATTCTCAGTAGTGTAACTTTGTGGTGCCAGTGTCTAGTAGATATTTCTTCACTTCATATTAAATAATTGCCTAGCAAAAGATTGTTTTGATGAATTGTCACGAGGAGTTGATGGAAATTGTAATTCACTTGTGCTTTTCAGTGCCGGCTGAGCCAGCGAGTACAGATAAAAGACTCCGGACAGTGTTCTTTCCAAAGCCTTAAAAAATTCTCACCCACCACCAAGAAAATGCCCTGTTTGTCTTTGCAATGCTTGTCCAGTTGATTTAGAGACACTTATTTTTACTACTTGGAGTAGCCATCGCTCCAGTCACTCGCTGGAAGATTTAAAGTAGCTTTAAGAATCGCCTCGAGAAACTCGCTTCCCTTCTTTCCATTAGCGCTCCTCTAAGATCCGAAGTTCGTGTAAGATTATGTACATGATGCAATAAATCTGTTAGGCTGCCCACTTTAGTTGCTTGGTATTCCCATCCTTACATTTCAAAGGGGCTGATATTACCTCCCTGAGCACTATCACACTTCCCACAGAGGACGAAAACCTGCTTAGTTGGTGAATCTGGCCCTTCCCAATCCTTCTTCAGCCGCCGCCGGTGAAATGTCAGCGGTGAAAATGTTAACGATGGGGGCCTTTTGAATAATAGAAGGGAACTCTTGTGGCATCCCGTTTTGAAAGTCATTTTTTGGTTCTGGTTGCCTGTGCCTCCCTCCTGTGTTCAGTCGTGATGTTCAGTTTGAGTCTAGCCTGTGACGCCGCAGTCCCTGTGTCACACCGTCCTCACTCAGCTCCCAGAACTCATCCTGGAGGTTCCTACAGGATTCTCTCAGGAGTATTTATCTTGAGAGGAAATAGCTGTTTGAAGAGAGGGGTCGGTGGCTCTCGTGGTTTCTGTGCTGCTGGTCCTTTGTGGTGCCACTGGAAGGAGCTGAGATCCTGGGCAGGAATGTAGGACCGTGTGGTGTCAGTCAGGCTGAGGAGCTACCAGTCATAAATCCATTTAGTTACCTGCATGGACATGAAATGGGCTCTCTCTGTCAGGAGAAACGCCCTGAGTACTGGAAAACAACATGCTGGAAGCCCTATTTAAAATTAATCCAAAAGAAAAGTCTGATCTTTATTAAACCAGACGTTTTCAAAGAAAAGTTACCTGATTTTTTGCAAGGCTGGTTTTTTTCAGATCTACTGAGTGTAGCTTTCTTTCAAACATTCAACTTCGAGTGTCCCAAATTCCAGCCTTGGGCCATTGTCGTGGTTCGACAGCCATAGATTGGAACTAAACAATCTTTAAGGTCTCTTCCAACCCAAACCATTCTATAATTCTATTTTGTCCCATTACATTTAAAATTGGAGTAAATAACCTTCTAAGGTTACAGATAAATCCGTTATGTTAAGGAGGGACTATACAAGAAAACTGGTGGTGAACACAGCCTTTTTATTAATCTCAAGAAAAGATACTGAAAGGATTTCCTGTCCCTGCTTGAAATAGCCCACTTTCCATTCCCATTTGGTAATTAAAGTTCTGTACTTCAAGCCACGTTAGCAGCAGAAGTTGGTGGGTTCAGTCTGGATGTGAGATGGCTGCACTATAGCCCGAGGTAGCAACTTAAGCTGTCATACTTTCAAATTCTGATTGGCAAGTCCGTGTGGGTATTTGTGTCAAACATAATGGCATTTTGTGCTTACACAGGATTACTGAACTTGACTAAAATTGGCATTTGGGCTCCGGGAACAGGATAATATTGGAGTCTGCTAATAGTGCATAATCACCACATTCCTACTTGTAAATGTTCTGTGCCTGAAAGGTTTTTCTAACATTTGTTTAAAATTATTTTGCATCAATGTGACTTTGTTTAAGTACAGTTTATTTTGCTCGTGAGTTTTGGTTTTTTTGCCAGAATTTCATCGATCTGGTAAAGTCTTTATTGTCCCGCCGTTGAAAAATGTTCTGATGTCCAATTTTTAGGTTGTGAACGTGGATATGCCCTTTACAGACGATTCAGAGCTCCAGAAGTACTCAAAGGTAAGACTTCCAGGGTGGTTTCCTTCATGGTGTATGTTGGCAGAGTAATCCTGGGAGGACATGACACAATTCCAGATGTGTTTCAGGAATTCAGTGGTTTTGTGGCTCTATATTTTCCCAAAAAAAAGGCTGCCAGTATTCTACTTATCTCCTGGGCTGATCCAATACCTTTTCATAGCACAGGCAAATGAACCTTTTAACAGTTCATTACCAAACCTCCAAACAACAAAAAAACCACCCTTAAACCATGCACATAAACCCTAAATTTCGGGGTGCTTAATTGCACAGAATGGAGCAGAGGTTGAAACTGCTGAACTGTGTCATTGTCCTGCAGAGGGGTTTGCCACAGTAATCCTGGCTCAAGGAAAGGGAGGTGTAATTAATTTGAATTGCCAGAGCTTAAATTAATTTCACTTCCAGGAGATTTTCAAGATACATATGTTATTATTGAGGAAAAAAGGTTTTAGAGGTGGTGAATTTATATATTTGTGGGGACATCTCACTGGGGAAGGGCCATAAAGTCATAATCAGACATGGCTGTGAAGGAATGCTGTGGATCAATGGATTGCTCCTTCTGCTTGAATCCAGAAAAATAGCCAGGAAACGTCCAAACTGAAGGAGCAACTCCTGCTGATCATCTCTTCTTCCCCAGTTGCCATGATTTCTGCTGCCTTGTCTGGATATTGTATCACTTTTATTCTAGTTTTCCTAATATCAGCAGACTTAAGGCACTGAGGGTTGGAGTCTCCCTAGAGAAAAATTCCAAATTAAGGAGGCCCAGTGGGAAAAGGCTGACACAAAATCAGTGATTTCCCCTTGCAGAAAAAAGGATGTCAGTTTTAGTAACTACTTAATACAGAACACTTCATGGATATTTTTTCCACTTCAGAGTAGTGTAGCTCCCAGAGGAGTGAGAGAGCTGAACTTGTGGTGAGATTTTTGTAGTAATTATGGAATTTATTTTATTCTTTTAGTTATTTTTCTTTCTTTTATTTTTGTTTTGCTCCGACCCCATGGAAGAGGGGTTGGAACTGGATGATCTTTAAGGTCCTTTCCAACACAAACCATTCTGTGATTTGTTGACAACTCACCTTCTGGGTGGGATGGACTTTAGCTGGTACTTCCCTCTGTGTTTTTCCCAATAAGATCAATTATTTCAGAATACAGTTCAAATTTCCTTTTCCCCCAAAGAGCAGACTGGTTATTTTTCTTTGTGCAAACAATTTGTAAAGGGAAGTTATGGACATCAGATGAGGTCACTGTGAGCAGTTTATCATCTTGCTGTGTGGTTGGTTCATTTTGGTGAGCTGCTGAATCCTAAATCTGTTTTTATCGTGGTAGATAAAGATTTATACTTAAATATGTACTTGTATTTATCTTTTGGCAGTTATTACCCATCCACACTCTGAGGTTAGGAGTTGAGCTGGACACGTTTGATGGACATCATTATATATCATCCATTGCTCCAGATAGCCCAGCTGCAGCACTTGGTCTTCTGCAACCCGAGGATGAACTTCTGGAGGTAAAAAAATAAAACAGAACTCCCACAAAAAAAAAAAAAATTATGTATTTCCTATTTGTTTGGCCTTCTTAAAATGCTTCTCTCACGTTCTAGCTTGGCTGCTGTGTGTGCAATAGGAGTATTCCAGAGTTAGTTGTGGAAGCAGAGCTGTGCTTTGGAATTCACATTCATTTTCTTCACTGTTCCCTTCCACATTTATGGACAAAATGTCAGATTCTTGTGACCTCTCAGTGACTTCATGGGGTTGGTTTTTTTTTTTCTGAAATGTTTTAACACGAGTATCAAGAGTTACAAGGGCAGAGATAATATTTGTGTTGAATTATTTGTAGTCCTGTGGCTCGGTCTTTTGCACAATCTGGCTTTAGCTTTTGTGGTGGATAATCTTTCTGAATATTTGTCACTCCTAAAAAATTTACAGCAGTCTTAGGAATAGTGGTTCCAGTTACACAATAAAACTTTTTTGTGGAGTGTTGAAAGATATTTGTGTGTTTGAGCAAATACATCAGTTTGTTTAAATGTGTATAAAGAGGTATTGGGGCAACTTTGGAGTTCTCAGAGTCACACCAGACCTATTTTCTCAGGAAAAATTATTATTTGATCATATTAAAATAATTCCTGTTTTTTGTGTGTGCGTGTACATATATCCATTGGTATCTCAGCCTGCAAGTGAAAAGGCATTAATTTCTTATTGAATGCATGCTCCTTGTGGAATATTTTGATATTTGAACCTTTTTTTTAGTGGATGCAAAGAACATTTAATGGAAACAGAATTAGGCCTTCTGAAAGATTGATTTGTTAGGTGTACAGCTATTTTGCTTTTACTTCTTCACCCTCTAACATCAAAAATTCATACTGATATCACTGAGACCTAAAACATTTTCTTATTGCTTAATGGAGGAAATCTTGATTCCTGAAGGAAGGGATTAATGGAATGCTGGAAGTGTCGTTTAAATTGCTTGGCCACTAAACAAAAAAAAATTTACACAAAAAGCAATAATGCAGCGCTGTAGAGTAACTCAGGGAACTTTAATTGTATATATTTAACAGTTTTATGTATTACCTCTGTACTTAGAATTAAGTTCACAGGTATGTCCAGACCTAGTGAGTGTAAATTTTTTGCTACTCTGTAGTTGGGGGAAAAAACCCCCAACAAAATAAAAATGTGCTCTGGGGCTAAAGCTGTATGTGCCAGCTTTAGCCCAGACTGTGTTTTTGCAGCCAAGTTATAAATCCCCTTAAATAGGGGTTTGCAGTGGAAAAAGTGACAGCCCCATTCCCCAAACAAGCAGCCTTACCTGGGCCTGATACATTTGGGATTGAAATATGATCAGCAAGGATTTTTTTTAAATTTTTTTTTAAATATACAGCGAGGTTGAATGTTGATTATTTTTAATGATGTGTTCGAATTATGACAGAAAGCACAATACCCCTCCCCTGCCCTTCGTTTTAGCTAATTCCATTGTGTTCTTTCTTAGGAGTAAATTGCTTCTTTGTGCCCTTCTGCTGTACAATGTCCCTGCTCTTTGGGGGCTGGCTGGCCGAGGGGCTGAATGAGTGGGTGTAGGGCACCTTGCCTGCTCAGAGGCTGATTTCTGGCAGCTGCAGGGGGAGAAATGGGAGTCCCCAGGTCTGCTGGGGGGGTGCACAGTAGCTCTTCCCCATCCATCACGGGATGCTGAGAAGTGCTGGTAGCTTTCCACCACGCTGCCACTCTCCGAGCATTAAAAAATCCTTACGCGTAGATCCTGCTGCTTAAATAATTAACTAATGGATGAGGCTGATAGCTCAGCACTTGCTGTAATTCTTGCAGAAAAAGCCCAGAGCAGTTTGTCTCACCGTGGTGGAGGCCAGTTCCACCACTCTCAATTTTTTTCTGCTTGGCTGGGATGTAGAGTGCGAGAGGAACTCTGTGTTTCCCAGCAGTACAAACTCTATTTACGCTGCAAAAAGCACAAAGGAAAAAGTGAGGGGAAAAAACAGAAGTGATCAGGAAGCAAATGATGGCTGAAGTGAGGTGGCTGTGGAGCCTTGCATAAGATTGAATCCCTCTAATCAGCAGGATCTGGCAGGTTTTTAAAGAGGCTCTGCCTCAAGCGCACACGTGCAAAGGTGTGTCCACGTCTGGTGAATGTTTCCGTGCTCTGTTTTTTAGGATCAGATGTGGGTTCCTTTGCAGTTTGGGTATGGAGGGAAGTATTGGAGGTAATCTTCAGTTATCCCCACTTGCTGTGCCTTGGTTCCTGTTGCAGAGTGACTTGGATGAGGGGCTGGATTCCTAAACCAGTGGCTGCACTCCAGCAATGTGAACAGTGGGTTGTGAGAGAGGCTGCAGGCAGGCTGAGAGAAATCCCTGGAACACACGAGGTGTTGGGAGTGAGTCCACAGCACTGATTGAGTTAAACCCCTGCTCTTCTGGGGCTGCAGTGCTGGTTAACACAGGTGATGTTCAGATCTGTGACACCTGCTGACATCCTGCATTCCTCATATTTAGGGACACCCCTGTGGTGCAAAGAGAGGCACCCTCAGGATATAAAGGTTATAAAATAGGTAAAAGAGGATGAATCACTCTTTTTTTTTTTCTGCAGAAGTAGAATCATAGACTCACAGAATGGTTTGGGTTGGAAGGGACGTTGAAGCCCACCCAGTTCCACCCCTGCCATGGGCAGGGACACCTTCCACTATCCCAGGTTGCTCCAAGCCCTGTCCAACCTGGCCTTGGACACTTCCAGGATGGGGCAGCCACAAAAAAGTGCAGCTGCAGTATCCCACTTTTAAAGCACCATTATCTACCTATTTATCTCTCTACCTACCCATCTTTCTCTTCTTTTTTTGTTTCTGTTTCAAAGTCTGTTTTTTAGAACTTCCATTAACAATGTTCTTCTGTTATCACTCACAATCTCGGGTTTATGGTGAGGTAAGCTTTGACCCTTGTCAGGGCTTTCTGGTTAATTGCTTACTGTAATTGGTTTCTTTATTACTGCATAAATGCTCCTGCCTGTTTTCTGTAGGATCTGTTTTAGTTTCAGCCACTTTGCTACATTTTAAACTGGCAAAGTTACAATCACAGAATCATTAAGTTTGGAAAACACCTCTAAGGTCATCGAGCCCAACTTTTAAACTACCTGTGGTAGTTCTGACTTCAAGTTTCTGATTGGAGCTCAGAACCCATGTTTGCTTAAAATATTGTGAGAAAATTAAATTTTTTAGCTTTTGAAATTCAAACGTGTAAGCCTAGTGCTGGAAAAAAACCATCCCCAACAAAGAAACAGGTGAGAAAGAAATAGGAATTCTAGGAAAGGTCTAGGTTTGGAAAAGTGGTGAGCAGAGAATAAGTTAGAGGAGGCTGAAGAGACATGATTTAGCAGTCATTAGTCACAAGATCTTGGAGATGAAGTCTCACAATAATGTACATATTCTCCAGAAGCATCTGTTAATAAAACTCTGGCAAGCTGTGCCAGAACCCCCAGGTAAAATCAGACTTTCACGCTCAGATGGGGAAAAAACATACGCCAAAAAAATTTTTAAAAAATTAAATAAAATAATCTGGTGGCTATCCTTTAATTCTCTTGGTGTGGATGTGCATTCCCATCCTGCAGGTGAATGGGGTGCAGCTGTATGGAAAATCCCGACGTGAGGCCGTCACCTTCCTGAAGGAAGTGCCCCCCCCTTTCACCCTGGTGTGCTGCCGGCGGCTCTTCGATGACGGCACCGAGTCCCTCGTGGATGAGCCCCCCGGGGCACTCTCCCCTCCAGAGCCAAAGGTAGACTCCTGCTGTCATCCCCTTGTGCAAAAGTTCAGTGAATTTTTTGGAGAAGTGCTTGTGTTTCTGGGTTTCCACGGGTTGGTCTTGAGAAACTTCCTTGTCCTGGGAAGGCGAGGTGGGTAAATCACCGAGCTGCTTTGCTGACTGTACATCCCATTCATCATCCCTACCCTTAATAGGTGAGTGAGAGCTCTGGATTACACTAAATCACGTCCCTGCCACCATTAGCTGATTGCTTCCATGTTCTGAGTAGGTTTTTATAGAACTGGAGGAAAAAAAAAAAAAAAAAAATTGAAACTTAAAAGTTTCTTTCTGTTGCAGGAGCTTTAAAGTCTCAAACTAAAGCTTGACACTTGTGGTTGCTCCTGTTTGCAAAAGTATTTACAGCTTGGCTTCTCATCTTTTCTGATTGTCTGGCCTTTCTATTAGCTGTCTGTGGTTAAATCTTTTATGCTATTTATTTTTCCTTTATGCATCTAATGGGACAGCTGAAGTTCATCAACATGTAACAGGTTAGTAATATTCTAACAATTAATTAGACTAATACATGGGTATTTGTGTGCCAGGTTGGGCTCTGATGCTCAAAACATGTAGGCCTGGGCCCAGGGGAGTGCTCAAGGCAGCAAGCTGGAGAAAACTCTATTCATAATGCTCAGTGAAGTTTTAATTCCATAAAAAGGTCACATTTCAGGGCATGTATGCACCATTAATAATCAAAATATTGAAGGAATCGTGTTTGGAAAGAACAGAGAGAAGGGGGTATTTGAACCAGAGCTTTTCTTTTCCAGGTGACACCTGAGGAGGAGTTCAATCCCGAGGAGGAAGAAGGGGAATTGGCATTATGGTCTCCTGACGTGAAGGTGATTGAGCTGGAGAAAGACAAAAATGGTTTAGGATTCAGCATTTTAGACTATCAGGTATGCTTTTCTGTATAACTAAATGCTAAAAACCCCCTTGGATCCTTTGTCTCACGTGGTGCCTTAAAGTGTTGTGTGATGGTGATTGCTGGGTGAGGGACTTGACACTTATGCCTAGAAACTGTAGGGAAAAGGAATGTATTCTGAGGCCAACTCTGTAAAGTGTGGAGTGTTCTAAACCTCTGATTATTGGACATGATAAAGTGCAAAACCTTTCATGAAACTCCACCCCTGCACTCTGAGTTTAATGGCTAAATGTTGGGGAAGGTTGGTTTTTTTGTTGTGTGTTGTTTTAACTTGGAATGACTTTTCAGCTGGTGAGAGTGGCAAGTGAATATTCTTGGGTATTAGTTGGAGTTGGTTATATTCTTAATTGTTAAACTCCTTAGAAATTAACAGACAAGTCTTTAATTGGAGGGAAATCCTACTAAAATTAACGAATCCTCCTTTCAAAAATACGGGCTTCAATTAAATATGTAGAAAGTCTCAAAATCTGTAGTCAGAATGAAATGTTCTTCGTGTTTCTAGTCAACATGATATATTTTTTTAAACCTCCAGTCATCATATTTATAAGGAAATAAAATAGCTGGATCACTCTTTATAATAATATACACATCACATCTGAGTGCTGCCTGAACATTGTAGTTTAATGAAATGTGTTCAACTGTTGTACATAAATGTCAAGTGATATAAAATTCACTTTTTGATACAATGAGGCAGGAATTGGGAATGAATTAGGAGGGAAAAAAAAATATTTGAAGGATTATGCAAACCCATTAATTCTATATTTTACCAGTGCGATTTAAGATTACTGAAAATAGATCCTGTTAGTCATTTTAGCTGACACATGTTGTGTTGCAGTGCCAGCTCTACTCTAGAGTTGCTGGGAGTCTTTGCAGAGCAGTAATACACAGATTTGCTTTTAAGTTCTCATATAATCAGAATTAATGAAGGCTTTAATAACAGGCTTTTTATTTACTTATTTGCAGATGCAAATACACGAGCAGTGTTGTGGTACTTTCAGCTAAATTTAAATGCATTCTAATCAATTCTAAATGAGTGGTAAACCACTTAATCTCAGATCTTTATAATTTCAAGATATTTATGTGTAAAGTGTATAAAGTGTGTTCTTTTGTTTGGGATTTGCCTCTTAGATCTTTTACACTTTTCATCATCTGCAGATTAATTTTTATAGAGAGAGATATCTGTGACTGTGCGTGTGTTTATGTAAATACATCCATCACATCCTTGAGTGCAAGGCAAAGAAAATAAATAATTGTCCATGCTACAGTGGAGGCAAGGAGGAAAAAAAAAACCAACAAAAAACTGTGTGTGGTTCCTGGGAGAGTGTTTGGAATTCTTAACACAGATTTGCTGGGAAGCACAGAATTACAGCAGCCTTTAATTGTGCCTTAAAGGACCTGGAGACCCTTCTTTCAAACATGAAAGGTGGTTTTTTTTAGGCACATACTCTTTGTTTTAGCAGAGAAAATGCAAGCCTTATAACGGGAAATGATGCTGCTTGTGCTGGGTATCCACTGCTGATTTTGCTCCTTTTGAGGAATAAGATTTTTGATTTTTTTTTTAGATATTTTTCAATGAAGATGGGTCTTCCCGTGGCCCATCTCCATCATCAGTGAGTGACCAGCCTTTCTAGGCTCCCACAGTGTTGATGGAGGTGGGGTGGGGAGGAAAATGCTTTTGAAGGGCAGATTTTGAGCTGTTTGTGATGCTGGGAATTGACACACAAGGACCGACTCTCTGTCCATTACAGAAATTTAAGGAAAGTTTGGTGCTACATACCCAGCTTGGAGGTGATGTGACCACCCTGGGTCTTTAAGATCAAATCATTTCTGTAGCTGTGGGTTGAAATGGCACTTCAGAAATACTGGAAGGACTTCAGGAAGCTCAGTGGGAGCAGGGAAGTGGCGCCAGAGTTAAAAAGTGGTGATGCTCTATTATCCCACCTCACTTTGCCCCACACCAAGGGCTGACACCACCTCTGAAATGGTGGATCCCAGTGGATCCCAGCCCTGGGGAGGGACTGGTGGCTGTTCTCTGCAGTGTTTCTGACAGTGACAGATGCCAGACACGCTGCAGAAGCACAAGAATGCTCAGCAATTACAGACCAGGCTGCTCCCAGTGCTCTGGAAGTTTCTTCCTGCTGCTTTCCATTCCTCTTTGGCACTTGTTTTCAAGCACAAGGCTTTTTACCTTTCCATCTTAATTTTGATTGTAGAATTAGATGTGGTGCTGAAAGCTCCTATTGTGTATCATTTATAATATTTGCCATTTTGTTTCTCAAAACTGGCTGCATGCTCAGCATAAAAGGATGCTGGGCCTCAGTTGTCCTAAACTCTGTGCTTCCCAAGTCATGCTCTGGAAAACAGAATTAATAAAAACTCTTTGTGAGGCAGTATAGGAGTCTGAGTACGTGGACAATTGAATGCTGAGATCGAGAAAATTATTACTCTGGCATATTAATTTTTAATGGGCTGTCTTTCTAATAATGTTTCATCTATCAAATAAATGATAAGCACATCCCAAGTGACTTGCAGGATATTCCCAGAAATGTACAAGCATAATTCCAATGCCTATATATTTTAATGAACTAATTACAAATTAATTATACCAATTATCCATAATCAATAGTATTTTTACTTTGTCCTGTGTTTTCTTTTGATTGTCTTGAGGGATTTAAAAGCTTAAAACAGAGCCACCTTCTTTTTTTATTTAATAAGGTTTGTGCAAATGTTCTTAAAACTTTGGGGTAGAGTTGCCCCTTTTACTATGACAGGATAGTATTTATACAGGGTATTCTTCATCTTCCTGTGGTCTTTATGTATTAAAAAAAACCCCTTTTTCCCCACCTTTGAATGTTGTAATTTGTAATTATGTGGTGGGAAATCTGCTCTGCTGGCAGCAAGGTCGGTACTTGGTGAGAGGGGAGGTGGATGGGAAGCTGATCCTGTGGATTCTTGAAATGATGGATTTCAATGGATTTTTTTTTTCCTTTCATTTAAGTAAGAAACACTGAAGACGTCTTAAAATGAAATCTGTGGTTTTTTTCTGTTGTCATCACTGTTTTGGGACCTGGTCAAAGCTCCTAGGTCAGGCACTGCTTTTTCTTGATGGTGCTTGGATGGGAAGGCTGCAGAGGTCTCTTGGCCATTAAAAGGTGTGCTGCTCAGTCTCGTGGCCAGCTCCTCCATGAAGTAACACCCTCTGCCTCCCTTCATTTCCCTCTCCTTTCACTTGGAGAAGTTGCTCTGCCTTTCACCTCTTCACTGCCCTTTATGTGGTGCTGCTGGCACGGGCAGGGCCAAGCGCGTTCCGATGGGGAGGGAGGGACCCGGGACGCTGCTTGTGGAGTGATTTGGGATCACCTGGGATGGAAGGGGCTGCAATCAGTGTATTTCATGTTCTTTGTCAACAGAGCTGAAAGCATCCAGCTTAGCAGTACGTTTGTCTAGCCTGGAACTAATCACAGAATCCCAGAATGGCTTGGGTTGGAAGGGATCTTAACTCCCATCCAGCCTCCTGGCCAGCAAGTCAAGAGCTAAGCCATTGTTTTTGAGACCAATCCCTTTTTCTTAGAAAGAGATTAAAAGATACATGATCAGGTTAAAATAGAGGAGAAATTCTGTCTAAAAACACCGTGATCCCAGGCCATTAGAGCAAGAGGAAAGAAAAATCCCACAAGATTTCTAGAGGAAAAGAAGAGATCACAGTAGGATAGAAGGCACTTTGAGCCCTGACAGAGTGTTTACCAAAGACCTGATGCTTTGCAGGCCAACAGATTCTGTCAGTAACGTTTTACAGAAATATTGGAAAAACCACAGGTAGCTGAATTGCAGATTTCTTGAGGCAGTATTGACCAGAAGGTAACTTGAATGGTCTGATGAGCTTTTATCAAATTAAACAAAAAGCTGAATGGACTTTATGTGGAGCTTAATTTACTGTGCTTTGAAGTCAGAGTCTTTTTAAAGCAGCTGTTGCAGAGTGCATGAAACTGGAGAGGGTGAGGGGTGGAACGGGGAGGTTTGACATTTTACATAACTCTTGGGAAGGACTGTGAGATGCTGTTTCTCCCTGTCTGTGCTGAGAGATAAGTCCCCAGCACCTGGTTGCTTTTGCACAGTCCAGCTGCCCTGGAGAGCTGTCAGGCTGTAGGAGCTCATGGACTCACCTGCTCCGAGTGATCCACGGGAGCAGAAAGAGGCATTTCAGCACTCCAGCAGCTTCGAGTTACCCTGAGCTGGAGAAGGAGCTTGAATTGTGCCTGCTTTGGGCTGCCTGGGTCAGTGCTCCGGGGATTTTCCTGCGGTCTAGCAACAGGGACCCCACAGCTGCCTTATTCCTGGCTTCCCTTTATTATTAGTAGCAGTTTTTCGTGCTGTTGAACCGAAGTCTCTTTTGCTGCACATTCAGCAGGTTATGTTTTGTCCTTCTCCCAGGGAGCATGGGAAACAATTGTTTTCTCTTTTCTAACAGAAATCACTGCACAGTCATTCACGGCAGGAAGTGAAGCAATTTAAGTGTCTCCAAATATCTTTCCTCTTTTCTTTATGCCCCAAACAGGCTCCAGATGTAGAGTTACAAAAATGCAAAGTGACTTCTTATTTGTAGAAGGTGGTATTCAAGTAGGTTTTGGGGGGTTTTTTTTGTTGCTTTCTCGGTCTGTTCAGCGGTGAGATGCAGGCTGGAATGCTTTGACAAGTTGCTGGCTAAACGTTTGCCCTCTTGTGATAATTTGAGCTTTGTCTGTTCTTGTGATAAGTTTGTTATGAACAAAGAAGCATATTCACGTCTTTGTTAAGCACATTTTCACCTGATCATGTGATGGAAACCTGTGGCTTACTGGCAAAAGCTGCACAGCTGTATTAAAAAGCAGTTTTACAATGGCTATCAGCTTGGTACTGGGAAAACTGATAAAGGCAGCTTTTCTCCCATCTCTACAACCCATCCACATTCATTAACATCAAAGTTCTGTAAGCCTCAGTACCAACTGTGTTGGTACTCATCTCACGGAGGATTTGCTTCTCTCCCCCTATGGGAAAGTTCTACATCCTTTAAATCATATTAAGCTGCTTCATGTGTAAAATAATTCTTAATAGTGTGTCATGAATTGAATTCAGTGTAGCTTTTTGAAAAATTCTCTTGGAGTTCAGCTTAAAAACTACTTTTCAGGACCTAAGAGCCGGTGAATGCAAGTGAGCACATTCCTGGAGAAGTTTCTGAGGTGTTCGTGATTAGTGGATTCCAAAACCTCGGGCGCTGCAGTGCTAAATGTGTTGGGAGAGCAGAGACCACTTTAATCAGCAATCAAAGGGACTGTGAATCTCCCAGGAAGATACAGCCAGACCCACAGGAACAGCTTGATGAGGGACAGATCTGCAGAACCCGGAGGCAGGAGGTCACTTTAGGGGTTGGCTGTTCCCTGACACGGGGCTGGAGGGGGTCGTCAGTCTGACTCTAAATGAGAAGTTAGGGAGGAATCTCATAGAATCATAGAATTATTTAGGTCGGGAAAGTCCTCTGAGACCTTTGAGGCCAACTGTTCCCCTCAGCACTGCCAAGGCCACCGCTGACCCCTGTCCCCAAGTGCCACATCCACACGGCT
>VZTA01021281.1:0-52032 GCA_013398855.1 Mohoua ochrocephala | reverse complement strand
GAGCCTCCTTTGCTCCAGCCTGAGCCCCTTTCCCAGCTCCCTCAGCCCCTCCTGGTGCTCCAGCCCCTTCCCCAGCTCTGTTCCCTTCTCTGGACATGCTCCAGCCTCTCCATGTCCTTCTTGTCGTGACCTCAGGATTCCAGGTGCCTCAGCAGTGCCCAGCACAGGGAGCAGGCACTGCCCTGGTCTTGTTGCCACACCAGTGGTGACAAAAGCCCAGGTGCCATTGGCCTTCTTGGTCATCCAAGCCATGCACAGCCAGTTTTTCCAGGAGAATGCTGTGGGAAACAGCATCAAAGGCCTCACAGAAGTCCAGGTAGACACATCCACAGCCTTTCCCTCATCCACCGAGCAGTTGTTGTGGTTTTGGCTGGGATAATCTCCCTCCTAGTAGCTGGTGGAGTGCCGTGTTTCGGGTTTAGCCTGAGAACAGTGTTGATAACACAGTGATGTTTTAGTTGTTGCTAAGTAGCGATTACTCTGAGTCAAGGACTTCTCAGTTTCCCATGCTCTGCCAGTGAGGAGGTGCACCAGGAGCCAGGAGAGTTGATCTGAACTAGCCAGGGGGGTATTCCATACTGCAGGATGTCATGCCCAGTATATAAATGGGGGGAGCTGGCCAGGAGGGGTGAACCACTGCTCAGGAACAGGCTGGGCACCAGGATTGTGCATCACTCGTTCTTCTCAGGTTTTATTCCTCTCTCTCTTTTTGTTATGTCCTTTTTCATTATATTTATCAGTATTAGCACTTTTATTGTCTTTTGCTTTATTCAGTTATTTAACTCTTCTTATCTCAGCCATGGGTTACCCCGGCCAAAACCAGGGCAGCAGGTTTTGGTCGAGCAGGACCTGCCTTTCACAGAGCTGTGCTGACCCCCAGGTTGTCCTGCATGCAGTAAAGGACAGAGATGTTCCTCATCCCTCCTTTTGCTGTCTTGGAGAGCCAATTCTAGGAGCATCCCTCCTGGCCCTGTGAGCTGCAGCAGCTCTGGACAATACCTGAGTTTGCAGAGAAACTGGAGCATTACTGAGAACATCTGTTTTGCTTTGCTTTGTCGCATATCCTTGAAATAAATGCTGAGCAGTATTATTACTATTAACCTTTAGAAATGTTTTCCCTTCTTCCCCCCAAATTCTCCAATCTGGTTGTTCTTTTTCATTTCCTGCTAGAAAGAATAGCTTTTAATAAAAACAAAAAAACCCCAAACCAAAGAAATTCATTATTATTCCACAGATGTCTTCTGCCTGCGAGAGAAGGCGAGAATTTAAAGGGACAAAACTGTAGCTGGATTTTCTATTAACCACTTGGTAGATCTCAGCGAGGCTGAGATCAGGTAGATGAGGCTCGAGGAAGCTGTGCTGGCCTGGCAGTGGGCATGTGGAGATGATGGAGCGGGTGGGTGTGGGCGAGCTCAGCCCAGACAGCTCCAAATCTGTTCTGAAATGATGAGGTTTGAGGTGTATGTTGGTGCTGATGGATAAACGAGAAGTATCCTGAAAACTCATGGAAGTTATGAGGTGTTCTGTTTTCTTAGTACCTCACCCTGCTGGAAGATGCCGCTCCCCAAACCCGAGGAGTCCTGTCCCACTTGGAATTCTCGGTCTGTTCTCGATGTGATTCGCTGTAACCTTAAAATTCTCTGCAACCTTTCTGCCAACCCTTCCATCTGCTCCCCTGTCCACCCTGTTCCTCATCCCTGGAAGTGTTCAAGGCTGGACTGGGTGGAGCTCTGAGCAACCTGGGGTAGTGGAAGCTGTCCCTGCCCATGGCAGGGGGTGGAATGAGATGATCTTTAAGTTCCCTTTCAACCCAACCCAGTCTGGGGATTCTGTGAGTCTTTGGGCCAAGTCACTCTTTGCGGATGCTCGTTGCACAAATCCCAACCTGTCCCGTGTCCTTGCTTTTATTTTGCAGCTTCCTCTGCAGCAACTCTTCCATAATTCACGTGTTTGCTGTTTGTGAAGCAAGGTTTCCACGCAGAGGAGAGCTCTGGTTTGTGTGAAAGCACATCCTGCGCTTCCACAGGCTTTTACCGGTGCTGAGGCCAGCTCACCTCACTGCTGGAAGCGCTGCTGGGCTCTCTGGTCGGGTCTTTAGTTCAGGAATTCTTTGAATCTGAAAGCTGATCAAACCCACAACCTATGCTAAGGCCCACTGAGCGCAGGCTGTGTAGGTGATACCATTTATACTTTTTCCCTTGGCTTGCTGGTGTTTTTTTTTCTTCTTTCCCACACATCTCCATCCCTTCTTTATCTCATCACACAGTGGCTTTCCTCCACTTCCTTATGAGTTCAGGGATTTTTTTTTCTTTCCTTATCTCTGTGGCTTTTCCCTGTAGTCAGCACTCAGTGTGTTTTTTCTGGAGCTGGAAAGTCTGAAAGTCTAAGATATTAAGAGAGTCTAATGAATGTAATCCCTGTGACTTTAGCTCTGTCGAGAGCAAATATGAAAGGCGGATAAAACCTTAGATGGATTGAGAAGTTTGATAAATTAAAAGATAGCGACAGGCACCTGAGTCCACTGCACGGTGACACTGAAAACGCCCAGAGCCGCTGCCTATCTTTGATCTTTTTGTTTGGGAAGAGCAGTGGTGTGTGAGGTCTTTTCCCTGGGGTCCCTGGTCCGCAGCAGAGGGGTGGGGACTGCGCTGTGCTCTCCTGCCCCTGCCAGGCCCACGCGGCTCTGAGTCACCGCCGGCCACCGTGTTCGTTCTTGCTGGAGAAGGTTGATACGATTTCAGATCCCAGATGATGAAAGCCTGGTGTGGGAAACCCATTGTGTCACCTCCTCCTCCTCTTATTTTGCTGTTCCCTCTCCTCCTTTGGGTGGGGCTCTGTGTGGTTTGTTTCTGTTTTTTTTTTCCCCTTCCCTGCGAATTCCTGTTTCTTTGCTGACATTTCCCACAACAGAAGTTTTGATTAATGCCGGCTGCACACCAGAGCTTCTGAAATTCATTGCTTTATTCCCTCACTGCAGATCAATAAATAGTAATGTTTTATTTCCAGCACTTTGCCTTACATCACAGCAAAGTTCAGCGTTCCTCCTTGAATACCGCTCTGCATTGAAGTTTGCGTTGCTTCAGCACATCAGCCTGCAGTTTATTTCTTGGGTGCAGCCAGAGGCTGTGCGTTGTGTAATCTCCTTCCTGAGCAGTCCTGCTGACTGCAACCCGAGTGCAAGAGGCAGGAACAGGTCTGAAATGCTTCGGATTTCACTCGGATGCAGTGGATCTAACGAAAACCAGTTGAGCGCTTTCTCAGGGATGTTTTTCCAGGCTCTAGAGTGCCTTTGGCAGTTCCTACGGCCAACTGCTGTAAACATGTTGGAGTGAGTGAACAGAAGGTTTGGACCTTGAGTCTCAACCCTAAAAGTGAGGCCACCTTAAGGAGGGAATCAGACCTCACTCACAGCTGGCTCTCCCTCTCTTCCCTGTCTGTTGGGAGGCACTTTGTGCTTTGAAAAGGCTGCGGGGTGCTTGTCAGTCTTGACTCTTGCATCCCACTGGCATTGTTGGTGGCTCTTTGGAGGGTGGCTCTGCGAAGGGAGCAACGGGCACCTCACAAAATGAGAGCACGAATGAGTATTTTGAGTAATTTCACAACAGCGAGCACACAGGTACATCACTCGTGCACTTCTGCCTTTGTTCTCCACAGCAGTGGGACAAAGCACCTCTGGTTCTTTTCGTTGTTGACGGGTGTCTTTTCCTTGTACAGCATCAAAAGTGTTGTGTCTAAAGAGTCTTCCAGCCTGGTGTCTTATTCACCGGAGAGTTTTAAATCTGGATATGTGTGTTAGACCTGGAAGTGGTCCCATGCAAAATGTAATGAAGCTGGGCTGCTCTGACCTCTGAGCTCCAACGCGTTTGTTTTGGCTCCCTCACAGAAACCTGCAGTATACAAATTGGCACTTGTAAAAATGTTCAGATAAATCAAAAAAAAAATGGTACGGGGGAAAAAAAGTTTCAAACTGTTTCTTTTGGGATCCTTCGCCATGCTATTTTGGATGTGTGTTTTTGTGGCAGCAGGCAGTTTGTTGCTTGAAGAAAGCTGAAATATTCTAGGAAGTCAGGCTAGCTGGATTTAGATCTCAAGTGATGCCAAAACTAATATAGCCTGTAACTAAGTGAGAGTGACTTTGCACAGGGAATGTCAGTCACCCGCAGCTTTGTCTTACATTTTCGTATGAGCCTTTTAAAAAAGCAAAACACAAACAAAACCCCGGCAAACGTGGGAGCTGCTCCCATCCAGTGGAGTTGGAGTTTCAGTGCTCCTCATCCTCGGCGCAGGGAGGGTCTGCTGGGGCCGGCTGGACGGATGGATGGGGATGGGTTGTCAGAGCAGGGAATGCCTGCGGTGGTGGGAGCTGGGCTGGCCTGGAGTGCCCTCTCTTGGCTGCTGCACACCTCACCTTTCGGGAAGGACGAGGGAGCAGCCAGCCTGGTTTATCCCTTTGATTTCCCAGCAGGATGCACAGAGGTCAGCTGGTTCTGTCTCCGCGTTTGCTTCCCAAGGCTCCAGGAGTGTGGATGTTTGGTGCCCGTGGCAATGGAAGCCACGATAAAGTTGCAGCTCCAGCGTTGCACGTAGGACTCTCTCAACTCCCTGCTCCTGGGACTCTTAACATTTTAAGCAGAGCTCAGGTTTTTAAGAGATTTCATACTGCTCCTAACCCAGGGATCCCAGAGGCAGCAACTGCAGTGGCCCCTGCCTGACTCTCCGCTGCTAAATGAATCCAGAACAAATGAGGCTCTGAAAATAAGGAGAAAAATTTGACACCTGGGCTCCAGGAAACGTTTGTGGATTTTGATGAGGAACGGGGAGGAGGGGAAGGGAAAACCTCTGGTTCAACATAGTTAAATATATGGCGTGCTAAGTATGAATAAATTGTGGCTATTTTAAACAAGTTCATAGACTCCGTGGCTGGCTCGGGCACAAAGGGAAGGACACCAGCTACAGCACACGAGTTCCTCAAAGGGTTACCTGGAGGCCACTGTCCTGGGCTGCTGCTGCTGCTGCATGGCAGGGGGCAGCTCTCAGCGTTTTCACCAGTGGCAAACACGTAATTCTTATCTCAAAAAAGAGCTCGTGTCAGTGCCCGTGAGTTAAGGGGGTTTGTCTCCTCACGGCCCTACTTTGCAGTCCAGTTCCTTTCCTCGTTGTTCGTAAACGATTCTTTGGTGTAAAGGAATCCTTCAGGAAAGGTAAAAGTTCCTCTTTAAATGTGCCAAGGCCTGTTCACGACGATCTTGGAGGTCTTTTCCAGTTTTAATGTTTGTACGATTCATGCTCATTTTAAGATGGCCGATTTGCATGGGACTGTCCAGTGCACTCTCCTTGTGCTCTGATACAAAGCCGTGGGATAGTTGTTTTAAATATTGAAATTGTATCACTTCTGGGTTTGGGGAGGGAGTTTCTCCCCCAGCTTGCTAAGTCCATCCCAGTAAATGAGCCTTCACTTTAAAGTAGAGGCTGAAATCTGGTCCTGCCTGCTGGTGACTAAAAATCGCCATTATCTGGCTTAACATGAGCCAAGGAAAATGAGTCTAGAGCCTCGGGGTAGGTGTGCAGTCACACTGGTGCTCTTTGGTAACTTGAATGGTTCTAGCTGGTCTGTTAACGTGGAGGCAGCCCTGAAATCCCACTGTGGGAGTGAACTTGCCTTTTAACTGCACTGACTATGTACAAACGATACCTTTTGCACTTAGTAGGGAAGGAAAGGATCTGTTTCTCATCCTGCTGCAAGCACTGCTTTCTTTCAGAAACAAGGCAAAGAGCCCTCACGGTCCACACTCACCGTTTAGAAAACGTGAATTTTCAGGGTGAATTTGGTGTTTGCTGTCTTGTCTTAGCAGGTGTTTCTTTAGGGTGTGCTTGGGGTCGAGGGTAAACCATAAGGTAAGGTTTCAAAAAATCACAGCGATCCTTTGGTTTAGATGAGGAAAGCACGGTGCAATCCACCGTTGTGACAGAATATTAAATTACAGAGAGAACATCAATACACAATTGCACCTTGAAATTCAGTGGGTCTGTGCCTTCTTGTGCAGCTTTTGTGGCATTTCTCGTGGCAGTCGCATCGTGGTTCAGCCTCTGGTGAACTCTGAGGCTTTGAGCACTGCTGGTGCTGCTGGCTGAGCTCTCGCTGTGCAGTTCATCCCACTCTTCTCTCCCTGTACAATAGCTCCCTCTGCTTGAAATCAGCAGTGGAATTGTTTTCTACTCGCCTGGACAGCAGTTTTTAACATGGGCCCCTTTTTTAAGATTTCTGCTGCTCTTCGTGAAGCAATTCCAGTGCACGGCTTGTGCTCGTGTGTGTTGTGAAGCAGGGAAAATGACCACATGGTGCCCAAAACTCCTCTGCCCAGGACCTGTTGCTTTGCAGGAACTCTCTCCCTTTTTAGCATGAGGATTCAAGTTGCTTGGAACACTTCTTTCAGCTACATTATCTCTTACCAAAACACGATGATTTATTGAGCAAAACTGTTTTTATTTCGGTGGTGAGTTGAAACAGGACTGTTTCTCATCAGAGATGTGGTAGTCAGGCCACTGACCCTGCATAGAAGCAGCTAATGGTGAGATTCCCACGTCCCGCTTAAGTGGTTCTAAACCAGAGCCCAAAAAAGAGCAGCTTTGGATCAGGCAGGGCAGGGATTTGGACCTGGTTCTCCCCCATCCTCAGCCAGCACCGTGGTTCCTGGGCCAGTCATTCACTCGCAGAATTTTGTCAGCTTAATCTGCATGTGAGCGGTGGGCGGGGGGCGAGCGCTGGGTTTGTTTTGTTCATTTTTTATCAATATAGCTAAGCCAGCAAAAGTCATATTCTAAAAGCTGTCGTGTCAGCAAAGGTGTAGTTTTGCTGAGAGAGCATTCACCCATTCAGGGAACCAGCATAAACCTCCCTTGCCACGGCAAGATGAGCCCATGATAGGAAAACTTGCTGGTTTAGTTCTCCAGCAAAGCCTCCCTGATGTGAACCGTGCCTGGTTTGCTGGTAAAGTGGCTCTCTGGGCAGGATCCTGGGTCTGCAGAGATGCCCAGAAGGTTATTTCTAATTTGCAGTGGAGCAAACCCCCAGATTAAAACCATCTCAGAAGTCTGTGTTGGTTCCAGGCTCGTTGGGCTGGTTGGGCACAGGGGTTTGCCGGCAAGGGCAGGCAAAGCCAACCCTGAACAAAGAGCAACAATAACTTTAATTTTCTACATTCCACACTTAAAGCAAAGCTCTTTTTTTTTGTCACCTTTTGGAATCCCTTTGGCTTCTTCTTCTGAACTTCCTGCTCTTTGGTTGGTCCCTGAAAATCTCCTGAAGGGGGGCTGCAGCTCGTGGCTGTTGGAAGCACAGGGAATCCTCCCCTCGGCACCAGGTGCAGCAGGTTTGGGCACAGACACTCGGGCAGCACGAGCACCTTGGCACAGGAGGCAAACTCAGGGAGCCTGCTGGGTTTGGCTGCCAAGACGTGACACTCAGGAGAAAACCTCTTGTGTGCACTGCGGATAAATTGTAAAATTATAGAATTATAAAAGAGCGGGATCGAGCAGTAGAACAGGAGAGAATTGTTGCTAATCTTTATTTACTTGAATCCAGCTCCAGCATGGCTCTTCCTGCCGAACTCTCATTTCACTGCTCTAATTTCAGCCTTTTCCAGATATTACAGGCATTGCCTCATGTGTTTGCACATACCTTGAAAAACATGTGCCCTTGGAAAGCAGCGTACAGTCATATAAAAATAAAGAGTTTAAAAAGCATTCCTGTTTTCAAATTAACACTGAGGTGCTGAATTCATGGTGGTCTTTGTGATTTGAATTTTGCCCTTTTTTTTATCCCTCCCATGCCCTGAATAAGATGCAAGTCCTGAGGGGAAAATAGTCCACGATTATGCGTTTGGAGACCCAGTGCATGCAAGGAGCATTTCTGAACTTTATGAGCCCTTACCAAGGGGGAGAAAGGCTATTTGCAATCTTAAAAAAAAATACAAACGAGGAAACAAAAATTTTTAAAAATTAAAAACCCACACAGTTGTTTTGTGTCTCTTTCTGCCACCATAAAATAATTAATAATTTCATTGGATTGAGGATGATTGTTTTGATGAGTGAAGGCACGATAGAAGTGGTACAGGACACAAAGCAAAGGCTGATGCTGGATACAGGAGGAAGTGAAGTGGATATCTTTGCATCAGTGTACAACGTGTATCATATTTTTGTGCTTCACACTCTCTGTATCCACCGCTACAGTGTTCTTTGTTTTCAGTAATAATCTTAGTTACTCTTCTGTTGCTGTCTCCTGTTCCCTGTTAAGGTGGAGAAAAATGTCTTTTCCAAGTTGTCACGTGGAGTTGACAAAGCAGAAACGCTGCGGTAACACAGCACCCATCAACTGCTGTTTCTTCCAAGATTTGGGGGTTTCATTTCAGCTTAATATTTTGAATTCAATTTCTGACGTTGCCATGCTTTCTTTTACCATCACTTTTGCTGCTCTGAAGCCCTCGGGTGACACGCAGAGTGGTTATTTTCTGTGACATTAGCACGTCCCAGGCTGGATGGAGGCTGGTGGAAGGCTGCCAGTGTTGTTGTTCTATTTGCAGGTTGGCCTGGCTGTGCCTGTGTGTGTAAGGAGGGGGCAGGCAGGGTATCGGTCACCTTTCAGATCTTAACATTTCCTAATGGATTAGGCAAGTGATGGAATATCTTCCTTTCTGCAAACTGTGAGCCTTGGCAGAGTTAGCAGACAGTGTTTTTCGAACGTCTCAGCTGGCTTCATTTCTGTAGCATTAGAGGATGGACGTGCTTGAGTGCTCTTTACACACTCCAAACAAACATCATCTTTCAAGGCCTTCACTTGTGGTTTTTTGGTTTTTTAAATTTTTTTTCCCCCCAGGATCCCTTGGATCCAGCAGGAACAGCCATTGTGATCAGCTCCCTGGTGGCAGGTGGAGTGGCCGAGCGCGGGGGGCAGATTTTGCCGGGTGACCGCTTGGTGTTCGTGAACGAGAAATACTTGGATGGTGCCACCTTGGCAGAGGCAGTGGAAGTGTTGAAATCCGTGCCCCCGGGTACGGTTTCCCTTGGAATCTGCAAGCCTTTGGTGGTAAGAACTGACTTTAAGTATTTTTTTTTTCTTATTTGAATCAGTGGCGTGTGTAGATGGGGTTGTTGTGTTTGTGGGGAGAATTCAGGGTAGGGGCGTGTGTGCATTTGGGAAACAACTGGGTTGCTGTGCCTCGACAGGTCCAGAAATCCTGGCAGATGGGCGGCTCGGTGTCTGAAAGGTCTGACTGGAAAGCCAGCATCCTCAAGTTCCTCCTGAAAGCACATCCACGTGGAACTGGGGGATGTGCCTGGGCAGCCCCATGTGCACTGTGCTCAGGTGGTTCCAGAGATTCAGCAACCCAGTTAAATGTGGGCTGGTGCCCGTCTCTGAGACGCTGCTAAGTGCTTGCTTGAGCTCCATTGACATCAAAGAAACTTACTCTGTTTGAAGTCAAGACTGTAAATTCAAGCAGAATTTCCCTTTTCTGGAATCAGGGCTTTGGAACAGTAGTTTACTAGGGGATGCTGCAGTATTGTTCATCAAGGGCACCCAGGCAAAATTAATTAAAGCCCCAGTTAATAGAAAGTGCTTGTAATTCAAAATGGTAGAGGAGTTGTGAAATAGGGATGTAGGAAAGCTGTTAAATATATTCTTCCCTTTTCCAACAACTGGTGTTTCGTTGTTCATATCCTTGTATTTGTCTTTCTTTCCTGCACATCTCTTTAGGTTTTAGTCCATCTGAACCAATATCTTCAAAGAATAAAAGCTGTTGACTTCATCTTCTCCATTTACGACTTTGTATTTTTATAATTCTGTAACCTTTCCCTGTCTCTTTTCTAACAGCTGGTTCTCCTTCTCCCTTTTAATGTATTGAAAAATGTGGGAATTCTTCTTGTCGTTTTCCTGAGTCATTGTTTGGATTGCCTTTTTTTTAGGGAGAAAGCAGAGAGGAGGAGAACATGCACGGTGTGGATACCAGCAGCATCAAAAGCAGCCCTGGCTCTCCAGAACCAATAGATAACACTAATTTCTCAGTAATACTTGAAGCACCACAGGTATTTGGTTACTTTTTTGGTTCAACTCAGGTTGATACAGACAGGAAATGATGTTTTAAAGTAAAAAATACAGTATGTTTTTCGGATAAGACTGAAAGTATTGGATTCCCTCTGAAAAAGCCTCTCAACAGCAAATTATGCCAAATGCACTGTGAACGGGGAGCACTTACCAATGCAGTTTCCAGACTGCCTTATCAAATTTATTGTGTCATTAAAATACCTTGGGTTACCTTGGATATGAAATAGGAATGCTGCGTTGTGATTATTAGTCAGAAGTGGTGGGCTCAGCTTTGCAGAGAAAGTCAAGAATGGAAGCAGAATGCTTTTAATTATCATGGAGCAAAACAAAAAAGTAGTTTAGAGTATAAGGCACTCTTGAAATATCTTCTTCTTCGTAGCCTTCTGTAGCCTTCTGACGTCCTCTGGAGTGATTTCTTTACTCTTGCCTCCTCTTTCTTACTATCTGAGAAATAATTCTGTTTATTGTGGGAGGATGTGGCACTAAAGGTAGTGAGAAACTCAGTAATAGGCAATAATATTGCAGTTCTCACCGGTGCAGAGCTAGAGAGATATGGATATCTTTTAACTTGCATCTGCTCTCGAGTGCTTTGCAAAATTCGTGCTGGTAAATGTATTCTTTTTAGATCAGAAAATACAATTCTTAAAGGATCATCCAGAACTGCAACACAGGAAGAAAAATAAATTCCAGATTTTCGTGTAGCTAAACATGTGTACCTGTCTCTGGATGCAAACCTATTTTTAATGCTGAAATGGTAGATTAGAAGGACCAAAAGGAGCAGTATTATGAGGTAGTTATGGGTATAGTGTGAAGAAATCAGCCTGGATCGGGATAAATGATATTTACTGATTTTCACGATGTAAAAGGGCGTTTCTTGTTTTCTGGGGGTGTGGGAAGGGTTGCAGAGAATTAGTCCTCTGCCAGCTCAGATTGGTTTTCTACTTCCTAAATAAAACCAATGCCATTAAGTATTTTTAAAGAAAGTATTTTCTCTTAAAGTCCCGAAATGGGAACCATCAGTTTGGACAGAACACCCGCAGAGGAATTTACCTGCGTTCTGTTTTACCTCCCGTGTGACAGCTTTGGTAGTAGCTAAAATTCCCATCCATTTCTTACCTTACCTGCTCCCACAGGTGGCCAGGAGTGGCGTGTTCTGATGGCTCCCACTCTGAGGCACTGGCAACCCCCAATCTCAACCCCCAGAACGAAGGACCTTGAGGATTTTCTTGGCTGCCACGGTGGACTCGAGTGTCACGTTTGCAGCATTCCCTGTGCCATCGGTGGCGTCTGGTGCTGCAGTGCAGCACTCAGGGATGACACAGAGCAAACTGCTGGATCAGGGACACAAAAACCCCGCGTGGTTCTGAGCAGAGCCAAGTGATTTATGTGCCGTGGGCTTGGGGAAGTGTTGGGAGAACGATGCTGCGGGAGCCAGGGGAGAGGAAGTGAAAATGGAGAGAATTAGGATCTCTTCAGACTGGGTGCTTTGTGAGATCGAGGTACACGGATTAAAGGGATTGAAGGGACATTTAATTCTAGTTAAATGAATAAAATGGGCTAATTTCTAGATTGCTGGCGTTCTGCTCTCGTGCCAGCTATTGACTGCATTGTTTCCTTATGCTCCTGCCTCTCTCGTGTTTTCCCTCCTGCCTCTCACTTGAATTATACAAACATCTTGGCAGTGTCTGGGGGCTTTCCTTCTGTATTTGTACAAATGTAGCAAAACAGGATCCTGACACCAAAGGTCAGAAATGGTGCAGTGCCGTGGGGAGTCTGGGGAGGGGCAGGAAGCAGAAACAAAAACATTTTGAGGAAGGAGCCCTGAATCTGCCCATTGGTTTCAGAGTCTGGGGGTTCAGGGCGTTGAAATTGGGTTTGGGGGTTCTTTGGGCCACAGAGACTTGGCGGCCTGAAGCAAAGAGGGGAAAAGCTCTCAGGGTGTGGCAAATTCTGGAATAAGTGGAGGGCATAAAATCTCAGCTGCCTGCACAGGCTCACTGTGAGCCAATGAACAGCACCCCGTTCCATCTGGGAGAAACAGGAGTTGCTGGAAGTTGGGGAAGCACGTGACAAATCCCAGAAAAAGAACTGTTGACTGAGCTCTTTCAGAGTGGCTTTTAATGCCTTTCCCTTCGGTTTTGTTGTTTGTTTTTTCTTGGTTTGTTGCTCTGTGGTTTGAGTTTGGTAGAAAGGTGAGCACCGTTCTCTTTAAAACAGGAAGGTAGTGAACAGTCATTTGTATCCTTTTTTTGGGTGTGTGGGTCATCCATTGCCCCTCTGCCTCAGGTTAAAAATTGTATGGAATATCCAAGATAGGGACAAGCAAGCATGGCTTTTATTTGGGGGGGATTGTGGGTTTTTAAGTTACTGGCACCGTTGCATAAGCAAACCCTTAGGCTGTTTATTTAGCTGATAGCATTTTAAGAAACATTCGGGCATTCATAAAGCAACAGCAGAGATGTCTGAAGCACGGAGATACTTCAACTAGATTTATATGTACTTTTTCCCGTGGTTTTTTTTAGTGTTAATTAATAATTTCATTCCCTAACTTCAGGCCAGATTGGTTTTTCCAAATGGCTGCAGCAGTATCTTAGCCGTGCGACTTAAATTTCTTTGTATTAAAAAAAAAAAAATAATTGCACTGTCTACTTTTGGTGTTCAAGTCGTAAGTCAGAGAGTCTATTTTCTTTTAGAAAATGCAAAAGGCGGAAGATTTTCACTTTAAAAATCAGGATGTACTTTTAACATGGGCAAAAATTAAAGCATGGCTTTAAAAGGGTCGGGAGGAAACGTGGTGTAAAATCTCTGTTCCTTTAATGATCTTCGCAGGGTTTCAGAGATGAGGCACCTTTTAAAGAAGAACTCGTTGACGAGCCCCGTTTGGACTTGGGAAGGTCATTTCAGCTTTCTCAGAAGGATGAGGAGTACGGGAAGGAGTCCTGGGAGATGAGTGAGTTTCTGAAGCCCAGAGCGGAGGACGTGGGTGAGGAGCGGGAAATGCTGGTGGATGAGGAGTACGAAGAGGATTCAGACTTCCTGAAAGGTGACGCCTCAGGTGGAGAGAAGGCGACTTCAGACAGCAGCCTGGACACAGAACGATGGGCAGAGCACCTGGAGACTGCTGAAGGACAAGATTTCAGATCCAGCGTTAGCCTGAGTCCCAAAGAGTCCCTGGAATATCCGCTCAGTAAGGATCAAATGGTGAGGAATGCTGTGCTGGTCCTCATGCTGAGTATGGATCCCTCAGGGCAGACTCCAAAACTAAACCCTGAGGACTCTCTCCAGTGTTTTAATTACTAGAATTTAACTCATTCATTTACTTGGGTACCTCCAGTAGACACCAGTCTATCCTTTTGTACATTTTGGAAAGTTTTTTAGGTTATTTACTGACTGTGTACTTATTTACCTGGTGGAGTGAGATACGTGATTGGTGTATTTACAGGCATCCTGAATTTGTCTTTTATCCCATCTCTGACTTGTGGGTTTGGGGTTTTTTTTGGAAGCTGTGCTAATATGGGGCATGCCAGTAACAGCAGAATGTCACTTCGTGGGTTTGGTAGTCCAGGGGCTTCAGTGAAAGAAACTCCCTCTTTTCCTCATTTTTAAAAATCTAAATCAGTTCCTCCAGCCAGATTGTGCAGTTGAGCAAAAAATGATGTGGTGGAAGGAATTATGGCAAGGTGGATAGAGGAGTAGGGGGAGACAGCTTCAGGTAAATTGCAAAACTCTTATTTATACATCTTTCTCCAGTATTCTGAGAATTATTTTTTTCCTTCTGATTCTCTGTTCATCCCCTTACCAAACAAAAAAGTGATATTATCAGCCTCCCATGCACCAGCTTCCGAGGTGTGTGGGCTTTTATATGGAAAAAAAATGGACTGGAAAAGGATTTAACATCACAGCCACAGAGAATTTCAGGTTTTGTTTGGCTTGTCCCCTTAAGCAGTATGTGATAAAACGAAGTTTTTACTGATGGTTTTATACCAGAGTGCACAATATTAAATTTATACATTTGTTACTTATAAAAAACAAATGAGCAAGAGTAAAGAAATTTTTGTCTGAGTTACAGGTGAGGAGAAAGATGCAGTTGCTTTATATTTCAATTGCATGTAACGTTTTTCATGCCTCTTCTTAATGCAGTGCATAAATGAGCAGTTAGCATTGAAATGAGCAGTTAGTATTTCATAGTTACCTGAATAAATATGAATGTAGCTGAGAAAATGTGTATGTTTGCTGTAAAAATTAATGTTCCTGTCAAATAGCCCTGTGTAAGTTAATACCATTGCCTTCGAATTTTAATTACTTCTTTTCTCCTCTGTGAAGTGTGAAGAGAATGCTGCTGTAAGGTCACACTCTTCTGGAACCACAGCACACAGCAGCTACCAAAAAGACACATTTGATCCTGAAACAACCCAGTCAGAAGTGAGAGCTGAGATGGATTTAGGTTTGTAAGAAGGTTTTTTCTTTGTCTCGTAATGTCGTATTTACATATCTAAATTTTTTACCAAAACCCAAACACTTCTAATGATAAAACAGTCAAATGAAGAGCTCTGCAGGCTCAGGGTGGTCTGGCTCTAAGTAGGTTTCAGCTTTGTAATCTTGCTTCCTCCTCCAAATCTGGTCAATGATCAATAAATACAGAAATAAAGCGACAGGCTCTGGAGGTGACTTCAGCACAACCAAAAATTTGCAAGTGATCTCTGTGGTAGATGATTGCCCCATATCTTGGGTTTGTGGTCTGTGCTCAGGAGCAAAGTTTCTCCCTGTCAGATGGCCAGAGATGCATGGTTAGGGTTTGGTAGATTCATCAGGGAAATGAATTTATCAACCTGCCTGAAGCAGCACTCCCTGCTCGGGGGGAAGGAGCTCCAAGCCCCGTCCAACCTGGCCTGGAACACATTTGGAGCCTGGTGGGATAAAGGGTTTAATTCCAAGGGTGAAATAATTGGTGGGTGCCTGGACAGAGGAAGCAGGAGTTCACATCTACCCCTTTTCTTCTTCAGGGACAAAGCTTCAGAGTGGCTCCAAAGGACCTGGGCTTGCTGTTGATTTGGAAGCTGTTGAAAAGGAAGCGCTAAAAGAGGAGAATTATGGTTTTTCCAAGAGCAAGGAGTCTGGGAGAGGGACCACCTTAGCTCAGCCTAGAACAGCATCGTGCAGGTATGGAGGGAGAGTTCAGGTTTTGAAAGACACTCAGTTAATGATCTCAGCTGTCCTCTTGCTTTACTCAGCTGAATCACCATTAAGGCTGTGTGGAATGCTCAGATAGACACAGAGGGCCAGGTCTGTAACTTCTACCCCAGGAGATGGAGTTTGCCTCAAAACCTTAACACTTCCCATGTTTCCTCCCCTGAGTATTGGGACAGAAACGTGCAAATGGCTCAGCCACCACTTCACTCACTCCACAGCGAGGGATGTGGCCTGGAGGAGAGGGATGTAGCCTTTACTCATGGCTCCTTAAGGAGCTCTCCCCTTGGTTTTCCTTTTCCTTTGTCCTTCCTTTTGGGAAGAGCAGTTCAGCCAGGGCTCTCAGGCCTCTGCAGGAAACTTTAGTCCTGCCAGAGGTGCTGAGAAACCTGGAGCTGGCACTGGCTGTGGATATTTGCCTTCTCTGTCCCAGTCCTTCCCCACCAGTTTGGGGTCAGTGGGTAGTGGAGCTTTTGGGGCCTGGTGATTCCAATCCTCAGTACTTCCCTAATTTCATCTGCAATCTTCTCTCTCAGAGGGAAAGCAGCTCAACAATAAGGTGAGAGGATTATTCTGTAGGGTTTAATGGAACACACAGGATCTGTTCTCCCACTTGGATCATGATCTGCTTACTGGTTTTGGCATGTTTATATCCCTCTCCAAGCATCACAGCGTATTTATCAGAAAGTAAATGTTAATTGCTTAAATAGTCATTTCAAATGAGTAAATGCAGTGCAGATTTGTGTATCACAGAGCAGCTTATAAATTTGGTCTGCCCATCATGTTTATTCCTGGAGCATTCCTTAAGTACATTTAAACCTAAATACAAAAATTCCTGTCTGGTCTGTTGACTCTGTACATTTGCTTTAAACTGGGCAGTGTGAGAAGGTGTTGCTGTCTCGCTGCCAGATACAAAATATGTGAGGAATTGTGACCTGGCATGGGTGATGCCTCTTTTATTTTTTATTCCTCCCCTCCCCTCTGCCCCAAATTAGTGAATTACCCGAGAGAGAAGAAGGAGAAGGAGAAGAAACTCCAAACTTCAGCCACTGGGGACCACCACGGACGTACGTTCATATGATTACATTATTCCTTCCCATTTACCTTATGTCTGTTTTTCTGTGAGCCAGATTTGTTCTTTTTGGGTGGTTTTTTTTTCCTCTTCTCCTCCTCCAATAACTTTAGGGTACCTGTGTACCTTGGGCTCTCCTGAAGACAGGGAATTTTTAACAGATGTTCAGCAGAATTATGCCTTCTATTTATACAGCTGACTTGGGAAAGCTTGGCTGGTTTAGGTTGTGGATGACCTACAAGTTCTTGCTCATTTAATAACTATTAGGTGTGAACAATGCACATAGTGCTGTGCTGTCTCCCTTTCCACGGGTTCCCTGCTAAACCCCATGGCAGGCTTCCAAACTGCCAGGCCAACTTTTAGCCACATCCTTGTTGTATTGTTAACATTTTTAGGTGAATTGTTTTTATGGTTCCAAGTAAAATATGATCAGAAAGTTCCTGCTTGAGCTGATGAATGTGCACTGAAGTCAGTGTTCAGAAAGTTGTATGAAATACTTCATTATTTGTCTAGCGTGCCACTTGCAGGGCTTCCCATTCCCAGACACTTTGCTCAAGCTGAAAGAGGATGAGTGTTTACTTGAAGATCTGACTTTCTCTGAAATAAAAGCCTCTGCCCAGTGGGCATGGATTGGCAGCAGAATTCTGTTCTTTTTGTGGGGTGAGATCTGCTCAGGGTGAAAACTCGACTCTGTCGAGAGCATTCTCAGGCTTCTGACTTTATCTCTTTACTCTGTTAAATCGTCTTGAAAGACCAGGAGCTTACATTTATTTAAGGCTTTGCATTTGTAGTTTAAAAAAAAAAAAACCTGTTTGAAGCTGTTAAAATTACCACACGTTTTTTTTCAGTGTTGAGATCTTCAGAGACCCTCACGTGTCCCTTGGAATCAGTATTGTTGGTGGGCAAACTGTCATAAAGCGCCTGAAGAATGGAGAAGAACTTAAAGGGATCTTTATCAAACAAGTTCTGGAAGACAGCCCAGCAGGAAGAACAAGGGCTTTAAAAACTGGAGATAAAATACTTGAGGTAAATGGAGATAAACCTTCCTTTTTAGTCTTAAGAAATAAAAATTGACTCAAACAGCTTTGGGTGGAGAGAGGAACAAAATACTGCCACCACTTCATGAAGTATTGACAACACTGTGTTTTGAAAACCAAAAGAAACCTCTGGTGGTGTTTCTTTTTTTGAGGTCTGACTGTGGAGCTCTTTTAACATTCTCTCCTCTGTGTTTAAGAAAAGATGTGTCCTGGTGTCTGAGGGGGAAGTGCAAAAAGTGGGAGTGTCCTCCTCCCATATAAATGAGGAATAAGTTATAGCATATCTATAAGCATAAATTTAATGTATACAAGAGCACAGACTGTTCATACTGAAATATGGGCTGTTATTTTGTGTGTGTGGATTTAGAGTAATTCCCTGATAACCACTGTTTGGGATAAATCCCTGATTCTGGCAGGTGCTGTGGGGGGAAATGTCACTCCTGCCTCTCACCTCTGGTTGCTTTTTTTTACTCATTTTTCTCCAAATTAGTACTTCAGAATCTGGGGTGCCAAGCTGATAGTGCTGTTCAGGTTTGATTTACAAACAGGTAAAATCTGAAAGAGTTAGATCTAACATTATGTAACACCCTGACAATCTTATCCCTTATGGTTTTATCTGGAATTGTTTTGGGCACCTTTTAATTATGAATACTCAGTAATACACTTTTCTTGAAACCATCATCGAAAAGTACTTTACAAACAATTACTCTTGACTGGTTTTGATGCCTTCCTCAGATACACTAATCTTCTGCAAGTGTGTGTGATGCCTTGTAATGACTCTGTACCTAACAAAAATAAACATTTCAGGTTTCTGGGGTAGACCTACAAAATGCCACCCACGAGGAAGCAGTGGAAGCCATCAAGAACGCGGGAAATCCTGTGGTGTTTGTGGTCCAGGGCTTGGCTAATGTACCAAAAGTAAGTTTATTTCTGTTTTTATTCCAAAACGTAGTAAATGTGTGACGTGCATCTTATTTTAAACTCGGCTAAATGCCTTTCAGCCAGTCCTGTCAATTTTTGTGTCCAAGGATGGATCCTTTCAGTCAGTTACAGACCAATTGATTGATTGATTACTTCTCTGGCCTGATTGGAAACCTCATTTCTCTGATTTACGTGGAGTAGATGTAAATCTGTTGAGTAGGTGTTCATTCAGCTCTCCCACCTGTGTAATAAGAGTCTGACCCTGTGCATTTTAATTTGTCCATATTTCATAATCTGAAAATAAACTCTGTTATCCAGAGGAACAAAGGTGTAATTAAAATTAGTCAGATTCACACCAGCAGCTCCTTGTGAAACGTGTCAGCAGAGGGACCTGAAATAGTTACCTGGGAGCAAGTTTAATTTACAAGAGATTTGAGGCATCTCCTCGTCTTCGAGGCCAAGGCAAGAAACTTTTTAAAGCCTACATACAATTCTACCTGCCTAAAGTACACACAGAACCCCCAAACTTCTGTGTACTTTTGGTGTAAGAATGTAATTTGGTAAATTCAGTGCAAGAATGTGATTTGTAGACTGCACTGCAATACCTTTCTGCATGGGGCAAAATGCAGAGTGCACTGGGGAGCTTTGTCGCTGTCAGGAACTGGTTTGGATGTTTGTTTTGCAGCTGTGATCCTCTGTCTGATGTGTGTAATGTACATTGTTTTTCAGGTGGTTTCTCCTGCCCAGCCTAAGGGAATAAAAGTCAGCAAAGATCAGGATGCAGACAAAGAAAACAAGAGTGATAAGGTATTTATTCCATTCAGTGCTACACCCAGGTTTTACTAAATCAAATGGTATAATAGCATGTATTCTAACTCCATGATAAGCTTCCTCCAAAGTCTGAAATTAAATTTGAAGTGTTTTGTTGAAATATCTTTGATTCTATGATTTTTTGCCAAATTTCTGCCAAATATTCTGACATATATTCTGTGGGTGTCTGCTGGGTGCTGAAACCCTGTACTTAGCACAGCTCCTCGCTGTCATCTGTCTCAAGTACCTGTTTTGCTCCGTGAGGAGGCAAATTGATTCCCTTTGTTCAGCAGAAACAGAGAAATGGCAACATATACACAAATAATATCCTTAATGTGAGGCTGCCTGAAGTTCAGTAAAATCACGTTATGGGATGATTAAATCCACAGAGTCTCCTGCACTTCCCAGAGCCGTGTAAAACGAGGAAATGACCGAGGGATCTGTGGCTGCTCAGCTGATTGTGAGGCAGTTACTGCACAGTGACTTCCAAATCACTTCACAGCAGCTTTAAAAGAGGAAAAAAGTCTGTTTGGTAGAAAGCAGGGAATTTGTTTTAATGGCTGCAATAAGGGAAAAATTTAATTTTTCCTTTTCAGCTGTATCGCTCTCATGGCCTCGGTGTTTTCCTGTGGGATTTGCCCTGACTGAGGAGCGTAGTTCAGGTGCTTTGAAGGGTGTGAGAGCAGCAGGAGCAGAGACAGAATTAATGCAGACAATAAGTTTTGCCTGGTGCAGTTTAACTACAAGCAGGATGAAGTTTTCATTTGATTCTGCTCAGCACTCTGGTGTTTGTTGGGTACCTGAGAGGTACCTTTTGCCTCCAAAAGTTTTTGTAAGGCTCCTTTCAGATCCTGTCGGGGACAGGAGCAGCGAGGCTCAGTTATCAGAAAAGGTGTTGAAGACATGCTTTCATGCCAGAGGATAATACTTCCAATGAAGCACTTACAATCCCCTTTTCTTGTGTCTTTTTTATCTGTATTTCTCATCTCAAAAGCTCTCATCCTCTGGCAACGTGCTGCCTTTAATCTCCAGCGCTCCGGCGTGCCGCGTTCTGCGGCGTTCCGAGGTTAAAGAGGGAGCCTAATCTTTTTCAGACCTTTTTTCATCTATTGGTGCTATAAACTGGTGGGTGGAATATAGAAGAGCTTCAGTGCATAAATATGTAGCTCCTTTTTGGCTTTGAACGTGGGCTCACAAAGCAGTGGTACTGCACTTCTGCGGGGCCGTCTCGGAGTTGGGAAGAGTTGCCATTAGTGGATTATTAGTCCACATCCCTGTGGGGAATCAGTGATATTTCGAGTCCAGTCTTCAGAGAGTCACAAAAGAGTTTGGTTTGAAAGCAGCCACATCCAGCTGGAAAAGCTGCCTTTTCCTGTATCTTTTCAAGTGCTGAAGGTTTTCTCTGGTTTGTTGGTGTTTATCCTCCTCTATTGATCTGTTTGTTTCCAAATGATCGCTTTAATTTATATAAAAACCATTTAAAACAATAGCAAATAAACCAGATTTCAACATTATTTTGCTGGTTGGCTGTGTGAACTGTGCTTTTGCCTCTCTGTTAACACAAAAACATGGTGTAATGGAGGAGCCAGGCACAATTTTCTCATCTGGCTTTTCAGTGGGGACAGGAGGAGCAAGAGATATTTGTCCCTCTGAGCCATAGAAAACTGCTGGGTAAGCCTGGGTGCCTCGTGTAATTTCACACAGACTTTCTAACAAATGTTTAAGGTCTTAAAAAGCCAAAGGGTCAACATTTAGACTGTAAGTTATTACTAAATTACAGCGATAATAAAGTGACTCATTTGTCACAGGCAGCTGGAAGTGAGGCTGCAGATTTCCCATTTTTACCTGCTCAGTAAAGTAGAACCCAAGTCCTCCCCGTGCTTCCTGGATCATCTGGATTTTGCACAGTTCTGTCTGTGTTAGCTTCAAGAAAGAAGTGGGAGGCACATTAAGTGTGTTGTATCCTTTTGGAAAACAGCTGTCGTGCCTTCAAGTGCTCTCACTGTACACTTTTGCTACTGGTGGATTGAATTAATTCCATTTATTATTGCGTTCTGTGTTCAGTGCAGCAGCACTTTCCTGTTAGGTTTTTGAAACGGATGAGACGACAGATACCTTTACCTCACAGAATTTTCCACATATTGCAGCTCCCTACTTCCACCATTCTATACAAATTCAACTTCAAGAATTTAAAAATCAATGCACAGGTTCAGCTTTCATTGCACACAGTGAAGAAAAAAAAAAACCAAACCAAAACACATTATCCTGGGCTTGGTGTGTTTGGGTGTTGTGTCATATTTCCCAGCCACAGAAGGAATTAATTACAGGAATTCTGGGTGCTCTAATGGCATCTCCTCCCCGGTGTTCCCTCTCCAAAGTGCATCCTGCTATTAGCAGCAGGCTTGCGAGGGATGCAGCTGAGCATCATTTAGTGGAGCCGTGGTTCAGACCAAGGCAGGACCCAGTTCCTTGGAGCTGTGCAACCACTTGCTGAGCTGAGCCAGTGCCTCCACCAGCCTCAGAGGCTGCTCTGTATTCCTGCCATGCGCCGCTATATGCATCATTATAGGAGCTGCCTGTATTTATGTGAGGTAATAGAGTTTTATTGGGAGATATAATTCAAAATCTTTATTAAATTTACGCCAAAATACGGACGGACTGTGATGTTTAAATATTCATGTACGGACTAAGAGGATCGAGTTCTTATTTTGTGTTTTAAAGAAATTGATGTTTATCAGCACCAGACAGTTTTGTTATGGAGTCTAATAAGAAACAGGGTATAATTTAATGTTTGTTTTTAACCCCTGATTAATGTTCACACTTTGATGTTTATGACAGTGCACAAGTATTTTATCAGCGAGTAAACGTGCATGCACAGTTGTGTTTTAGTTTCTTTTTCTGGATGTTCAGTGTCACTTCTTGCTCTGCTTTCTCGCACAAAAAGCCTTTGCTGCAGAATTTAGCATTGTAATTAAGTGCTGTGTCTGTGCACATTCAGTGCAACAGACAATGGGATTTTTTTTTTTCGTGTGCTCGGAGGTTACAAAACATGTATCTCTTTGTCTTTGAATCCATCAGAGAAAATATGGGGCTCCACCTCCCATGAAGCTGCCACCTCCTTACAGAGCACTCGAAAGGCATCGTGCAGAGGAGGCTGCCCTGGATGAAGAGGAGGATGAGGATGCTTGTGCAGAGAGTGAGTAGTGCCCCAATCAATGCATCAGATCACATCTGTGGGACACCATCATCAGGTGGTGATAAACCTTCGTGCCATTTATCGCTCGGTGGGAAGCGATGCTCAGTGTGGCCACAGCATCAATCCTCAGCCTGGTCTGTGACTTCTCCCCAGCCAGGCTCCCAGAGCTCAGCTCTTCTGAGGAGATACAGGAAGGGCTCTGTTTGTTTTCAGAGTGTCTAAGCCATGTCTGGAGGAGTTGCTTGGGCAGGGATGTCAGCAGTGACAGGAGATGTTCTGCTGTACTGCTGTCATTGCAGTGGTAGTCGAGCAGTTGTAGGTTGAGGACCACTGGTGCAAAGCCCTTGTCCAGAGGAGCTGCTGCTGATCCCAGGCAATGCTGTTCAAGCAAGATGGTTTCCTTTAAAAAAGAAAAATCTGCTGATTTGTTGTTTCTGCTGAAGAAAGGATCCCCTGGTTTTGTAGCACTCTTCACAGGAAAGGTTCTGCAATTGTCCTGTTTGGGTTTGGCAGTGGTTTGTGGTGACACTCACTCTGTGGAAGAGCAGGGGCCTAAGGAGTAGGAAGCAGTGCAAGTGGAGAGCTTCTGGCAGCAAGATTTAGATTCCAGCTGCTTTTGAATTACAACTTTGGTTAATTACAACTTTGGTTAAATGGAATATTATTATCCATAGCTTATATCGCAGTAAAATATTTAGGAATACTGAACTTGCAATTAGGAGTCCTAAATTACTTTCTAAAATCAGTTAACTTTTTTTTTTTTAAAATCTTTATGCTCTTTTGTACCAAATCAGCATAAGGTGGGATGAGGCCTTGACCAGCCTGGTCCAGTGCAAAGTGCCCTTGCCCTTGGCAGGGGGTGGAATGAGCTGATCTTCAATGTCCCACCCATCCCTGTAACATTCTGTGATTCTGTGTGGGCTTTTGTTGGGGTTTAGTTTGTATTTTTTTTGCTACAGTGATTTTCTCATCATCTTGAGCTCTCAAACCGACTCCGTAAACCTCCAATTGTAACAAACTCATTCCAGCTCGTTATTAAAGCTCTAATTCCCAGCTAAAGGATAGGTGTGATAAGTAGGCTGACACCTGAGTTATCTAGTTAGGATATGCCTCAATCCAAGAGCTTGCTGGGCATAAGTTAATACTTTGCACAGAAGTAATTCCTTATTCATGGCCTTGGTCATTTTTTAGCTGTCCTGCCATCCCTAATGATATTGCTGGCTGAGTCTGGAAGCTGAAAAGGTAAAGCTGCTGCTGATATTAAATTCATCAATCCTACCAGACTTGGCAGCAGCACACAGATCTGTTCAGGGGAATCTCCCTCTCTCTCTCCCCTTTTTACTGACTGCAGTTGAATGTTTTGCAGCAACCATCTTTTCCATGAATCTTGGAAAACCAGAGATATATTCTTCCCCACCTCATTCTGTTTCATTAACCCTAAAAACAGGCTAAGGAAGCTTTAACTTAAGTTTGTGCCTCAGCCCTTGCAGTAAAAAGCATGTTAGAAATGATCCCTCTGTTCTTAATGGCATTAAGCATCTTGGCAGCTGTGGAATGGGCTTTTACAGAGTCCCCGTTCTGTGATCATTTGAAAAACAAAATTCTCTCTGCAAATTGCAGTACGGTGTTGTTTTTGTGAACTACTTGATGTTCATAACTTCTGTTCTGGTGATGCCATGATGATTTTTTGCCTTTTTTTATATCCCCCTTTTATATACCCCTTTATATAGCCTTTTCTATGGCTTTTCTATCTCCTCAGTGCTTTCAGCCCCCACACTGTAACTCCCTCAGTCTCACACCCCGTGTCCCGCTCAGCCAGGAGCCCAAACACCCTGGGAGCCGCGGCTGAGGGTCAGACAGCCCCAGACACCGAGGGCCTCTCTGGAACACACCCTGGGAACTGAGCCAGGCCCAGCCAGGGGGGAGATTCCTCAGCATGGGGGGGATCCATTTGAGTCTCTCCCTGGGCAGTCTTTGATAGATGTGCTCATTGGCAAGGCCTGGGAGTTGTACACACGATTTATGGGGTGGGGGCATTCCAGGGGCACTGGGACGGTGTGGGGCACCAAGGATCCTAAATAAACACCGAGGGAAAAACCCCTTTCCCTTTAACCCTGTCTGGCTCTCCATTTTAAGACCAGGAAAAGGCAACACTGGTTCGTGAGCACCTTTCCCAGAAATCCCAACCCAGGCAAGGTCTTGTCTTTCTTAACTGCCCGTCTGTATGTCCATATTGCTCTGTTCCTTACCCACTTACCCAACTAATTCTACTGGGTTTGTGACCTTAACTCATAATAAATCAACAGGTGAGCTGGATTTATTGTCTTCCTTATTTAGAAGATAAGGTATCTAAAAGGAAGGTGTGGTGTCAGCCCAGGTAAATTCACATCATAACCTCTCCTTTATTTGCTTCCTGTAGTTCTCCATCTCTGTCATAGCATGGAAAGCTTTAGAGGGCATTTTGAGGTGGGACAGCTGTTAAATCTGTCCTCTGGTGGTGCTCCTGATGGATTTTATTTTATTTTTTAGCATTCTTATTAACGCAGCTGCAGAGTCAGGAACCTGCTCATCAATTTCCTTCAAACTCCAGAAATACTTTCCTTGCTCCGCTTGACATTTTTTGTCCTTGCTTATCACTTCTTTCAACCCTTCCTCTCATCTTTTGTCTCCACGTCCTCCATCATTCCCCAGACTGAAAACGAAAGCAGAGCATTGTTAGTCTTCCTGCCATGCTTAGAGAATTTCTCTTTCCTTTCCATCCCATCCATATTGCCTCAGAGTCTCCATGTTTTGTCTGTTTTCCCTTTCAAGTGGCTGAATAACCTTTTTTTTGGTATTGATTGAATTTCCCCTGTGGCATCTAAACCCACTTGCCTTTTGGCAATGCTGCCTTTTATTTCTGCTTTCCCTGCTGCTGAAACTGTAGCTCTTGGTGCTGACCTGTTGGAACAACCAGTCATTTCTTGTGGATGTTCTCCCTTTTCTTTCCAGGTGTTGGTTTTGATCCAAAGAGGGCAAATCCTTGTTGGGAGCAGAACTGTGAGGTAGATTTTGGTTTAGAGGAACTCCAGACATGACCTCCATGTTTCTGTGGTTTAAGAAGTTTCAAGTTCCAGGTGTTTTGTTTGGTTTTTTTTTTTTTTTCAAATGTGACTTCTCGCACCCAAGACCCTCAGTTTCAGCTCTGCTTCTCCTTTATGTTCCATGCCACCAGTACTTCCAACACCATTTCCTAAGTTCCTAGATAGCTTTTCCTAGACTTTGTAGGCAAGTTGGAAGTTGTATTTCCTCCTGCTTTTATTTCTTCTTCCAGTGACGCTGCCGAATCTTTATCAGTGCCCAGCTCTAACTCCGTGTGTGGGTGCTGCTCTCTCTTTGCTTTGAGGTTGCTGCTTTAAGGCTTTCAGTTTATGCATGAACACAGTTTTGCAAAACTTTGCAGCCCCTTGCTGCAAAAGGGGCTTTCAAAATGCTTCACCCTCCAGACCTGAGACATGACAACACAGGTTTGCAGTTTTCCCTTCCCACACTTGCCTGTGGCAGAGGCTGTTTTGGAGAAAGAGGTTTGGTTGTTTTTTTTTTTTTAATTCCCAAATCTGAAAAACACCAGGTCGTGAATGGGATTTTTTTGCTTTTNTTTTTTTTTTTTTAAATCAAAACGAGTAGAAGGAGGGGAGAGCACACAAAGGAGCTGTTTGTGCTGGCGAGCAGCTGTGTTGCAGACGGCATCAATAGGCACTGGTGTGTTTCCCTGGAGTGGGGATGGCTGGAGGTGTGCTCTAAGAACCTGCTAATGGACTTATGTGCACCCCGTGGTGGCTTATTGCCATAATGAGGGGTTGGTAGTAAAAAGAAGCAGAGGAAATGGATGGGCAGAGCAGTTTGTAATGGAATGTTTCGTGAGGCTTTCCTTGGGGGAATTCCTAGCTGCACAATTTGGATGTGCTTTCGTGACCGAGTTGCAGCAAACATAAATTAGATAGGAGGGAGCTGAAAAACCATTCTAGGAAAACTGAAAGGACAAGTGGTGAAAGAACTTGAAATCCTTGTTTTCACTTGCTGTTATATTTTTGGTGAAATCTCTCGTCGGTGAGCTGACTGAGATCCATCTAGCTGGTTTCAAATGAGTCTAAAATAAGAAAAATAGATGGTAATAAAAAGTTTGTGGAAGGTGGCTTAGATAATGGACTAAGCTACTGCTGTGCTCAGACTTCCTGTCTGCAAGGATATTTAACTGTATCTAATAAGGGGATAATAATGCCCCCTTCCTTTTATTTTGTCTCTAGATAATGTAGAAATCAATGAAGCTGTAAGAAAGCATAATGATTTATCTTCCTAAGATGCTTTTTGAGGAACAGTGGTTTCTCTGCTAGAGCAAGAGGTTTTAAAATTTCTCTGGTATTTTGACTTTGCATTCTTGACTCAGAGGGGTGGGGAGGCCCTGGCATGGAAAAGTTGTCCAAGGAAGTGTCCAAGGCCAGGTTGGGCAGGGCTGGATGAGCTTTAAGGTCCCTTCCAACCCAAACCTTTCCATGATTCTGTGATTCCCCATTCTGATAAATCTGTGGGTGCAGGAGGGTCGGGTTGGGATTGGGCAGCTCTTGACACACCTGAGGTTTTTAGCAGCATCCAGGTGCCAGTGATGCCTGGGATCGGTGACAGCACAGTGGCTTTCATTAAAAACAAAAGATGGCAAAAAAGGAATGGAGTTCAGGTGAGACTTTGAGGAAGGTGTGGTCAAGTACACGGAGGGGGCAGAAACAGGATCTCTGGAGGTGTCTGTGCACTGCTGTGGGCGAGGATGGGAACGTGATGATCGGCATTTTGGGAAAATGCCAGGATTATTAACAAATGACTAAATCAAAGCCAACCCACTCATCATTCCTGGCTGTCTGGCTGTTTGGAGTCTGGTTTATGCAAAGTTGTGCTAAAACAAAGGAAAAGCAATCCTGACTTTTACTTTTCCTTTTGGGAGGGGGAATCACCTGAAAATGTTGCTCTTCAGTGGAGGCAGCTCATGGAGCCAAGCACTGCCTCTCCAATAGATGTCACTGCAATCAACAGCAAACAGAGATGATGCTCAGAGGGGAAGATGTAGCTGGGGAAAAGGCTTCAAGCTTTATGAAAATAAAATATTGCAAAAGTAGTAATTGCAAGATTTAATGTTCTTAAATGTAGTACCGAGTGTATTTAATACGGTGGATTTCCTTAGATCAGGCAAGAGCCAGGATTAAACAAATAGAGCAGAGACTTTCATTTTTCTGCTCAGTGTTAATCTCCATTTAATGTGACTCTGTGCTGCTAATCTTCTTTTCCCATTCTTGTTCTGACCCATAATTAGCTCAAACGCGTGGGGTTTGTAACCAGCCCTTAATATCAGATCCAGAAGGTGCTGGGCAGAGCCACAAAGCTGCTGTGCCACACGGGGATGGATGAGGGTGTCACTGCAGCCTGAGGTTGTGGGTTCGTTCTGGGTTCTGTTGTTGGGCTGGTTTCTTCACTCCTCTTTGTGAATCACGCGCGCAGTTATCATCTGATGAAGTATTGCGAGAGGAAATTACATTTTTGATGAAGTAATAGTAAAATTGCAGCTGGGACTTCTTGTGGTTTTTACTGTGTGCTTGACATAATGCACTGAACAGATGGCTGTGTGTGTGCTGTGAGACATATTCTAAAGGAAGGACAATGAACTTTAAAAATGAACAAATTAATGATATTAACAAAATAACTGAGTATTTTGAGTTGTTTTAAATGTAGCTTTTGGAAGAGAGAATTAGTAGGACTTCCCGAAATAACTAAGTATGTTTATAAATTCAGAGAGAGATTTTTATCTTTGCTTTTTTTTTTAATTACTAAATGAAGGATTTTGAGTCTTTTCAGTGTTTCATTTCAGCATTCATTGCAGCGAAACTAATATCGCTTGTTTGGGGTTTCAGCAAAACACAAGTTATGATGAAGTTTGAGCCTTTTTTATGCTTATAATGACGGATCAGTTTTGTTATCTGCCATTAAAAAAAAAAAAAACCCCAAACAAAACAAGCAAACCCTATGCCATGAGCACATCTCAGTGTTGGGAAACTGAGATTTGCAGCGTTGGGCAAGAAGGGATTTAATGATGCCGTTTGTGCGAGAGAAATTAATTTTTAACCCCTGTAGCTCGCAGGGAAAAGGGATGCTCAGATAAATAACATTATTAACTGCTCCTTTGCCATGCAGTGGGTCATTAAGCAGGAAGGAAGGTACCTGCAGCTGCCAGCCACACAGCCACGCTGGGGGGTGACTCGTGTTTGGGGATAGAGATGTCATTCGGATGCTGGCAGAGCACAAACAGCAGCTGGGAGCATCCGTGGGTCAGATGTGGGAATCCAGGGATCTGCTGCTCCCTGCATACTTCCATAGGCAGCTCTCCTCTGCTGGCAGATGTAACTGGGAGCTTGTGGGCAGCCCGAAATTAATATAATTGATGGCATCTCGTAATAGAAACAGACAGACGGTTTGCCCTTAAGGAGAGAAAAATCTCAGGAAAATAGGCCCAAGGTCGTCAGAAGAAAGACAAGCCCTGAGCCTGTGTGTGATGAGGATTTGAGCTGCTTACAGCCCTGAATGTTTGTCAGGAATGCAGATTTCCTGAGTACATGCTGGTACAGCAATGGTACAAGGGGGTTTCCCAGGTAAGGATTCACATCTCTCTCTATATCGTGTTTGTTTCCAGCAAGTCATTTTTAAGCATTTTCAGTGATAATTTAGAACTAGTGAAGTGCTGGAGAAAGAAAATAATAGCAGAGATTTTTTTTTATCTTTTTTTTTTCCTTCAGTTTAAAGCATGGACATATAGCATGATTGGAATATTGAATGCATTTCCTATCTTTAAAATGTTTTGTCTTGTGTTTGCTTGTAAATCATTGCTTCTGTGTGTGTCAGTGCTGAACATTCTTACATACAAAACTGGCTGGAGCACACGGTGCTTAAAGTATAAGAATTCGTAGCATTAAATTTCTTGCTGTATAGAATAATCTACTCTTCCATAACTGTTATTGTAATGCAGAGACAGATGGCTGAATTTTCTTCACTTTGCTTGTTAAGAACGTGTTAGGTAAATGTTTTTAGACTAAAATAAAAAGCTGCTGGGAATCTAAACTGAATATTCAGCATTTTCGTGGTAGAAGGAGGCAAAGCAAGAATAAAGCGATGTGGTAGTAAACAAATGAGCTATTTGCAATGAAGGATAATCTAATCTTTAAATATTGCCTGAGATTGCATTTGTTCTTAGGTAAGATCTTTTCTTCCAACACCAGCCAGGTATCCAGAGAATAGCACTGAAATGCTGGGCATGAAATACACTGATTTGATGTTATAAGGTTATTACATTGTCTGGGGCTTGGTGCAGGTGGCTGATGTTGTTTGGGATCTTTGATCTCGCGCCGGTGTTAGAGATAAGTAATTTCAGATAGAAGATAATGTCTGTGCTATAAATCTGTAAACACAGGTACAAACTTGCTAAGAGGGGATGATCCAAGTAGGTCTTTATATTGCTCTTAATATCCCTGCAATGACTTGCAACTAAAGATATGTTAAAAGGATGTAAATATTTAAATAGGTAAATGAAAGGCAGACACCGGCTCGTAAAAGGTGGTTATGTGTTTATATTCTTGACTAATAACCTGATTTTTAGATGGGAAGATATCTTTCGTCATTACCACCGTAAATGATGTTGTTCCAATGCACAGAGGAAAAAAAAAAAATGAAAAAGAAAAACTCCACAGTGCCTCATGTCTTGCCCAGACTAGCACAGCATTGCTTCTAGTTAGAATACATAGCAGATTATTTGCATAATAGCTCTGTTCCAAAATGGTCTGCTCGGTTTAAGCAGTAGCTGCTCCCAATGTGTAGTGGGAAGTAAGGCTCTAACAGAAGGGAAATATAAAAAAAATGTTAAATGACAATGATTTTATCCTTTACAGACATTACCTAGTTTTCCACAGTATTGCAGCAATCGAGGCAGCTGTCCAGAATCACTTCTTGAACTGTTAGGAGAAAGTTAAAGTTATTTTTTTTGCTTCTCAGCCTGAAGACTTGGTTCTCCCTTATTCCCTGTGATGGTTGAGGGGCCGCTCACCAGTTTGAGCAGGTGTGTAATTGCTCTTTATCAGGGTAGGTGGCATTTAAAGAGCAATCCAGAGTGTTTATCTCTAGGTGTGCTGGCTACACTACGCTGTGACAGAGCAGTGAAAATTTGCTTTATGCCTTGTAGTGGCCACGTGTGTATTGAAAACTAATTGCAAGCTAAGGACATTAGGAAGAAAATCTATATGCAGATACATTTCTCTGTGTGTGTGTGTGTGTGTGTGCTGTCTGCATCAGATGAACATCTCTGTTTTACCACCAAATTCAGAACACTTTTGCCATGTTGGCATTAGAGGAGATGTGGCAGCTGGTTACGGGGTAGATGGTTCTTTCTGCTGCCCCAGAAGCAATAATGAGCCCTTTATAATCAGTGTGATGATGTGCATGTCTGTTTTCTTCATCAGTGCTTGGAGGTTCGTGGCTTGTGCTTCTCTCTCTGCTTCCCCAAAAAGTTATTCGAGGAAATGTCATAATCTGAGGTTGCCAGAGAAGCTGTGGCTGCCCCATCCCTGGAGTGTCCAAGGCCAGGTTGGATGGGGCTTGGAGTGACCTGGGATAGGGGAAGGTGTCCCTGCCCATGGTAGGAATGAGATGAGCTTCAAGGTCTCTTCCAACCCAAACCACTCCATAATTCTGTCATCAAGGAAACAGCGAATTTTGGCTGCTGTGGCTGGGAAGGGAGGGGGCTCTGCTCCCCAGAGGCACATGGGGTGAGCACCTCCCTCCAGACACCCCTTAACCCAGGCCACCTGGGGAATGGGAAAGGATTTCCAGCACCTAGAGGGCACATCAGGTACCACTGACCTGGGGCTTCTGGTGCCGTGAGCTGCCAGCCCTGTCCTTGCCCTGCCCTCCACCTGCTGTCAGCATCCACAGCTGGAATTCAAGATCCAAGGGCAGAGTTGATGTTAAGGGAGAAGGGAAGCGAGTGGAGCAGTGGGGTTCCTGAGTCAGGAGGTACAACAGGAGCACAGGACAGGTGAGGGGTCACTGTTTGTGGTCCTGGTCTGGGGGAAGGACAAGAGTGGGGGAGGACCTTGCTCCTCTGCATGTCTTTGTGCAGACAGGCCAGCACAGAGCCAGGAGCCATCCCAGCAGCAGCAGCTGAGCCAGCTGAACTTGAGACCTCCTGCTCAGGTGATGAATGTTCTACTGCCAGGGGACAGAGCTGCAGGTGAATTACAAACGTTGTCTGAAGCTAGGAGTGGTAAACCTTGACTTTGCCAGATCCTTTATGATTGTTTTGTAGGTACTAAGTGCTTTTAACAGCTTTTGTGTTGTTTCAATGCATTAGGTAGTTTCAGAGGGGTTTTGCATCCCTTTAACTGAAAAACAAGCACGTTAATGATCACAGATTTATAAACTCTGGTGTGTTTTTTCTGCAGTTTCAGGATGGTAAGCCTAAGTAGATTTTTTTAACCTGTAAATGTTATGCTTGTATGGTATCCTGAGCTCTCTATCTCTAGAGAAGTACAGACTTCCCACTCCTTAAGGTGAGGTGGGAAATCACCATTTTCGTGGTGTGATGGTCCTGGGAAGATTCCAAGATACTGAAGTCCCCATACTTGTAATGTGCTGTTCCTTAGTGATGAGCCACGTACCTAAACTGGGAGGGATTTGGTTGGAAAAGCCAGAGGGTGGGAAGGCACAGGGCATTTTCTTGTGTGTGCACTTGCACATGGAGCTAAGTTATGGCTCTGTGAGAGCAGAGAGGGGTTGCATCTCCCAAACGGCTCTTAGAGGCCTCGTGCTGCTGAGCCTCCATCCCTCCAGCTGCTCTGGGAGCCAAGAGCACTCCCTGTATGCCAAAACAACTCCAAAGTGCTTATCCTGTGTCACTAGAGTGTGTGATGGTCCTGGAATCTGCCTGGCAGGGCTGTGACAGTTCCGTGGTGCAGTCACTGCTCAGCCCCAGCAGAGGAAGGAGGAAGGATGAGATTCCCTTGGCGCTGGGCCTCCTGCTCCCTGTGCCAGGCTCACCTGCAACCTGGACCTTCAGATCTTGACATTTCCCTGCACTGAATTTTAAACCTTAATGCATTGTTCTGAACCAGAAACTATTTTTTCCCAGGTGTTTGGCAAAAAAAAATCCGGTTTAAACCCATAGGTTTAATTTCCTCCATCCGTTTTGTAACCTGTTGCTCTTTTAGGGGTGTGACAGATTATTTAAGGATTAATACAGTACCACTTTGTTGTGCATCATTAATGGATTTAAACAGACAATGCTGTAATTTTACCAGCAAGAGTTCATTTCAGGATTGAGTTGTTACAAGTATAGATCATGTGATTTTTAAAATATTGTTTGTATGGAAGATGTGATTTTTTTTTAAATACTTGTTTTTCAAGGGCAGAAAGTCACTGAGGGACCAGCCTGCCAGCATGGTGCCTAGCGAGGTATCTCTGAGGGGCTGGGAGAAGAGTGGAAGGGGAAAAAATGGGATGAGACAGGGATGTGATGGATGAGGGAGTAAGGAGAGCTCTCTGCAAGGATGAGCACGAGCAGCTTGTGAGCGACGGCCAGGAAAGGGCTGGGAAGGGATTTTGTGAGGAATGGGGAGCTCAGCGAAGCCTCCTGGGGCCAGAAGGATGTGGCTGTTCCTCGTGTGTGCAGCAGGGATGCTGTGGGATGGGGATGGGCAGGCCTTGCACAGGGACACGGGGATGGCACAGGACACTGCTCACGGATGGCTCCTGGCATCGGAGCATCCTCGGGATGGCCCTGTGGCATCCCTGGATGGGGCTGTGCAGCAGCCAGCTGGGACGGCTGCCCCAGCCCCTCCTGCCTGTCCCTGGGCAGCCTGGTGCTGGCAGAGCTGCCCCTCTGCCCTCTCAGTGATTCCAGAGTGCCGAGGTGAGGCAGGGCCAGGAGCCTCCAGCCAGGGCTGCAGTGCAGAGCTGTGAGGGGTTTAATGAGAGGTGCTGTGAGGGCTGCAGCTAATGAGCCTGGGTTCCTCCAGCTCTGTGTCTCCCGTTCTCCTGGGCATCAAGGAAGGTGTGAGCTCCGCTTTAAGCTTTTCCTGTGGCTGGAGCCTTCCTGAGGCTTTTCCTCGAGAGAATTCTCTGACTTTAATAAAGTGCGAGCTCACACCGAAGCCTTTCCCCCCGTCAGGGTATTTATCAGGTTTCTCTGCTGCCTATTTTCATGCACCTTTTATAGCACCTTTGAGACCCCTGCTCCACCATGAGATTTGCTGCCAGTGCAGAGGTTTGGGGGCAGGAGCCTGGATTGCACGGGGGATGGTTGCCCATGCTGTGTTCCCGTAGAAAAACAGAACAAAATTAGCTCCCCTATTAGAACCGAGCTCAGTTTCTATTAAGAGACTAAAATATAATTAATAAACAGTGGAGCATGACCCCCGGACTGCAGTTGGGAAGACCTGGCATCTCTTGGGTTGGTTGCCATCTGTTGGATGTCTTGCTTGGCCATCTGTCATCAGAGATACGAAGCATCTTGAGACTTGTGGAGCTCCACACCACAGTTCCCAGAGGTCAGATAGCCATGTAAATTTAAAAGTAACATGAAATAGAGAGCAGGATCCACGGAGTTCCAGCTTACCCAAAAGACAGTGTTTATTACTGGAGAGTAAGTTGTGGATGCATCTGAATCATCCTATTTGAAGGCTAAATTCCATAAGAGGGGGGAAAAAAGAATCAATTTAATATCAGGCCAAAAGAATTACAGTAAAAATTACCATACCCCACTCTTACTTTTCCCTTGGGCGTTTATTTTTTAACTTTCTCTTGGTTGATTTCCTCCTCCAGTCAGAGTGGAAAAAGTGAGTCTATTTAATATAGTAAAGTTTATCCGTTTAGCTCTTCCTCCTGGATTAATCCTTGGAGATGGATTTCTTTTGCCAGAAGGAAAAAGAGAGAGTGCTTGACGTACTGCAAGTCTCTGCTCACATACATCATCAATTTCCTGATTATAATTGTGTTCATTTCAGAAATGTCCAAAGCTTAATGCATTAATATCTTTATTTCATTAAATACATTAGAAGAGAAGCTATTTGTTGTCTAATAACATATTTTGGTTCTAAAAAAAAAATAATCTCTTTAAATACCCTGTTCACTTCTTTGTGGTAGAATTTTTCTTGTGCAGAAAAATGAATGCCTTGCTTAGCACCTCTTATTTGAAGGAAAGGTGTCTGACCCTGGCACTTTTATTTTACTCTTTTGTGGAAGAGAAAACAGGTCTGCCAGGCTCCATCCTTTGGAGAGCTAAAAAATAATCAGAACGGAATTTCTAATACAAAATATGGTTTTATTTAATCAAATCTGCCAAGTGTTGTGATGCCACAAGTGCAGCACAAACCTGATTAGCTCCTCCGATAGACTCTCAAGGCAGCTGATGAAATCAGATGTGTGGCTTATTCAGGGAGAGTGTGCAACTGCTTTATGGTTTCACAGGATTACTCAGTGGGGGATTTGTGTGGAGAGAGATTGTTGTCCATCCCTCTGTCCAGGTTCTCCTGCCTCACCTGATGGAAGAGGAATTTGGCAGCTGTAAATGCAGGAGGTGCTGCTTGACTGATGTTTGCAGTGCTAGGAAAAGATCTGTGTTCTCATTAGCACTGGGTGCCCCCTTATTTTCAATTTATAGCACATAGGACAATTGAAAACTCTTCCTAAAACTCTTGCTGTCTCGTTTTAAGAAGAGATCTTTGAAGGAATTCTTTATTTGGTTGGTGCCTTTCTCTTTTGGAATAACAGCTGTAATCCAGCAGTGTGTTTTCAGCCTGGAAGTTTGTATTTTAGTGGTTTATCTACATGAGAAGTGCTCACTTTGTCATCCTCTCTGATGTTCTGCTGAAAACCTCCTCCTCCAGGGAGGAGGAATGGATTTGCAGGAGTCTGGCTTGAGAGCTGACTTGGATAGAGGAGGGAGGAAGGACCTTCTCCTTCATCTCTGCTTCTCCTGGGACTTCTCCTGGGCTAAAACATGATCTCAAATCAGAGTGCAGGGCTGTGATAAACACATTAGACACCACAAATGGGACATCATAGCTGAAGATAGGGAAATACACGGTAAAAGAATGATTACTGTGTGTTTATGAACAGAAGAGGCTTCGAGGTGGAATTTGTAGGCGTGCATTTGTTTCGTTGCAAGGCACAGAAATCTGCAGCAGTGCCGGGTGTCGCAGTCATTTTTCACTCATTTTTCCTTTTACCTCAGCAATCAGAGGCAGGCGGTGACATTGGGAAGCTCGTGTTTGTACCCAAACAAAGCCCGATGACTCGAGTACAATTTGATAGCTCAAAACTCAGAAGTCACCCGGTAGTCTGCAAGTGTTTGAGGAGCTGTAATCAGTTTGATGGAAGGCAAAGCAGGTCTGAACCCGACAAAATACTGATAGCTGCCTAAATTTTGTAAAAAATGAGGAGATAAACCATCTAAACAGCATTGTGGGGCAGGTCTTTTCCATAAGTGAACTCACTGTCGCCTCATGTCCTCTAAAAGCTAGATATGCAGCTTTTTAAATATTTAGCTGCTTTTTAATTTAAATTGGCTTTTCCAGTTCATTTAAATCAAACATTTTCTGCTTTTAACGTGCATTGGAAGTTTGAAAAGGCGATCTGCATAGAGATCTGAGCACACTCGAACCCATTAGCATAATTTTCCTGAATAGCTTTTTTTCATTTAAAGTATGTGTGCACCCAGAGAATTGAGAGGAATCTGGACCCAGCACCGACCGTAGTAAAAATCCAGCTTTTGCCTTTTTCCCCAGCAGCCTGAAACAAAGACCTTTTCTCTCCACGACTCCTTCAGCGGGAATGAAAATAGCTTATCAAACCTGAGCAACTTGTTAGGGGCTGAGAGAGGATATTTTTCTTTGCTGGCCCGCGAATAAAAGCTGGGAGTGTGAAGCTGAGAGTTGTCAGCTGGAGAATTGTGGAAGTGTTTGTGGCCGTGGCGTGGTGGCAGAGCCTCCTCTGAGGTCACTGCACAACGAGCTGTGTGTGAAACCCAGAGGCAGACAAGAGGGAACCCTTGGCAAAGTGGAAATCAGACCGTTTAAAAACAGGTTTGATCACCACAGAGCCGCCATTATCTGCCAGGAGAATAACAATGCTGCTGTTAAATATCCCCGTTTTCAAGGAAAACATGGCAGTAAAGACATTTTTTTTCTTGTATTAATCATAATTGGCATGTTTGTGTGCGGCGTTTTTATTACAAAGCTGTTGTTTGTGTTTTAATTACATTCTCATTTCTTTCCAAATGCAAACAGTGTATGTTGTTAAGAAAAATATAAAGTGTAGAAGGAAAGTTGTTCACAATGTCTGATGTGATTAATCTTGAGCATTCTGGCAGATATGTCATAAACTTTACATTTCCTTAAATTTTTATATACTTTATATATATACTTACAATACTTAGATCCCCATAGTTGGCCTAAAAAAGGAACATGCAATGTTAATACAATATTTTGGTGCAAGTAAATTTGTTTTTGTAGTTACTAGTTTGACGGCTACCATCAATCTTTAACAAAACAACTAAAACCTAAAAATAGTAAAGAGGATTAAAATTTATCATTAAGATTGCCATTGAATTAATTCACAGCTGAATTAGCTGATCACGATCAATCTTCCATGGGGCTTCTTGCTGTTAAGACTCTCACTGTAATTCCCAGCCCAGCTCCGTGGGCATTTTCCTGGGCTTTACAGTCCCAGTGACTCATCCAACTTTAATCTGTTTAATTACCATCGCAGCATATTTAAAAACTGCTGTGCAAGCAAATTTATAGACCTCTGGGGTGGGGGGTTTTTAATCCAAAAGTTTAATTTAGTCATCGTCAAGTCACGGCGATGTGGCTTTGTTGTGTCACAGGGCTGTGCTGCCATGGCAGGGAGTGGGTTGGGACTCTCCACCATCCCTTATCCCAGTGCCCAGTGTCATTTCCTCCTCTTCACCTGCTCTTCCACAACCAGCTCCCTAGTCTTGTTGTATTTTCACGGCTCATTAGTGCAACTGTTCTGATTTTATGTGAAGTTTTACATTGTTTGAGTTTTTTCCTACATTTCACAGCGGGTGGCAGTTCCCCCGGAGACCTTCCTTGAGGAATGTTTTGTAGATCTTCGGGCTCATCAATACAGGCTGTGTTTGCTGCTCAGAAAGTCTTTATTATTAAATGCAAAAAGCCTTCTCGTTTTCTCTAGTCCCACTCTAGATGGAGGAGGTTCAGGCTCTTACTGCAGGTTCTTAAATTTATCGAATTAAATGAATCACTGAGCGAGAAATGTCTCATCACCTCGACTTCTGAGAGGTGCTGTCTGTGCTGCCTCTTGCAGTTACTAATCACTGGGCCCCTAAAAGTCTTCATTAGGTAACAAACTCTCAGTTTCTGACAAGGTTCTCTTTAATTAGACTCCGTGCAGCAAGATTCCAAGATAATGGCTGCGCCGGTCGCTTTGTGGGAACATCATTATTAAAGATGAAACACTGTCAGGATCAACTTACACTATTCCTGCCGGGGGACAAGGAATTTAAATGTTCACAATATTCATTTGTTTGCATTGAGACCAAGTGGGGGGAAGCAGTGGATTAGAATTCCCAACATTCAGACGCATCAAATGAACGAGCAGCTTTCAAATCCGAACGTAGGGAATGGATCATCGATCCTGCCAGAGCAAAGTGAGCAGGAGCAAGGAAACCTGCTCCTACCACGAGCTGCACTTGGATGACCCTTGTGGGTCCCTCCCACCTCCTGAAATCCTGTGATTCTCTGAGAGCAGGTTAGGAAAGAAATGTCTGTCTCAGCTGGGAGATGTTTTCCCAACTGAGTTGTAAAAGGGGTCGTTAAAGCGTCGTCTGTCGCGGCATCTGGGAATCCGGTGCTGGTGCATCCTTACGGACCCCTGATGCTCGGTGCCAGGTGGCAGCTGGAATTTCCTTGGGACTTTGCAGTGTTTCCTGATGTTCCTGCCCTGTTCACACACCCAGGCTTCCCGGAGAGCCGTGTGAGACAGGAGGAGCACGGCTGTTTTCCTCGGGGAGGTGCAGCAGAGATAACTGAGCCTTATCTCCAGGATGCTCCGGGGCTGGGAGAGCGCAGGTTGTTGGCCTTGGGTGACTTCAGCTGCACAGTGCCACAAAATACACTGGGACACTTACAGTAGAGTGTTTTTATGGGATTTTTCTCCAAAAAACAGGGTCTACGGCAGCTGTCCTTGGAGCCTACCTCACATTTTTAGGATTTAATTACTCCAAAATGCCTACAGTAGTCTGGCACTTTGTGGCCTAGGCGTAACCACGACGTGATATATTTTCGCACATTCCCATTTGTGTCCTCATAGAGGATTTTATCAAAAGGCAAAAAAAAGCCTTTGTTGCTATTTGATTGCGTTTAATCAAGCAGTGGCAGTGCGATGCTCCAGCAGAGTGTCTCCTATCTGGAGGAAACACCCCCGTTTGCCAGTGCTTCCCTCCAAAGCCTGCAGGACCGCGGGAGGATCGGCTGGAGCAGCAGCACACCCAGCTCAGCTCCAGTGAGCCACTGATTGCCACATCACAGCACCCAGAGGAGGTCACTTCTGAGGAAACCCAAGTGCTTTCATGGGGGTTAATGCATCATTTGAAAGGCAAATGAGTGGAAGGATTGCGTGCAGGGGAAGGCAGATTCCCTTTTAATCACCAATTATTAACGTCAGGATGCTCTACTTACCCCACTTCCACTAAATCTCCTTTTAAAAGATCCCGGGTAAAACCATGGGCGTGAATAGACTCATCATGGCCTTCTCATCTAATTAAGAAAGAAAAACATACAATATCTCTTCCTCAGAGGACTTAGATGTCGTGTAATGGAAGTGCAGCCTTAGCATGAAGCTTTGGGCCTGAATAAGGAAGGAATTGTTGGCAAAAACTCCATTTGTGCAAAATGTTGGTGCGAGATGGTGCAAGCATCGGTTATGGACCTCAGTTACCCTGGTTTTCAGCCACTTTTCTCTCTGCTGTTGTCTTTGGGGGTGTGATGGTTCCTTGATTATAGGAAGAAGTAATTAATGGTAACAGTTTCTAGATGCCACCTGCTGAAACTGAAATGGTACTTGAAGCGGATGGTGGAGGCTCTCATTATCCCCTTCTTCCTGGATGAGTTAACGAGCACCAGCAGAAATTTCCACCTTCCGCTGTAAAAAGTGATGTGAGGGACAAGAGGGGTTTAAGGAGAGCGTTGGGAGGGAAGGAAAGTTTTCTTTTGTGGGCTGAGAATGAGAGGAGCAAAACGGATCTGGAGCTCGAGCTGGAGGGAGCAGTGAGAAGAAACTTGGAGATCCCAGATAACAGCCTGAACCCTTCACACGAAACAGGAGGAAGAGAGGGAATCTTCAGGTTAGGGTAAGAATATCGTTTCAGGAGAATTGAATGCCAGCTGGTTTTTCAGTTGAGGTCAGGTGAGCTGTGTTTGTGAGGGTGTGGAGCCCACACCCAAGCCGTTTGTGGCACCTGGTGCACTCTCTCTCCCTCATGGAATTAAAAGTAACGTTAGAGTATTTTGGCTGACAGTATTTTGGGGAAGAAGGGGCCGTGGAGCTCTTTTTCTTAAATGGGAGACTTAATTGAAGTCTGCCAAAGGGAAAAGAGGAATGCTGAGTTTTGTTTCTCTCTGCAAATCATCATTTAGGGTCTGGCGAATGATTTCCAAATGGTGCACATGAAGGAAAGTGTTGCCAAAGGGATGTCAGAGGGAGATCGTAGGGGATGCTGAGTCTCTGGGTCAGGTGGGGAACTCTCTCTGCCCCCGGGTTTGGAGATAACAGCACTTAGGAGGAGGTGTCCTCTCTCATTACCTGAGGGAGGGGGACTGGTCAGAACAGGATCTCTGGCTCTTCCATTTAGATTTTTGAATATAACTGCCCTATTTTTCTCATGCTTGCTGATCACCGAGAGAAGAATTGCAGTGATTTAATGGAATTTAGGAAAGCATTACAGAAACTCGCTCTATTTTTCAGTTTAAAGCTTATGAAAACAGAGGAGTGCATCGCTTTTGAGATAAGGTTTGAAGAACTGTCTGCCTCCTTGGAGCTGAATAGAGGGCTAGTGGGAAGATTAAAACAATAAGCTTATTATATTATTAGTAGTGGGAGAATTCTAAACCCCATTTGTTCAATTATGGTCCCTTCAATATGCTTATTTAGGTTCTTGTAAATTGTAATCAGTAAATTAGACGTGCTGCCCTCACAGCTCTAGGGTTAGCTTTCAAGGGACTCCCTACATTAATTTTTTTTTAATGTTTGTAGTGAAATCAAGAAGGGAATTGCTTGCTTGATATGCAAGGATGGCTCTGTGCAGTGGATGCTGCCTGCATTCTGATGTCTGTCATTACCCAGTGACAGCAGTGGCCGTGGTGCTGCAGCACTGCTGCCTGAGCTGTGCTGGGAAGGGCCAGGACTGTAACCAGGTTTTGTGCTGTGGGATGAAAATGGGAGATAAACGCATTAGAACGAGCACAGGCTGATAAATGAGATCTCCAAAAGCCAGCATATGCTGCTAATAGTGATCTGAGGCGACACGAGAGGGATGTAAAATCCTCAGCATCACCTTCTATATACAGATATATCAGCTGTTGTCTCTCTTTGTGGTCTTCTTCCCCTTCTTTTTTCTTTATATTTTGCCTTGACATTTTTAACAGTGAGCATTTGGTACTAAACCCAATCACCTCGCTGAGTCATCCGGAGCTTTTTCTTTCCTCTTTTTACCTTTTCTAGATGGACTCTCATTTGCATCACGCAGAGGCACCATTTCCCAGAGCAACACCTCTTCCCTTTCAGCTCATTTAACTGGAGATTTCAGCAGGTTTGGGAAAAAGGCTCCTCAGCCCTTTGCAAGTGCTTTGTATATCTGTCACTTAAAGAGCCTTTTGCCTTCCTGAGAAGTGGTGTCTGGTTTTTGCTGTCGCAGATAAATCGCGCATTTGTTGCAGTACTAGATCATGCAAACTCCAATATCCTGACCATATTGTCCCCATCTATTTCTTTTATCTCTCTGTTTAATATAATAGGAATAGTGGCTGAGGCAGGGAAACACATGCAGCAGCATAATAGTATATTGTTTGAGAGCAGTTGTCTTCCATTTCCAGGGTTTCTCTTTGAAATGGAATTGTCTGCTAATATAACTGGGAAATATTATTGCAGGGAGCGATCACTCGTGCTTTTTGGTCCGTGTTACATCTGTGTGGTGCTTTCAAGAGGAGCTGGCTGCGGCGTTAGCTGGTGAAATATCCTTGGTGAGATGTGTTTGCAGAAGTTGTGATAGGCGTTATTGTCACCGAATGTGGAAACAGCCCTCGTGCGGTGCCAAAACAAGGAACGCCGCCGCGTCCCACGGGTAATGCGGCAACAACAGAATTACAATTGCCTCGTGTAAAGTGTCTGGTAATGAAGGCAGATAATGGAATTCTTTGCAAAAGCAGATGCTAACTGGCTCCCCCAACCCTAAGCAGAGAGCTGAAAACTGATACCAGCTGGAGGGGAGAAAAAACAGCTGAAAAAGGCATTAAAAAGGAGATGCCTTCGATGCGCGTTTGTTTAAGCAGTAAATACTTGTTTAAAATAATCTTGTGAGATTCTTATTAAGAGGCAAACTGAGACTACCATGACAGCGCTGTAGGAAGTCAGCTGGATGCCCAGAGGATATTTGTATGCAGATTGGATGAGTAAGGCAACACCGCTGGGAATTTGTTGTCATTTATTGCCTGGCCAGGACAGCCCTTCCAAGGGCTGAACTGCAGGAGGTGGGACTGGGGAGAGCCAGAACCTTCTGTTGGCCAGGGAGGAGGCAGCCTGTGCTAAGGGAGGGTTGATTTTAAAAGCAGGGGTGTCTCTGCTTGTCCCTTCTCCAGGATAGCAGTGCCTCCTGCCAGGATGGAAATGGGGCTGGCGCGGAGCATCCTCGTGCCTCCCTCGCTGCTCTCCCTCTATTTTACCTCTTAGTCACCTCAGCCATTTCAAACCACGGAATAGTTGCTTTGGAAATGAACGTGATCATTGAGAATCAAGGGCTTAGTCCACTCAGAGGCTTCCTTCTGTTGTAAGTAATGATTCTTTCCAACAAATAATGCAACGGGGAAGATGCTTAAAAAAAAACAAACCAAAAGAAAACAACCCGGCCCCTTAACAAATAAAGCGACCGACCCTGGAGTTGGTCTCTGCTTTTTGCCCAGATAAATTTTATCTTTACCCAAAGATTTGTTCCCACAGTGGGGGATTTTGGCACAGCTGGAGCACAGAGCTGCGATTCGACTCACCAGGTTTCCAGCCCTGGCCCAACGCAGGCAGGTCAGGAACTTTAGTGGGGCTTTGTCCCAACCCAGGCAATTGCCCAAACCATGGATTTTTGAAGGACTAAAGCTCACTTTCGGTTTCAGCCCAGCTCAGGGAGGAACATACATGTACTTCTGAGCTGCCAACACTTCTCCCATGCGAGCAAACTCATTTTGGGGAGGAAACACTGGGGAATTACAGACCCACTGTCAGAGGCACTTTGTCTGCAGGCAGAGGCTGGAGCAGCGTGTGTTTGCAGTGTCACAGGGCTGCCCGTGCTGGGGAATTTCAAGTGGTTTCACTGACAAGCCAGAAATGAGTTTTGAGGCAGTCTCTGAAGATGTGCAGCTTCATCTGCACTGCATTTACGCGCGTGTGTGTGTGTTCCTCGCTCCTCCAGCTCCTGTCTGTGCACCCGGCTGTGAGTTGTTAGAATTATGCTTCAGACATGTTCCTTGCTCCTGGCTAACAGAAGCGAGATGTGTTACCCGTGTACAACAAGCAGAGGAGGGAACTGTGGCAGGGAGTGATCGACAGCAGCCCTCCAGCCCCGATTCCTAGTTTTAGCCACCAAAACGCAATCAATAAGAAAAACCCTTTTCTGCTGGTGCCCTGCTCTGGGGTGTGCTGCTGCTCCTTGCTGGGCTGTAATGAGTTATTTGTCTAATTGTGGTGGGCAGCAAATGTCTCGGAGCTCTTCGGGTCTGGGCTTGGCTTCGTGGGCAAAGAAATGAAAGCTCGGTGCTGTGAGTAAACCAGGTGGGGCTGTGCGTGCCTGTATCACCTGTGCTTCCAGAAACACCATTTTTGAGACCCTTCCTGTCTTGCTGGTTTGTTACTAAGAAGAAAAAAAACAGTTTCCAAATCCGTGTAGCAAACCACACCTCTGATTACACGTTGACCCCATTAGTTAAGAAATACATCGAAGAACTCTGCAGCTACGTGGATTGCCATTTAATGAAGTTACATGCATTTTTTTTTTGGCATGGAATTGATAGTAAAAAATGAGTTTTCTAATTTTTTTTGGTGATATTCTGATTTTGTGCAGACCTCTGTAGGACTTTAGCAGCTTTCCAGGCATAACATCTCACCCTCACTATACACCCCCTGGGATTTCAGGCTCAGGCACTGGGGATTTTGAGCGTGGCAGGGAAACGCCAGCCTGTAAATACAGCGAGGGGAGAACTGGTTGGTGCCTGTGCTGCTCTCAGAGCGGGTAATTCTCCTGGGTGCACCTGGGGCTGGAGATGGGAAGCTGCTCCCCGTGTCCCAGCGGGCTCTGCCAAGGCACGAGGGGCTGCTGCAGCTGGAGCAATTACTCAGGAAGGACCCTTGGAGAGAAGAGCCACTGGGAATGTCCTACGTTCATCTAAATCACCCTGGCAGCACAGGGGCCGTGGAAGGAACATCTCTACCTCATCTTCCTTTTCCTCAGCAGTTTTTATTCACTTTTAGTTGCCTCCCTCTCACCTTCCCCAAGCTCTTTTTCCCTCTTTCTCGTTGTCATGGGAACATTCACTACAGCAGTTAAGTCACGCTATTAAAATATGTTTCCCCAGGAGAGTGGTAGTAGCTAATATTGATCTAGCTCCTGCTGCTGACTCAGGGATATGGTTGAACATATAATATCCCTTATTTCTCCTTTTGATGCATAATGCAGCAGTTTCTTTCACCTTGGGCTCCGTGCTAAAGGTGACACCCAGCCACAGGGATATACTTTGACTGGCTTTTTCAAATGTGTGGCCCAGCTGAAGCACTGGGTGCAGGTGGTGGTTTGAACTGGCTTTGAGGTCCGTAAAGGGAAAGCAGACAGGAAAGAGCTGCCCTCCCCAGCAGTGGTGATAGATGTTTATATGCCAGTGGTGAAAAGACATTCAGATATTAACCTGTCAGCATCCACGGCCAAGCTGTGTGCTCGGAATAACTTTGTAAATATATCGAGCTCTGTCGCAGGAATGCTTGAAATGCAGATGAAAGACAAATAACTGCCTTAATATCAGGTGAGGCTGCATTTAAAAATGCAATCACTCATCTCCATTGTCACTGACATCTGCTCTGCGTAATCAGCCCATCGAGTGAAGCAGAGCGCGCCCGAGAAGATTCCTGAGTCACCAGGAAGAAGCAGAAGGTTTTACCTTGAGATGTGAGCTTGCAGTAATGTTTGAGCCATTAAGTGCTTCAGTTTCCCCGCAGTGGTTAATTAACCAGCTCGAACTTTACGAGAGTTTCCTGAATTTGATAGGTTTTGCAAGGTAAAAGGTGCCTCTGGAATTTCCTTGTTTACCCTCCTTTCAGGAAAGTTTTGGTTTGGAACCAGGCTGTTGTGCAAATAATTAAAATAGTGTGGGTTTAATGTGAATAGTATTTGCAGCTGATGCTGCGTTTTGCTTGTGTGACTGATGCACACAGAGCAAATGGTATTTTAGAGCCTGTGCTGAAAAGACCTCTGTTAAAAACACTTATTTGCTGAGAAGCCATAAATTTCTGGCATATCCGTGCGCGTTGTCGAACAACATCTGCGTGCAACTCGCTTTATGTTCTAACTCCCTTTATGTTTGACCTCCCCAGAAAAAATCAGGCAGAGATATGCAGATCTCCCGGGAGAGTTGCACATTATTGAGCTTGAGAAAGACAAGAATGGGCTGGGGCTCAGCCTGGCTGGCAACAAGGACCGCTCCCGGATGAGCATCTTCGTGGTTGGGATCAATGCCGACGGCCCCGCGGGACGGGACGGACGGATGCACATTGGGGATGAACTCCTGGAGGTAATGGTTCCCTTTAGCTCCCTTTAGAGTGCAGGGAGGGCGAGGCATCTCTGGAGCCATCGTTGAACCTTAAATAAAGCCTGCAAGTGGAATTAGGTGGCTGAGCGAGGAGCTGTGCTGATTTATGCCAAGCGAGACCTTGGCCTTTGGCAGGTAAATGTGTTTGCAGCGAAACAAAAATCATTGGCCTGTGAAAAGTAATGTCTTGTCAGCGAAGTCTGTGCTCTCAGCATGTTCACAAGCTCTGCGTGGGGAGGGACTGTTGAAAGGCAGGAAGGGGACAGTAAATCAATCCTTGGAGTGCATGTGTGGTTTTACAGGGAAATTCACACCTTGCGTTGAAAAAAAAGCCAAACCCCCCCCCCACCCCCCCAACGTTACCATATGTGTTTTTACAGATGACAGGGATATTCCCTATCCTGAAAATAAATTTCAGGCTATAATCTGTTTTGATCTGCTGCAACTTAAAATACTTATTTTCTTTAGTTGTGTCTGGCACGAGTTCACGCGCAAGGCAAGAGAGCTCGTTAGCGAGTGGAGTATTTTGTCTTCGCTTTTTCTCCAGTCTCCTTGCTTCACCTTCAGCCTGAAAACGCAGCTTTTCCTCCACTTCATCTGGTTTTCTGGGCCGTTGCAAAATGACATTTCACCGTGGTACCTGCAGCGATTCCCCACGTCGTGATTGCTTCAGTGGTTTAAAAAAAAATCATCCATCCCTGGGGATCTTCCCCTTGGAGAGAGACTCTCACTGAAGAGCAGGGATTTGCTGACCCGCTGCTCTCCGTGGGTGGTGATGCTTTGATCTTTCAGCAACTCCCTGTGCAATCAGAAAACCACCTATTTTTTCACATTTCTTGACTCGAGAAAGAGCAGTTTGCCTGCCTGGAGATACCCTGGGAATAGTCAGAATTGTCCAAGCATTTGTCATTGTCTAACAGTTGTGTAATTAGGGGGTTTCAATACACATAGTACAAGAAAGACCTTTTTTTTTTTTTTTACTATAAAAACACCATCATCTGAAGTTGATTTCATTTTAAGTGTGAGAAAAGGGATGAAGGTCTCTACCATAATGGAGCAGGGGAGGAAAATTGCTTTCTCCTTCAGAATTATGTATTTTCTATCCCTGACACTGAATGCTAATGGTAAAAAAAAGGAATATTGTTACATTTTGGGTGTGTTGAACGAGCTCATGGTGCTGTTTTCCTCTGCATATCATAGGTAGTTCCTGGTAGAGCAGAGGATCCAATGTTGAGTACTTGAGAGATGCACCATCTGAGGTTAATCACATGTACCTCAAGGCTTGGGATTGGCGTGGATGAGCCATAAGGAGCATTTCCCAAAGTGGTGGTGCTGCCCTCATTCCTCTCCCTGTTAAGTTGGAGATAATTTTTAATTTTTTCCCTTCAGTAGAAGGAAAGTGAGGTGCTCCATCCCAAAACTTCCAAGCTTCAAATAAAAAAATTCGAGGAGTAACTGCCTTGTTTATCTTTGCAATCCAGTTTAAGATGTGCCACCAGTGGGCAGGAGTAGAGTTCCTTACAGCAAAGGATAAATTCAAACATCCTGCATTACAAAGGAAGGGATTGTGCAGTGAGGGGATGACAGAACTCGTGTCTGGTTCTCACCTGACTGCATGTTTTAAGTACATTTGCATCTGCATCTTTAATTACACCTCAGTTTTCAGCACTGGGGCGTCTCAGCAAGAGAAAGGATTCACATTTGGGAAGCCTCTGGCGTTTCTGCGCTGTCCGGGGATGCCCCAGTGAATCCTGCTGGACAGTCTTGCTCCATTAAAACAGAGGATGCCACTGCAGGGTGTGCAAATTATTCCCTGTGGCTTTTGATGGAGTTAAGGTTAATGGGATGGCCATTTAGACAGATAGATATTACCTGTTCATTTTTCTTTTGAACTGGAGTTTGATTGGATTCAATTGAAGGATGTGGGATGCTGCCAGACTGCCTCAGCTCCTTATTCATAAAATCTTTTTTTTTGCTGAGCTAATGAAATACCAGCTCACTTTTACCTTGTGCAAACAATAGTCTTTTGGGGGCGTGATCCTGACCTGTCTTCACAACCTGACGTTAAGGGAAATGCAGGTCACGTAAAAAACCTGCATGCAATCATTATTTTTTAATATCTCTTGAGTGATTTGTTGTGGAGGGGTATGTGGCTGGAGAAAACAGCTTTTTGAGGGAAGAAGGTCCTTTCATCCTACTTTTATACATGTGGGGAAACTACTTGGGTCAGAATTTTGTCCCCGTGCAGAAGAATATATATTTTTTTTTTTTACAGGACACAAGTTCTGCTTTTCCATTCTTTTTTTGAGCAAAGGAACCATCTGTGGTGCTCCTGCCTCGCTCTCTTGCTGGTTTGGTGCAGGTGTCTGCACTGCTTCGTGCCTTGTTAGTCTGGGCTCAGCCCCGTGGCTGATTGTGCCCAGCATGGCCCTCAGCAGGTTCACCTGGAGCTGTACCTGTGCCCCGAGTCCCGCTGCTCCTCCAGCTCTGCATGGGCCTGTCCTGTCAGGAGCTTTTATTCACACTGAATAATCCGCCCTGCTATTATCATTATTATCATTATTATCATTATCATCTCCCCGTGAGAGAGTCAACTGAGTTCTATTAATAAACCAGGCTGTTCAGAGCCCTGTTAGGCTGAATTGCTGATGCTGGGCTGTTCTGCCATCTCCCCTTCTCTTGCTGGAGATGGGGCAGGAGGTGGAGAGGAGCTGCTCCTTTGGATGTGGAGTTTTCCCTGCCCATGGCAAGGATTGGAATGAGATGAGCTTTAAGGACCTTTCCCACCCAACCCTTCCTGTGTTTTGTTCTGTGAAAGAGTAAAAGCCAGGCTTTAGTGTCAAAAATCGCTGTGAAAGTTTGCCTGTTGTCCATTCTGGACTGTTGCCTGAGAGACAATTATTACATTTTATTTCTTTATGCCATTTTTGTCATAGCTCAAAGCCAGGGAGCTTTTGTGCTAAATGCATTTTTATTGCTGTTTTATTTTAAGATGCTTAGATAAATAGAAGTTATGCTGGAATAATATAATAGATACAGCAGTATTTTGCCCAAGTAAATGAGCTTCCCAGCCAAATTCACAATGCCATTTCTGTTCTAAGATGTGGGGGATTGGCATTTAATTCTCAGTTTATTTGTTGTGGAATCGTAGAACAGAACCACAGGATGGTTTGGGTTGGGAGGGACCTTAAAATTCATCTCATTCCCTGGGCAGGGACACCTTCCACTGTCCCAGGTTGCTCCAAGCCCCGTCCAACCTGACCTTGGACACACTCCCAGGGATGGAGCAGCCACAGCTTCTCTGGGCAAAACTGCTCCAGTGTCCTTTTGGTGTTTTGGAAAGAGGACACCAATCCTTTTCTCGTGTGCTTTGTGTGCAAGTTACCAGCTCAGGCTGGGTTTGGGTGGCGATTTTCAAGCTGCCAGCAGGTAAAGCTGGGAGGGGGAGGTTGCTGAGCAGGAGGGCACAGGCAATCTGTGGCTTTCCAATGTCCTTTCTCCACACTCCCCAGGTGGGGAACCACGGGGATCAGCTGCCAGCTCAGAGCAGGATATTTTCTGTCCTTACGGATTTTATGGTCTGTTGATCACTTCAGATGATGCACATGTTTGAACATGTGCCCAGCAAGAAATTCGGTGGGGAAAGGGAAATTCGCATTCTAATTAGTTTTTCTCTCCAATGTTTTCCTCGTGCTTTGTTATTTGGGAGCTTGGTGTACTTTATGGGGTTTCAGTATCTAAAATTTGACTGATAAAAAAGGGTTTGAAGCTTTCCCCATTGTTTCAGGGAGTCTGCTTGTATCTTGAAATGCTGCAATTCCTGTGGTAAGAAGGAACCCGGTGCATTGTACAAAGAAATAATTATTACAGAAAGCTAAGCCAGTATTTTTACTAGCTTTGGGGTATCATTTAACTTGATTTTCATAAAAATCAGATGATACTAATTTTATGGATTTCCATTACTGCCACGTAGTAAAAACAGTGTGGGTTGGGGTTTTTTTTTTAATATCCATGTCTAATGTTTCTCTTCTGCAAATTAAAGTTTGAGAAGCAAACAATCCTGGAGATTTTTCCCTCTGAACTCAGGGGCTCGGATTTCAGTGAGTTTGTACTTTCTGCTACTTCAGTGCATGAAACTGTAAACCAAAACTTTTGTAGGTGAAGGCAACAGTACATTTGGGATCTGTGATTAAATCTGCCACGGAGCAATGCGTGATTACATTAAAGACTGAACTCGTGTGCTGACCTGGCCTCATACCTGCAGCAAGTTTTTATCTTTCTCTGTGCTCTGCTGCCTTTCTGAGGAATTATGGAGAGAGACATTTAAAGAAGAGTTGAGGCTGATTTAGATCAGTTTATTTCTTTGGCTTAGTCGAGGCTTTGTTTTTCTTGTCTGATCTCTAATGCAAAAAGTAAAGCACAGATTTATAGGTTTTGACTCCCTGTTTGGTTAGTCTGACGTGCTACTTTATTTAATTTGAAAGATGGTAAAATGGTGTTTCTTCTGAAATCCTAAATGTTCTTTATTTTGGTTTATTTAAGTGGGCTTTGGTGCTTTGCTCATCACTGTGGTATCTGCAGCTAACGGGACATGAATTCATTTTGTAAAAGAAAGTCTGCTTTAAAAAAAAAACACCAAGAAAAATTAATACTGGGTGTAATAACTCTGTAGGACAGTCCAAAACCTTGTGGAGATATATTACTTTGATTATGCTTTCATTTTGGAGTAATTAAATAATTATAACTTAGAGACCCAGCTCACAGCTAATTAAATTTTGGACTATTTGATACATGTAGTGAATAGGATTAATTTAGCCAGAGTAAAGGCTATAAATTTTAATCTAAGAAGTCTGCTGTTTAGGAAAATTGATGGTAATTTAACTAAATCCAAACAATTTGTAAAGCATACAGTATTCCCAGTGAACAATTTATTATTGAACTTAGAGAAATTAAGTTAACAAACTCACTGCAAATTTCAAGTTGAGCTTGAAGCCAGAATGCAGCTGAGCATTCATTCATTCATTCACTCACTCATTTTTGCCACTGGATTTTTAAATTGATCTTTGATTAATGAAGCATGACCCGGGATGTTGCTTCTCACCCTGCCTTTGCCACCACGGCAGTTGCAGACAGAGCCATATTTAACCTCTTTAGGAATGGGGATGTGATCACATTTCCTTGTAGACCTTTCTTGGTACAGTGAAAGACTTGGCAGGTAAATGCTTTGCACTCCAATCAGTAATCAAGCTTTAGGGTGTTTATTCTTGTCCTTGCATAGTCCTTGTTTAAGTGATGAACTTGCATCGTGTTTTGACCCACTGAAAATAAGATTTGTGGATATTCCCAATGTGTCTGACTAGCCCATATCACACCAGGCTGGAAGACTTGGCCTGTTACTTCTTGTTCGAATGAAAAAAAAAAAAATCCTTCTAAGATCACAAACCCAGAATCCAATACAAACATCTGCAGTAACAAAAATTCCTTCTATAATCACGACTAAATTGTTCCTGGGCTCCGTTGTCGTTATTGTTTTAAGCAGCATTGGTATATCAAATGTGAATGTAAATATTATGTTGTAAATTTAGAGTGGGAGGAAAAAACTGCAGCATTGAAGCATAGGATTGTTTAGGTTGGAAAAGTCCTCTCAGACACAGAGTCCAACTGTTCCCCTCAGCACTGCCGAGGCCACCGCTGCCCGTGTCCCCAAGTGCCACATCCAGGTGGCTTTTAAATCCCTCCAGGGATGGGGACTCCACCCCTGCCCTGGGCAGCTGTGCCAGGGCTGGACAGCCCTTCCCAGGAAGAAATTTTCCCAGTATCCACCCTGAGCCTCCCCTGGCCCAGCCTGAGGCCGTTCCCTCTCCTCCTGTCCCTGTTCCCTGGGAGCAGAGCCCGACCCCCCCCGGCTGCCCCCTCCTGTCAGGGACTTGTGCAGAGCCACAAGGTCCCCCCTGAGCCTCCTTTGCTCCAGGCTGAGCCCCTTTCCCAGCTCCCTCAGCCTTTCCTGAGGTGCTCCAGCCCCTCCATGTCCTTCTTTGACTGGGGACCCCAAAGCTGCCCCCAGGACTGGAGGTGCCTGGGCAGTGCCCAGCAGAGGGGTCGGTCACTGTCCTGGTGCTGTGACCACACCAGTGCTGACACAACCCAGGTGCCGTGGCCCCGTTGCCCACCTGGGCCCACCTGGGCCATGTCGTGGCCAGGCTGTTTGCCCTGAAAGCTGCAGAGCATTTCCTTGCACACAGCAGAAGTGTCCCAAGCAGTGCTTGGTGTCTGCTGCCATGCTCAGATCCAGCCCAGCAAAAGCGATGTGGCATGGTGTCCTTAAATTGTCCTTCATCTCCCTGACTCCCAGTCCTGTTTCCTTCAGCAGAGCTGAGGACTCAGCACAGTTTTAGCAGCCAGTTTTCCTGAATGGCCAGAGCCTGCAGGCAAAGTGCAGGAGTGTCTGTCTAAACATCTGTGCTGTTGTCACATCTATATGTTTCTTCTCAGATCAAGTTGTTTTCCAGAAATCTGGGAATAATCCTTTAAAACCCATTCAAGGGATC
>VZTA01021279.1:238549-289299 GCA_013398855.1 Mohoua ochrocephala | reverse complement strand
TTAAAATATAGAAGAAGAGACCTACTAGACTGAACAAATACATTGTCACAGGCTATATTACAGGAGGGCAAAAAGCCAGACTCGCTCAGTAAAGAAAGCAGTGCCTTTCAGAATTAGAAAAATAAACACACAAGAAAAGTTGCCAGAACTTAAGCCCAAAGAACCTTCCAAGGGAAGTAAAATAAATCTAAAACCCAGAGATTCTTAAGTGCTATAAAAAAAGAGAGATCATAGAGTAGAGGAGAATCACTTTATAGTAAGGTTGATGATGATCCAAGGGTGCATACTGAACTGACAAAGAGGAATGTGTCTAATGTAGGTCTCCACAGCTCAGAAGAAAGCACTGTACATATTCTTACTGAACTTGTGTGGTCAGAAAGTGAGGAAGATGATCTTTATCCCAGAACTTTAAAAAAAGAAGCCAGGAGTTTTTAAATCCAGCTATCCAATGGGGCATGTTAATTCTTGTAGTGGAGAACAGACATTGTAATGGCTTTACATGAGAAGAATTTAAAAACTACCCAGTTGAAGTATTTAGTCTGACCTTAGCCATACATGCTGCTTTAGAACAAATTTTAAAAGAAATAATTAAAGACATGGAAGCAATTGGAAAATGAGATAAAATGCAAAACTTTACTAAATCATGTTAGGCTAGTTTAACAGCTGTATTTGACAAGCTAACTAATTTTCTAGATAAAGAAATGAAGTATATCTAATTTATCTGGATTTTAGTAAAGCATGTGATATGATGTCATGTAGCAAATCATGGATTAACTGTGGAAAAAACAGAGGAGTGTAAAAATTGTATGGTAAAAAGCTGAATGAAAAGAAAACCCCAAATGATAGCATTGAACAAGGATATTTTTTTCTCTCCTCCTTCCTCTATCTCATGTAGAGACTGATATCCTGCTGCCGTAGCTATTGACAGGTTCTGATTAAAAGGGCTGCTTGTTTTACGTCACACTCAAGGCTCCCATCTTCCCAGGATGCATCTCCTTCCAGGAACGAGCCCTGCAGTTGTCTCCTCTGTTCAACTCCCACTTCATTCGGTGTCTTCTTTAGCTTCTCGGTGAATCATTCACACAGATGATAAGCAGTCATTGCTTGTCACATTCAGACCTGCCAATGTGTCAACTGTACCACATTCTGGCCCTTATGTTCCCCGCCATATTGCCTATATTCGAAAAAATAAAAAGCCTCAGGAAATAGTTGATGGGTCAGATGTACCAAAGCTCTCCACGTATTTTGGGGAACTGATGCCATCTAGTTGAATGAGTAGAAGATCTACATGTGCTTAAGTAAGAGAGATGTGATAAACTCAATGCTGAGTTCTACACGGAGTCAACAAGAGGAATATCGTGGTGACTTCCCAAACTGCATTAGACTGTGCCATAGGAGCTACCACAGAAGCCACTGCAGATGTGAATGTAAGGAAAAACAGTGGTTTTCCCCCAGAAAAACTACCTCAGTGGAACTCTTAAGAAAGTACCCAAGCTGAGCTCCACAATCAATCATCTTTTGTATTTTCTTCACCGATCCCAGTATAAAGTGCCAACCACAGAATGATATCTGTAGGTGACATGGAAGTAGACACGGTGGTAATGCTGAAGAGGCTGCAGATACCAGTCAGGAGGAACAGAGCCCTTCTGAGTTAACAGAAGTGACACTCAAGCTTATACTATAAAGTGCAGGTCACACACTTAAGTTATAGGACCAGTCACAGCAGTTCTTGCACTAAATTGGGATACTCTGAGAGAGAATTCCCGAGGAAAGACTTTCAACAGGTATTCAGCTGCAGAACGATATTGGGCTTTCCAGTTCTGAGATATGAAAAAGAAAATTAAGGTCTTAAGATGCAGAATGAATATCTGTAATACTGTGTTCATATATCTTTGAGGTCCTACTGTTTTCACTGCTGTCCATTGTCAAACACATGTGCCACTGAAAACCAAATCCAAACCAGAAAAAAAGCATCGAAGAAAGATTATTGTGATAAGTGGAAAACTGAGAAAACTATTCTGCAAAAAACCATGTAAGAACAAAGCGGGATGAACTGGAAAGTGATTGGACTGAAAGCAAAGGAAAATTTCTTAAGAGCAGAATGTTTCTCCTAAGCTACCCTCTAAGAGAAACAATTTATGCAAAGAAGCAGACTTGACCCAGTACATTTTAATTTCTAATTTCTTAAGCTCTTCTATCACTAACCTAACTTTTAAATACACATGGGAAAAAAAAAAAGAAATGGGAATGGGAAAAAAAGCCATCCAAACCACTAATCCTTTACAGGGAAAGTGGGCCATTGATTTAAATATAGCCATTAATAATTTCTTTAGCATTCTAAACATTCTCAGAGCTTGTTTTTTGACTGATAATGAAAATAATCCATGAGCTGTCTACAGCATTAAACGTTTGTCTTGAGCCAGTATAGTCAATTAAAAATATTGTCTACGAAAATTCAAATTATCTCACCCATGTGCATTATCTTTCATAGATCAACTTTGCTTTTACTCCTCCGATGCATATCCAACAAAGTAAGTTTTTTTAACTCTGGGAAAAGAATTAGAAATGCTTTGATTGATTACAATGTTGTTTAAGCAAATGAAAATTTTGCAAAATCTCTCATTCTAGAAAAAAATGCAAATAAATTGCACAAAACCAATAATTTCTGAGTTTCAGAAATGTAAAAATTTGAGATTATTAAATGCTTGAATTCTAAAATACCTTTTTAGATTTTTATACCTTTCATTATTCCAATTTTTTTAACTGCCTGTCAAAGGAAGCACATATATATATTTAATTTTTAATTCACTAATCTTTTTCTTCTGTAGTAATCTTGAGATTGTCTCTATTACAGCCTGTAGGTATGGTTTCTAAATTTTATATTAAAAAAAACAATGTTATTCAATATATAACAAGGTTTAAATGATCACACTTCCACTGAAAATCAATTTATTTACTCCTTTGATTTTCATTAGATGGGACTCTGTGACCCTGTTCTCCCTAAGGTAGAGTCTGATCCATCAAAGAACTTGACCTTTGCCACCAGGGCTGGGTAAATTCTTCCTGAATAATTTCACATGGAACTTTATCAAAGACTCTTTGCAAATCAAAAACCCCAAGTATGTTAACTCATTCATATTTATACCCCACTATCTCCTACAAAACCAGAGTAGGTTTAACTATAACAGGTACCGGCAGACCTTCCCAGATGGAGACCTCAGCATAAACAGAACCCCGAGGAGATGTGACTCCATGGACACATACATGAAAGGCCACAAATAACACTGATGAGTTTTGCTTTCCAAATCAGGGAGGATGAGACATTACTTGGTCACAAAATAACTACTGACTTAGCTGGTATTTTTCCCATTCTCTTCTGACTAATTCCAGAGACTAAATATTTTAGAACCAAATTTTCCACTTCTAAAGCCTGATTTTATGCATATGACATAAATTTATACATAAAGTGTTTACTTCCACATTCATCTTCTGCATATTCCCAGATGGAGAGCTCCTGAGAAATCCTCATGATTTTTCCAAACGCTGTTATCTCCAAGGGAAGTAAAGTATTCTGAGATGTCCTTATTTCATTGGCACTCCTGGTTTCCCACAGCAGGAAAATGATATCCAAACCAGGAGAAATGGGGCAGTCTGTGTTTCACAGAAGCTAATTGCTTAAGCTTTAAGTCTTTTCCATTGGATTTCCCTCCTGGGCGGAAAGGCAGTTTTTATTTTGTCTTTGGGAACAAGCAATGAGACACTTCTCCAGGTTTGCAAGCTTTGCAGCTTATCAGATGATGGTGTTCCTCACATCCTCTATGTTTTACCATTGGGATTGAGGGATGACAGATCTGATTGTAGGAGTCAAAACTCTGACCACAGCAAAGGAACGCACATGAGAGAGAATCAAGATGAATTCTTTTAGCCAAAGGAGGCACCAAGTGAGAAAAATGATACAGGCATAATGTTGCTGGACAAATAAATAGCAGTCAGAAGCTTATGTTATTCTCTTGTGAAACACCCTGAAAGTCCTGTGTCCAAACAGCAGTGGCCAGGGAGGTTTGAAAACTTGATCTATGGCACAAGGCAAGGCAAACACTGAGTGATCATTTACTTGTAGCTTCTTACATCACCTTGACCGTTATCATTTCACATGGATGTGGTGATAACAGGCTGACAGTCCCTTTTATTGGAATATTCAAAGAGACATTTGTAAAAGTGCCTGAGATGTCTCCCTACTACCACACTTACACCTGAAAAACATCTTTGATTCTCTTCAGAAGTGGCTGTTGGGGCTTGAATTTGGAAGCTATTTCTAAACCAATAGTAAGCAAGTTAGGCAAGTACAGGGATCACTTGGGAAATGCTAATCCATTCCTGGAGAAACACATGTACTGACACAAATGTCTCCTGTTAATTTCATCGTCAAAATCTGAACACAAAAAACAAGACAAATGGATGCTATTTACCCTAAATAGGATACATGGTAATAGCTGACTCCTAGCATTTATCTTAAAGTCAGGTGTATCCCATGAAAAGATGACAGATTCTGTTTCTATTTTCTAGGATACGGGAGCAAGAGAAACATTTAAATGAGATGTCCCCTTCCCCTAGCCCTTAGATGTTTTGCAGGAACAACCTTTATCTCACAGATCCAGAGAAAGTCCCTAAAGACAACACATGTGATCTCAACTGTTTAATCAAAACTAAACCATCAAAAAACCCCCAAACCAACTAACCAAAAAAAAAAACCCAAACCAAAACCCAACGCAGAATTATTCCATATTATACCAAAGCCCTAAGAGCTGGTGATTGCCATATCGCAGAAGTACTTGGCACTAAACATAATGTCAGTTTGATCTTGTGCCAGCATACATGGACTCTCGCACAGGTTCTTCTTTCATGTCTGTGCTCCATCATGATTTACACTCCCCAGTCACAGAGATACATCTCTTCCAGTAGTCTGGCAGCGCTTTGGACAAGCTCTTTTGTGCAAGCAATGTGAGTGACATGCTCACGCTGTCAGATCTTGGTCTGTCAGACACATCCCTGACGTGTCCTGACCCATGGGGTACATGAGGACAGCTGTAACAAAGTTTTGCTTTTCTAAGGCTGAGCAGAGATCTAGGGATAACTTGGAGGGCATCATTTTAGATATTTGCCTTTATCAGAATGTATCTTCCAAACTGCTGCAGGGTCCCAGGAATGCTGAGCATTCTCAGCAGGCTGAACAGCTTTGAAACCATAGACCCGTTGCCCAATATCTAAGAGGTCATTTTCTATATGGAAAATTCTGCATCAGTCTGATTTACGATGGAAGTCATGAAGAGAAAATCCTCACTGTTAAAATGATTAGTTGTGCTGTGTGTTTCAAAAGAATCAGCATTGGGCAAACTGCCTTTGACCACAGAAAGCATAGAGTTAGTCTCAGAAAAGTGATTCTGAAATTCTTTCACAATAAGTGGTGGTTATTGTGGCTTTAAAATGTCCTCCACCTTGCTTTGATATACTTTCTCTGACTAGTAAAATGTACACGCTTCACTACCAAGGAACAAAAATCAGACAATTAAGAGAATTGTTTTTCATGTTAAATAGATATGGTAATGAGCGCTATTATGATAAAGATTTGGGGTTTTTTTTTCTTCTCCTTATTTGATCTTATTTGAAGCAGATTTTCTTTCAGGTAAGGAAGAAAATGTTGTTTCGAATTAAATAAAATGCTTTGTTCTCAGATTATGTAAATCCTCTATAAACACTGGGCAATCTTGACATGAAAAGTCAGAACATTTTATTTAGAAAATACTGAAATTAATATTTTGACATTACTAAAACAAATTTCCTTTTTTTTTTTTTTTTCAATTTTGACCATAATTCTTAGTTCAGTTTGACACAAATTAACAAGTCCTTTGTTTTATGCATCCTTAGGAAATCTACACTTCAGTGTAGAATTATTACCTAACTGAAGTTACAAGAGCAGCCTCTTCAGAGAAGCAGCTGGAGTTGCTGCTGTGGCGCAGTCCCATCACCACAACAGCAGCCAGACCATTGGGAAGGGCAATTAAAACTAGACAGTGAAGCAGACAAGATAAGCCACAAGGAGTAGAAAGGATCTGCATGGAAATGGGGATGGTCTATTGATTAGGAGCTCTGACTGCACAGTCAGCAGTTTTCTCATTCCTGTTTAATATGATCATAAATTAGGCTTCTTCCAGATAAGTTAATGTGAATTCACTATCTGAAAAAGAGGTCAAGATGAAATACTAAAGTTCTTTGGGAAGGTGCAGAGGGATGGTGATAATTCAGCAAAGAGACTGAATTTAGTTAAGAAGGATGGAATATATAAATCGAGTGGAGATACGGGCATCTTAATCAATTATCAAAAAAGTACAGTGTGCCACTCTCAATCACAGGGCTATGCACCAGCCACAAACACAACGAGAAATGGGGAAAACAGGATCAACATTTAATAAAGGGCAGAAATTGAAGTGTACATCCTCATAGCTCTAGCATTTTATTCAGAGAAGTGACAAGAAAGAATTTTCACACTAAAAAGATTACTTTGATGGTAGTCTGGAAGAACATACATATGTAAATCTAAACCTGTTTCTGAAAATCATCCAGCCATTTCAGGATACTGAAATCTTCACATTTGTCTGGAACAAAAACACATCTTTCCCAGCTCTGTTTCAAAAAACAACCATCCACCTTAACTAGGATAATCATCCTCTACCTCTGACCCCTACCTCTTTTCCTTTTACAGCTCTCTCATTTCACACCCACTCAGATATAAATTGAAGGTGCATTGGCCCAGAGCAAACTCAAGTCTAGTGGGATCAAGGAAGATGTAACAGGAGAGAGACATTACCTTCTATTCATCTTCCAGAGTCACTCTTCTGCATTTTATGCAGCTCTTGGATAAAACACACAAAGCCACCACGGAAGCTCTGTGAAGCATTGCCATGTGATATTTTTTTTGCAAGGAACCAGCTGTCATTGGGCCTTGGGTATCCTTATCTACAGCAGTTACCTGGGGCTGGATGAAGGATACACAGACAATGAAACTGGAAAATCCCGAGTCTCTGACCAGAAACTTCTCTCAGAAAATCTTCACCCAGCATTTGAAGACACCCAGCATAAACAAGCAATGTCTTGTAATCAGACACCCCAACCTGAAGTGTAATTCTGAGAAAAATCTTGCCTCATAAAGAAAGACCTGATCAGCTGGTATGCTTTAGACAACCAACTGATTATTTAATCTTGTTTTATTTTTGAAAAAAGAAAATCCAGTATATTTAAGTATAGCAAATTTACTAATTAAGCTGCCTAATCTTGGTTTAATTCTTAATTAAAAAACCCCATAACAACAAGACTGGCAAATCTGATGGAGTGTCACGGAAACAGAAGAGAAAGTTATGGCTAGATGGTCTCGTTCTGGGAAGGGTGAAGAGATGAAAGGTGAAAAGAAGGAGGAAAGCAGCCAAAAGGAATGTTACGGAATACAGGAGCCAGAAAATATTACTGTGGGGAAAGCAAAGAAAATTACAAGCCAACAGCAGTCTTAGAAGGTCCAACATAAAGCAAGCCAAGGGATTCTGTACCTCAGCTAATGAAGCAACTGAAAATGCCTTGAAATGCAGCCTGCACAGAGATTGCTCATGGAAGCTCAAGAAGTTCTAATTTTTTGTTTTCAAAGAAAACATCCAACCTTCTTCCGCTCCACTAATCCCATCCCAAGGAAATCACTCCATATTCCAAATTGATCTTTGTTCAGTATAAACAAGTTCTGTGTGCCCCCAGCTTCTGAACTCAAGGCTTCTTTTTGTGTTTGAGCCTGCGCAGGAGCTCCTTGCTCATCCCCACAGACCTCCTGGCATGTTTGCCTGACTTCCTTGGGATGCATCACTCCTGAGCTTGGAGGCGGTGAATTCACGCTCATCATTTAGGTAAAAACCAAAAGAAACAAAAACCCACCTAAATTCTCTTTTTCCCTTTGTGCTGAATAAGTCTTGAACACAAACCAAGACAAGTCCTCCCCAGCTTCCACCTTCTTATTTCAGCAACCATTTACCAAACACTGAAAAATTAGAAATCCAGCGGGCACAGGGGAAACAGGAATAGCTGAAAGATCACTGAGCATATTTAATTCAGTATCCCCCTTTCCCTCAAGAGTTTACCACCTCTCATAGATGTGTCTAACTTAGAAACAATTAATGGCTCTAATTGCCAGAGCTGTCATTCATTCATGGCACATTAGCACATAGGTGGGGTTTTTTTTACAACTTCTGCTATACATAATTTCTTTTCCAATACATACTGTCATTATTTCATATATTCTGAATTATTTCCAAGAAATTATCTGAAGGGTTATATTTCACACGCGGATTTTTTAAAAATTATTTTTAGTTTTTAAAATGTCAAGTAAATAGCTGGACTACAACTGAAATGGCAACAACAATAACAAAAAACCCCATCCTAAATCCTAATAATTAGTACAAGGAATGGCTTATGCATTCCTTACTAGTGAAATACACCCTCCTGGCTGCACTCCACCCCCAAAAATGAAGAATTTTCTACTTTTAAACCAATAAATCAGAACTGTCATTTACGCAGTAGGCATTCTGGTTTGCATATTTGCCTTCATTTACACCTCTAGATTTGCTGCCTTTTGCTTAATATAAACACACAGCAACTGTCAAGAGATAACATGCAGATGCATAAGTTACCATTAATGGTTCGGTAGTCCTACTCAGTAAGAAAGGGACTGTGTATCTGAAAAACCTGTTGCCTTTAAAAATGAATAAAATTAGTAGCATAGTAATCCTCAGTGCATGGCATTTGCATAAAATTAAATATGGGCCTGCTCAAGGCACTTCTGTCATCATACTAGTGGTCCTGTTCAAGTAAGCAGCATCATCTGCATAAATAACATCCTGTGGTTTGCATTTGAAGTTAAGGCACCTCGGTTTGGTTGGCTGGTTGTACAATCGGTAACTGCGACACCGCTCGGTTTACGTCTGCTGGAAGACTTCTGCTAAATTCATGAGTTTCAGATTGCTGTAATCTTGTAATCAAAAGAACACAGACAACCTTTTCCTCAGTTAACGTTTCACCCCGTCACTTGGGGATAAATTTGGGAGTCACTTTAAACAGTGTAGCTTTTGTCAAAGCCTTTTTTTCCCCCCTAAACCAAAAATGCAATAAAAACAAATGAAAGCAAGAAACAAAACTACTACTTCATGACTCAATAACTGCATTTTTCCACTTCCAGTAATAACTTGAATTTGGGCTTTTAAACTCACTTAGGAAATGCCATCATCATAAACTGTACATTGCTCAGGACCCTTTTAACTACTTCTTTAGCTACTAACACACTGCAAAGGAGCTGATATTGCATTAGAAGAGGAGCGAAACGAGGCAAACTCCAGGCATCCCCCACCCTCTTAGTGCCAGGTGTTTGTGTGAGGCCTTACCTGCTGGGTAACGCTCGATGACGGGCCAGTTGTCCACCTGTAGGGTGGCATTGCCACCACTCCTTGTGAAGCGAACCACGTGGTACTTCCCATCGTTAATGATGGCGTTCATCTCTTCGATGGCGATGTCATCCGTCCCAACATTAAACTTAACTCCAATTTTTCCCTGGTGCTGCATATTTAAAAAATAAAAAAAAAAGAAAAAAAAAGGAAAAGGGAAAAAAAAAGAGGAAGAAGAAAAAGAAGAACTAATTAAGAGTTGTTTTAGAAGAAATTGAGACAGTGTGTCATACAGGGGAAGATTTCTAAGAACATCTTCCCTCCTCAGATGTAACTTCTGAAGGCTTGCGTGTGGCAGCGACAAACCTTCTGACAGCTCAGGAGGTCTGGGATTCCTTTTTGATGGATAATTGATATTCCAAATGAGTTATTTCACCAAATTGAGCTCCCTCCTTTTCCAAGAGATTCAGATCAAGATGAGGAGGGGGGAAGACGGAGGAAAGCTCAAGGTTTCTGTCTTTGTCCTCTCCCTCACCTCCATCAGGATTAAACAAAAATTTTCCTTTTAGACTTTCAAAACAGAAAGCCTTGCAGTGTCACTTGGAAGAGATACAAGAATTTTCTGGCCATAAAAGCCAAGTGCCAGCCCTTCTTTTCCTTTTTTCAAACCTCATTCATACTTAGAGTCTTCACAAATGATAACAAAGAAGATATGTTTTTTTCTCTTGGAGAGATTTTTGGCATCACATTGTAATGTGAATTAAGCCAAGATCACACTGGCTGATTAACAAGGAGTTCCCTGTTCAGAGCCAGAGAGCAGGGAAAGGCATTTGCTGACACAGGGGTGGTGGTATTGTTCCCACTGAGGGCAGAGAATCATCCTTTTGCTGGGATTTGCCTATAAACTCCTGTGTCTGAGTGCTCTTAGGGCTAAAGGGACTTCCCATGTACATCCATACCTGGGACCAAAGCAGTAGATTTTCCAAATGACTGTCATATTGGCATGTTTTCATTTATATTGGCTTTTAATTATTAAAATGTTCACTCCAATGGGGCACTTGCATTTTAATAAAGTCTTTTAATGTCTATTAAAGTTAACTTAAGGGCTTTGTAATATATTTTTTTTCTCCTATAAAATCAATTCTGCTCTTCAATAAAGATATTTATTACATTGAGGAGAAAAAAAAGAAAAGCACTGCATAGTTTGAGATTAGGGACTTGTGCATAATAAGTGGTAATTCTACATATCCTTGGTACTGGTAAATCCTTCTGTAAAGTTAAAAATCTTCATGAAGTTTTTACATGACCAGATGAAACACAATGAAATATTTTACTTTGTACATCTTGGTCATTCACATCAAATCTTCCAGAACCAGTTTCACCTCTCCAGCAGAGCTCTTGTATCTGCTCCCTCTTTGTCTCATTACCCTAGCACTGCTTCCTGCAGTAGGTGTATTCTGCAGCTCCTTGCCTCTGGAAGTCCCCCAAGCAAAGAACTCAGGAGTTCTTCCACTTCATTTTATCCTCTTTTTAAACACCTGACTTCGTTTTCCAACAGTGCTTGCATATTGCAGTTACACAGCTGAGCAGCTGCTGAACACCTCTGCAGTTCCTCGACATTTCAGCACGACGCTATCACCTCCTCGGCTGTGATCTATTTTGAAACAATAAAAGGGCCACTCCCTGATGATATTTGCAGAATGACTCTGAAAAATACTTTTTGTTTGCTCAGTTGATTGAACAGTGTTCTAAACATTCCTCTTTTTTTTCCTTGTTCATTGTTTTAACATTTCTCCATTGGCTGGCCCTACTTTTCCATGTCTATATAGTGTTAATAAGGGATCCACTTTATCCAATTCATATCCAATTCATGCCAATTCACTTTTGCCTCTGATGTGAGTTGCATAGCAATTCCCCAGTTATCTTGGAAGGGCAACTGTAGCTCTTGTTAATTTCAGCTGTTTCAACTAGACTTAGAATAAATTTCACCCATTTTTTTCCCCACGGATGCAGTAGCTTACTTGTTTCACCTGTTTCATTCAGATGCTTACTCTCTTTACACAGAAATACACACAAATTAACGTACCATTGTCCTGGCTTTGAAGCAATCCCCTCTTTTACTAATTTTTGAAATGCAGAAAACCAGCATGTAATGATCATGGCATATGCAACTTTTCTTAGTAGTTTAAAGAAATCGAAGGCTCCGAGGATTAAAAAAAGCTGACTAATTTTGCAGTGATTCATAATTATACTATTCATAACCTACACTTTATATACCGGCTTTCTTATTTTCTATTTATATGCATATACATATATTATTTTAGATATTTTTAAAAATGACAAAGGAAACAAAACTGCTTTAAAGTGAATAGAACTGGAGCAGGTAAAAAGAAGTGGCATACAAGGCCCATATATCAGCAGTTTTTCCACAGTTACAGCACGTGGGGCTGCAGCCAAGTTACCGTTTGCAAATGGCCAGCTATTGGCAAGAGAAATGAATGCTTTGCAGACTTGAAAGCAGACTTTCAGCCTTCCTTTAGAGATATATACTTTCTAGTGAAAAACCCCCAAGTTTCCCTGACTTCCCCACGTTTGTACAGAAATACTGTGCACAGACACCAAACATGGAGGTGCAACAGCAAATATCTCCCTAAAAGCTGGTAACATACTGCAGTGATTCTTTTGTCTTTATTTGCAATGTATTTGTGTATCTGAAACCACAAAAACCAAAATTTTTAAAGGATACACTTCATTTTTTTCACACTTCTCCAGCGCCTGTGGGCATCTCCGTAACCCCCTCTCCATAAAACAAGGAAGCAAATCTGTGTTTCAAATTGAAGACTTCCTGATTGTTATAGCTGTATTTAAGTTTTGACTTCTGGACATCATGTCAGCCATTATATGAATTACAACCCCATTGTGCACAGCCCTTTAGAACCACAAAACAAAACATGATGCTGCAATAAGCACCTTTCTGTGCAGATAGGGGGTTTTCTAAGCCCTTGCATTATCATGCAGGAATGTGACTCACTGCACGCCTCCCCCACTGCAAGATAACACTATTTTTCATTTGTCTTTGTCACATTATTTTTCATTTGTCTTTGGTTAAGACCATGTGCACACAGAATTATTGTGGATCAGCTGACATACAGTAACCTGTTGAGACAACGTGATCTCAGCCCTCAGCCTTGTTATGATTAATCTAGCGGGCCTGTAACCTTTTAGAAAGAACTGTTTTTTATATTTCCCCTTTTTGGAGCAATATGGTAGTGCAGAAAGGAAAGATACAGATAAAACCGAAGCTTACTAAATTGCTGTTTTCACTTTGCCAGCCTCAGTTGCATAGTAAAGTAGTAGAAATTTTCCTTTATCACTTGTTCATTCAAAATAGTCTTAGAAGTCATTCTTCCTTTCAGAAACAGCCTCAGACAAATGCTGAATGAGAGGATCCCTCTTCAGCACCCTGCTAATGGGCAGAACAGAAATGTCTGTGCATCACTAAATACTGCAAAAAGTCAGCACTTCTGTTGAATGGTGCTATCCCTGACAACAACCCAAAATAGTGCAGGTTCATATTCCCACAAGCAAAGATTTTTTTACCCACAAGCAAAGATGATCATTTCAGAGCTCCCCTGGTAAAAATCAGCTCTGTACACAGAGCCCATAGAAGTCCACTGCACCATTTATGGTTCTCAGCCTGTGTTTTCTTTTTCTCAATCTCACCCAGTTGTGAGAGAACATAGTAATGAAATCAACTCCTATTCCTACTGTACTTTTATCTATTCCGAACTGCTAAGGCCACAATAACAGAGCAGAGTTGTGCAGGAGGCGGGAGAATTTCCAAGAAAGTCCAAAAGAGAGGATGCACCTTCAGGAGACGAGGGATGCATTTCAGGAAGTGGCTTAAACATTGTGTCTGTGGAAATTATTTTGAATCTCAGCTCTGAAGGTAGTAGGAACAATGCTAAAAGCCCCACATCACCACCACTGCTCCCTGGGACAATGCAGCACGGGGACCTTGGATTTATCTACACATGTTCTGTGACATTCTGAGCCCCAACCAGCAATGCTCCAGAAACTCCAAACTTTTGGTTTGGAGGTGCTTTGGCCACCAAGCTGTCCCGTTTCTGAGGCCAGGGTAGCTTTTATTTCTACAGTACCTACATAGGCAGATAAGTTAATTTGTTGTTGGCCAAAGTGCCCCTGTACATTACTGCAACACACAATGTAGGCTTTGTGTATAGCCTAAATTCTGCTGTCCAAGCTCAAAGCCTACGGATAAATATGTTAATGGCTTCAAAGCAGTTGGATAAAACCATGAGATAGCTCCAAGCCTATGCTCCTAATGGGCTCTGAAACACTGGGAGCTTTGATTGCTCAGATAGTGTAGGATGTGTATGTGAGCACGTGTACATACCAATCACTTCAAAATGTTTTGTCTTCAAAAGCTCTGGCAGCTACCGCTGTAATCTAGCAACTCCAGTGGAGTATTTTCAAGCCTGTTTTATGAATTGTGTACTCTAAATACTTAACAGACTTCTGATGAGGCACCAGGAATGCCGATGAACACGGGAACCAAGCAAGAAAGGTGGAATGAAAATCAAGCCCGCAGCTGACATTGCAATTTGTTCCCTGTTGGACTCCAGTTCAGTGCTACCAATCTGCCAAAATGCAGTAAAACCAATGCTAGTGTTATATTTATATATACACACACACATATATAAATAGATATATGTAATTGATATTTCCTATAACATCAGCAGTGCTTCACTGCTCTCTGTAGCAATAACTCTGGAATTAGTCAAACATGAGTGCATGCAAATTTGGCACAACAGTAGTTTTAGAACAGACTACAGACTGCAGAAAACCTAAGCTCGTAATGCTTACAACCTTTAACCACTTCCAAGGAAAAGTAATAACACTGTGACTCCCACAGGTGAACAAATAGAGAAGAAAAAATGCAAGCGTGCCAGCTCGCATTTTATATCATCAGCCCCTCAGGCACCACTTCCCGGTGAACGTGGAAACAAAGTCTTAGAACTAACTGAAGGTTTACTTTGATTTTATTGAAGCGTAAGCTTCTTGGGTTTTATTGAGAAGAGCGAGATCATTTTCATTCAAATGTAATCAGAGGTTAATATTCTATATGATAGAAATCTATGCAAAATAATTAAAATAATCTCTGGGTTTCTCAGTCCTGTAAGGAAATGCATATTTAAAAATAGTACTGCTTGCTTCAGAAAGTGAGGGGAAGGATACACAGCAGACAGAAGATATACTTGAACTCCAAGACTAATGGAGTAACCATATTTATTTTAGTCCAATAATCCATCATTATTTCTTATTACCATCTAGTATCTTCCAGAGGAAATCCTTCCTGGAAAATACACAGAAAATATAAACCATCTATGAAGAATTCTTTGAATGAATACATCTCTTATATTCCACTGAAAGGACTTAACTTTCTGAATACTGAGTTTTAAATTCATTATCTCGGGTTTTACGCCATTAACTTAACACTATGTTTTTGTTGTTGTTGTTGTTGTTGCTGTTGTTATTGCTTTTCTCTGTCAGAGGTGACAAAATATCCAACCTGTCCTTACCAACATTAACCATTTTTTTCCCCTTTTTAGTCAACTGCAAGTCAAGACACCACAGAAAGAGGCACTCTCCTGTCATACCTCATCTTGAGTACTCACAGTCAGGTTTTGTGCCCTTTAATGAATTCAGAAAGGTAACCATTTGCAGGGATGGAATAGAGCTTTCAGCATATCAGTGCTTGACACACAGCAGAAAATGCAGGAGGGGCTTGAAACCTCTATCAGAGCGCTGGCAAGCAAAGTTACTGCTCAGAGGTTGGCACTTCAAGCAAGGAAGCAAAGATTGCTGCTGCTGTCTAATAGGAGGCATCCACCTGGTATTCAGTCTTTTGGCACCTGACAAGTGGGAAACTGGTTTCTCTTTCTTTTCCCAAAAGCTGGGAAAATTGTAGCTAGTGTGGAAGAGCAAAGAAAACAAAGCAAACCAACCAAACTTGCCCTTTTTCTGGTTTCTTGGTGAGAACACTAAGCTATTCCCAGTGTTCTTTCTTGCAAGTTCTCACCACTTATTTGCACCATTTATTTTCTTAATATTTGTTTATTTATTAAGTTCACTTCTTTGTAGACCTTAGGTTATGAGGAAAAAAAAAAACAAAACCAAAATCTTTTCATTTTAATCCAAGCTACCAGTTCTGATAATTGCACTGAAAAGCTTAAAACCCAAAGCCATGCAAGATACTGTGTCGGTAGACTAAGAGAAAGAAATGGAAATCATGTTAAATCATCACTGGCCTTGAGTGGTGACTGGAATCCAAACGTGGCCCTTGGATTCCTGTGACTAGAGCAGTCAGATCTATGGTACCCATTTACACACACCAGCTGGAAATGCAATCCTGGCAACAAAATGCTGCCTAACACTGTGCCATGCCACTATTCAGATTATTCACGGAGGAAAAACGTCTGCAGAGCCAGAAATGTTACCAGTATTTCCTGCAGCACCTGTGCATGCTCACCTAAGCACAAACACACCTTTTTCATCCACACCAAGATCCTCCCAGAGACAGTGCAAAGCGCTTAAAAACCAGATCGATGATCATAAATATACAGCAACAAACCTTTTTTTCCTCCCCTAGTTTTGGGATCCTCAATTAGTTGTCTCATGAATTTGCGTCATATTTCACTCTCCCATTTTACTCAGAATTTCTGTAAGACCCTTTAATAAACCTTTACGTGACCCCAATTTCGTGCCATTAAGTTATCTAGGTTTTCTAAATCGATACGGAAATAATAAAAATTCATTGTTCACCAGATGTCCCCGGCTGACATATAAGAAATGGCACTGTCAGTGTAACAACATTATGTATGCAAATATGTACAGATGCCACCAGAGCCACTGCACTCTTAAACACTGGTCAATAAACATCAAGCATCTTCTAGCCTTAAACCAATGACCCTTAAAAGAAATGAGGTAAGTATGGGCTCAGCATCCCACTAATTTACAACTGAGGTGCACCTAGAAAAAGAGCCACCTAAGTGGCTCACTAAGTGGAAGCAGCAACACGTGGCATAACAATCTTTTATGTCCCAAAATGCCATCTATGTGACCCACAGAACAAAATTCCTGGAAAGAAGATATCGTGAGAGCAATCATTCACTGACCCAGCATTTCAGGGCAGGCAGCAACTACTCTTTACTACTATGAAATAAGGACTTGTATCATTTTTCTGCTTTAAAATAATTGTCCTCACAGTCTGCCTTAAAGGGTTATAGCAATTCGATTTATACATAAAGCTCAGCAAGCAGAAAATATAGAAATATTTATAAAACTACAATTCTGACACTTCAACTCTCAGTCTACAGTCTTTCTGTTTAGTTTTAAACGTTGTAACTCTCACTGCTGTATATTATAGGTGTTTTATTTCAGGTTACCCTGATGATGCATTCCTGAGACAGAGCAATTACCTGAACAACCAGCCCCCAAAATGCAATAGTTATGAAAGACATATGGTGTAGAGCCCACAGCAGCAGCACACTGCATCTTATTATCCACTCAGCATCATTACTGCAGCACACAAAATTAAGTTTTTCTGAAAAAACATGCAGTAAAGAACAATTTAAGTAGCCAGCCCTTAATGTGGTATTTCTTTCAAAATAGAAAGTTTCACAGAAATACCTTGACCTTGCCAGTGCCTCACCTGGGGGTTTCAGGCATGGTGAGATGCTATGGATGGTTTGAAGAGACGCTGTACAACAAACAGAGCATAACTTGAAAGAAACAAAGTCTTAACTACTGGCCAAGGTACCTCACAGGGCTTGGCTTTGCTCTGCACACTTATTTTCGGTGTGGGCAGACATCTTGAGTACCTTAAATACAGGATGTCCAGCCTGAGGAATTCTATACTCATTGGCAGCTCCAGCTGCTCACAGACGGCAAACAGTGTTCCTCCCCACACATATATCAACTTGTGTTTCTGAAGGGGCACAATGAGATTTGAAAATTAGGCTTGCTTTCCAGTTTTTCACAGTGGTTTTATACGGAGATAATAAAAACAGTGTTCCTGGAACTCGATGCAGTCACCCAAAGGTGTAAAACAAAGGAGTAGCACCTTGGTATCAGTACAATCTAATCCACCCTGGAAGTTGTCCTGGCTTAAGGGCATTGATTTCTGTGTTTACAAAAGTTTCACAGAACTCTTCTGATAATTTGTGGGTCTGAAACAAATCCAAAGTCAGAGTGAGTAGGAAGTACAACTGGGACCAGAAGTGAAGAATCAGCACATTCTCAAGCAAGTTTTCATGCTAAATGATTAATAGCCATATGATCAACACACATGCTCATGAAAACACCAGTAATTATTTTTTGAGAATCTGGGTCAAAGGACTTTTCATATTAAAAGCCTGTAGGGAATTATTAAAAACCAAAAATGGCATTAGACACCCAACTCCTATTGAGCTTTAATGAAAAATGAACACCTACCTGCCATTCACACCTTTGATAAGCTCCCCTTTAATATTAACCAGGGTTTTGAATATTTCCAGATGCCTACCACAAACACCGAGAAAAAGCACTTTTTAAATGCACACTTTGTACTCCTTTGTTGTTCTGATTGCCTGTATGCAAATGTATTTCCAGAATTGTTTCCTAAATATTGTTCTCTTGCTTTGGGGTCACCAGTTGGAAATAATCTGTTCCTAATTCATCTTGGCTGCTAAATACTCATTAGTGACATGGGTTTACATGAAAGAAAACTGAAAGGAAAAGGAAAAAACCCAATCTACAAAGTGACTTAAAAGCTGGGCATCTGAATAGTGGATTTAAATGAATATTTTTGCCTCCTACCTGTAGAATGAAGAAAGCATGATATTCTCACTTCAGAAAATTATCTATCTGAAGCAATTTATAACTGCAAAGTAGTACTCCAGAAGCAAAACAAAACAACAACAACAAAAAAAAAACAACAAACACACACACAAAAAAATCGACTACTAGTCTGTGAGACAAATGTAGAGCTGAAGTGAAAAGCCCTCTCACAAGGACACGTAACTACGCTGTTACCAGCCAGCAGAGCTACAACATGACACAGGTTGGACTTGGGCTCCTTGGAAGAAAGGCAGATCCTGGTTGTTGTCCCATTTTTCTGAGCAGTCCTATCGTTTCTGTTGCCAGCTTTCTTCCTTTTATCCTCAAGTGTAGAGCCATTCTATGGCAAGTTTTCATGCCATGTATATTTTCCTCCATGGTAGTAGTTTCCTTTATCTTACCTTTCTTCATCCTGAAGATCTTTCAGAATCAAAACCAATTTGACAATTTACTGGTGTGCTGTGCTACGCAGTGCAGAGTGGCCTATTATGAATGCCACAACAGAGGATCTCACTTCTTTTGATCACTTAATGCTACAGAGCATGTAAAAACCCTCACACCGAATACATGTAGCACATGAAGTGATCAAACAGCGTTCGTAGACTGGACTGTGAAATCCCTCAGGTAGCTGGAAGGGGAGAGCAAAATCTGATCGCTACCTCTGCATTCTCTGCTCCTGCTGCTTAACAGCCCCTAAGGTTTGAAAGACACTGTTCTGGCATCTTAAAAAAACAAAACAAAACAAAACACCACCCTGTGGAAGAGAAGTGCTACAAATGAAAGGGCTCTGTACAAGAAATCATTAGTGTTTGTGAACAGCCTCTACAAGGAAGAAATCTCTGGGGGGAAGCGTTGCAAAATAGCACAAGCACCCTCGACAATACGCTCCTCAATAATCAAGAAGTTCCTTAAGCGTATTTAAGAAGAACTCTGCCAGATAACTAAAGAGGCTGACCTCAAGAAAATCAGAAAAAGATCAAAACTGAATTTAACCCACTCCAAGGAAGCTTTGCCTCTAACAGAGCTGAATACTGTCAGGCTTGGAATGCCTTCTGTGATGCAGGGACAGTCATGAATGTTGTTGTCCTTACTGGAATGGTCAGTATCAGGCTTGAACAATGTCCAAATATATTCATGTTCGTGAACACAACGTTGTTTAAAAAAATCCCTAACAATATCTAAATACTTGCTTTACAACAAATAAAACTACAGCCATTAACAGCCAAAATTGCAAAATGCATCATTATCTTTAAAATGCACGTGGGAAAGGAACAGCATCATCCTTTTAGTTACAAACTCTTCACTTACAAGAGACTTTTATTACAGTTGGAAAGCATCATTTTGGAAATGGGGCATGTTAGGCAACCAGCAATCAATTGTTTAGGGCAGCATTCTAACCTCACTGGTGGTGTACTCCTGATTTCTGCCCTTACTGCCTCTACTTTCTTCTCTTTTTGTTTTTTATTATACTTGGCAGATATTTACCTCAGAAAGTTAAAAGTCAGAAGGAACTCCACAGAAGTCAAGGCTGCTTTTGAAATAGTAACATGCTAAAAACAGAACATCTCTCATTAGAGTTACTTGTCACTTTTTCAGAGCTTCTGCCTCATACTGCTATTCTCACACATTTCACTGTGGAAGAGATGTGATGGTAAAATATTTGAAAGACAGCTGATGCAAATTATGTGCTTTCCATTTTTAAATTTTTTTTTTTTAATTCTGTCTTTACTAAGATCGAGGTTTTACTAGAAAGAGCTTAGTAGAAAGAAGATATATAACTGTTTTTCCTTTTCATACTTTTATAGCTTTAGTGGTAGTGAGGGACTATTTGAAAAAAAGTGTATGAATAATTTCACTGCTCTTTGGTCAGATAAGCTTTTGCAACTACATCAGGGTGGCAGAGAAAAGAATGGGCATCTCTGAAAGGGAAGGGGAAAAAAAAACCACATCAAAAACCCTACAGAGACCCATTGGAAATGAGATTTCCTAAAAACATAGCAGGGGAAAAAAGTCTGCATCTTAAATAGCCTCATGGGAAGCTTATGTTTGAAATAGCTTGTGATCTGCACCAGATAACCCAATGTCTTGCTGACTTTGCTGGTGTCACAGAGGTGAGGTTTCCACATGGGTGAACAAACCACTCGAGCAATTTATTCAAAAACATTAGACTCAAATTGGCTTTCATACAGCACCAGGCAAGGTAGGTGTGTGTGCATGGCTGTGCACACATACTGCCTTTCTGACATTCTTCTGCGCCAAATGAGATAACTTAAAGGCTATAAAAAGAAAACCCTATTTCTTTTCCTTCTCTTATTTTTACCAATTTGTTCTCTGCCCACAAATAGCCTCATTAACCAGTAACACCATCAGAGGACATCAGGCACACATTCTTTCACCTGAAGTGAAGCTCTAGCTTTTTGCCGCTTCTGCTTTGTCGGTGCAATTGCTAACAGGTTTCTTGGCTCTGCCAGTGCAAAGGGCATTTGTGATTGACAGATCTCCCCAGTAAACATTCTCCCATTTCCTCTTTCGGCTCAGGCAGAGCATTGTGAAAGTGCTGTGCCCACCCTGCTGTGAGGAAACTCCACAAAGTCCAGCGTAAAGAACACACCACAAGCAAGGAATCCACCGGAGCTGCTCTGACACTAAGCTCTGCTTCTTATATTACAGGAGGGCTTACATTAATGCCTAGATAATCATAATTATGATCATTTTCTGTGCTGCATCCCACACTCAAACACTGAACTTGAAGCAGAAAGGTAGGTGCTGACAATCAGCCCCTTTTCCACCTGCTCTCACCGATATAAACCCATCACTATCTGCAGATGCCTGCAGATACCTCCATGAATGCTCGTAAATCTCTATATTTGATGCATGCAGATGTATATAGGGGAGTGATGAGGCCCCTCCTCCTGCTCACTCTCCATGCCGAGGAGTAAGAACAAGGATTCCTGATTAATTACTTATCAAGGAGAATCACCTTAATTAGGGTCAAATTCTGTGGCAGACGGCTTAATTCATTCTTCAGTTTCTGCGTGTGAACACATTTCTTTCTACAGAATAATTGATTTGCAGCTCAATTCACACTGTTAAATTATATTTTTATTTTTTAAAGGAAAAAGAAATTAAGCTGGTATCTTTTGAAACCAGTGTATCTGTTCAGAGGAAGACCCAAGTGTCACAAGTAATTAAAATTAATGTTTCCTGCTTTTTCAATCCTGTTATCCTGCTGAAACAATTCTTGCAGAGATTTCACTGCTAGTGGGATTCGGGCAGTTCTTAGCCCCTTAAACTCCTGGCTGAGGTGGTGATCCCAGTGAAAGAGCAGGATTCATTCCCAGACAGAGAAGTACTCAGACACACAGGAAATCTTGTGCTGTCACAGGTACCTGTCTATACCTATGTGTACTCCAAGGGAGGGTAGCTGGCTTCTGTTCCTCCTCATTACCCTCATAACAACTATTTTTAAAGATAACTTTCCTATTGAAAAAAAAAAGAAGAAGAAGAAATTCTCCCTCTGACACATGGCTAAAATTATTTCATTTGGAAAGGTGTCATGGATTCACTGCTTCAAACCATAAAATTGCCACTGCTTACTCTGTTTACCTTTATGTACTTATTAGCATTGATACAGAGTAAGGAAAGGTTTTAGCCTGGCTCTTAGTAAGTGAGATGGATAAAAATAGGAAAAAATAGATGTGAACAATTGTTTAGTTTTAAAAAGTAATGAAACTCAATATGAAGCCTCAGAACGCGACTCAAACGGAGACGGACTATGATCCACTAGAGATGCCTTCTTTGGAAGCCTTATATAAAAAAATGAAGAGGAAAAAAATACATAACCAGGTACAAAGCACTTAATAGTTTCTTAGATTTTCAATAAAGCAATCTAAGACATGGAGGTAAACCTTCCATATACAGTGTAAAACCATATACATGTACATATGAACTTATTTGCCATTCCTATATCTGTTGGACAATGGGCTTAAGGTTTTCTGGATACAGAAGCAAACAAAAAATGTGGGGCGCAGCCTTTAGCCTTGGAGATGTAGTTTATGATTTGTAACCTCATCATTTCTTTCTTGACAATTTATAATCTGCTGATTATAAATCTACAATAGGAACTAGATTCCAATTACCTTTTTGCACCATAGTTACTGCCGTCAAAACAAACAGAAAAGTTGTCATTGGGCAGTCCTCAACTCAGAGGGATTTAGAGCTGGTTCAGGAAACACTCCAACCTTATTCCAAACCTGTCATTGAGGGCTGGTACACTTTCCACTCCAGTGAGTGGAATACTGGGATACTTTCCACTCTGGTGAGTCCAGGCCTTCCCACCAGGCAATTCCCACCACCATCCTCCACAACCATTCCAAAAGCAGAAATAGATCTGCTTAATGGATGTTTCTATACGGTTTCCAGCTTTCCCTCCCCGCTCTTCCCTCCCACCCATCATTTCCTGGATAAGCTGAAGTTTTCCAGCTTCCTTGGCTCCCTTTTCTGGGGCACAGCCTGACGAAGGAGTGACCCCACTCCACACCTGCCCTGCTCCTGGAGAAAAAAAAGCGTGTAAAAGAGAATTGTAATGTGAAGGGTCAGGTTAGCAGAGCCTGACAAGGCCTTCAGGGATCTTTGAAAATACATTAATGACTGCAATATCAGCACACTACGGTGTTATAGGACCTTCCCACACCTAGTCCTAAAGAAGTTTTCTATGAATCAGTGGCATCAGATTATAAAATTAAAGCTTGCCCTCTCCTTGCCCTGCTTCTTCCTTATAATATGTATATACCTTGTAACCCATGTAATAATGTCCTCTTGCCCCATAAAAAAAACCCCAAAAATATTTTCAAAGGAGAATATGGTAAAATGTGAATATACAAAGTATTGTGCATAGATGCTGCCTTTCTGCTCCCCTCAGGCAATCCCTTTAGGGGTATTATTGTTGGTAATAATTTGCTTTGCTTTAAAAAGCAAATAAGTGCAAAATAACAAATGCAAACAGTGAAAATAATGGAGAAATACATATTGAATAATTGTACAGGCTGCAAAAAATCATTTTATATTGTGTAGACTTAGAAAAACAATTCAATGCAGATATTGTCTGAAGAAAAAAGTATTTCATACCTTCTTGCTGCCACTAGAACACCTTCAGCAAACAGTTCTAACCAACCCAGTGAGCCAAATCAGAAAGCTTCGGGCAGTCACAAAAAGCTATTGATTTTTAGAAAGAAAAAATAAAAAGGCTTTTTTAGCTGTAAATTCCTATTGATGTGTGACAAAAGTGTGCAAGTGGCACTCGCCAGTATAGCCACTGTGGGAAAAGCCAAGATTGCAGCTTCTCTGGTTAAGCTCCTCGGAAGTTTATTGTGGTCAGCCTCAGCCTGCTCCGTCTGATCTTGGATCAAATAAAACACAGCTCATATGATTCCCAATAGCAATAATCAAAACTGAGGGTTTCAGATTCTGCTGGAAACAAAATTACAGGAAGAAGAAATGAGCTGGATATTTCTTTTTATTGCTGGGAAACAGATTTCTAACAACAAACTATGTGGATTTATTTTATTTTTTTGAAGTTAGCTCACTTCTCCTGTGTAGATACGTCACTGATGGTTCCTTCCTTGCCCTCAACCCACACCCGGGGCTAAGGGGATGGGATCCCTGCTCACCTTGCACAGGGCAAGTCTCCATTCCCTACAAGCAAAGGCATTTCAAAAGCCGGGATTAGGCCATCCTAAGAAAGGATGACAGGAGGCTGAACTATGTTATTCCTCCCTACTCTAAACATCATTGTCTTCCCTCCTCCTTACAGGTGGAAAAAAAGAGCTCATTCTCATTGCAGCCCTGGTCCTCTGGTCACCATCAGGTGGGACAACTCATCAGTGCCTTTAGGGTGGACACCAACCTTTTCAGGCTGGAGGTGTGTCTGAAGAACAGGTTGGGCCACTTTCTCCTGCACATAAAAGCTATAAAGATTGGATAATATACTTTCAACAGTGTCTAAGGCACTCAGATGCAAAGCTGCCAGCAGCTGGTGCTGCATAAAACACTGCAACCCAACTTTATTACTGCTTTTACTCATATGACCTAGAATGGTTTGATTACATCTACCCATAACATATTCACATTTCTGCCTGAATATACTATGACTGGCACTCAGTCTCTCACCTTAAATATGCTGTTGAGAAAATGAGTTGGGGAGGTCTGAGGAGTGCAAACTGATAACAGTTTTTTAAACCGTAGGGTGGGAGACACAGGTAAATATTTATTTTGCTACATATGTAGCAAAATGACCCGCTGAAATTATATTGTCAGAGTTTCCAACCAAATCCAGCAAAACATAAAAGGCCTCTGCACTTGACCAGTGCCTGATAATTTAGACATTCAATACATGAGAATAAATCAATTCTGAGTAGAGCCACACAGCAGCTAAAAGGATAAAAAACATTCACTGCATTTCAAGCATTTGACAAAACAATTTCCTTCTGGACCTTCATTTTGGAGCACAGCACCTAAAAGAGAATAGAGATGGGAAGCTCCAAAGATTTCACAAGCTTTTGCACTGCTCTCTCTGTGCCTGAAGAAGCTGCTCCATTTTCCAGCTGCTTCTTAAGGGTGGGATGGACTAAATTCCATGTCTAATTTAATATTGCAATCCTGGGAAACAACTGTTTGCCACCTTCCAGAATCATTCACTGGAGAGATTCTCCAGGTTTGTCACCAGCAGTGAAGCAGAGCGCAGGGGGCTGACACAGGAAAGTGCCATCACTTGTCCCCTAAAATGACCTCGCAGCTTCGTATTACAATGATAAATACACGATGACGTTGTGCATTTAAAAAAAAAAAAAACAACCCAAAACAAACAACAAAAACCTTTCACAGTCTTCAGGATATGATTGCCAGCATCCCATTACAGATTCCGTGGGGCAGCAAACGGCTGGCGTTTATTATTAAATACTCCTGAACCTCAAACCCTCATGGAATAAACACAGCTAGGATGTATGGGAAGCACTTGCCTGCACCTGCCAACACTTGTCTCACTCTTGCAGAGGATACACAAAGCAGCAAGACAGTTTCAGGGTTCGGAGACTCCCAACTTAATACTTTCTAGTGCTGTCGGCTCCCAGAGTAATTTTAGTACCTCCATTTCGGTTCATCTTTTTTACAACAGGGATAACATCTACGATGCCAGAGAAGATGCAAGGACATGGTGCTGCTCCCGAAAACACGATAACAGAACCCACAGAGACTAGCAAGAACGTGAAGATCTTTCAATCACACATCTCGGTCTGCAAAGTGCAAGTCAGGACACTTGGAAAAAGAGAAGATCTTTTGTGTGCCTTTGCACTTTTTCCTTTTATGCAGCAAAATCCCAAGTCTTTTCCAAAGGAAATTTAAGCCAAGGCAAACCAGATATATATTGATTAATTGTGTTCATATTATGTCTGGAAAACATTTCTGCCATCTCCTCTTTGAGAAGTTTTATTTAGAGTTGGGGTAGGAGCATATTTAGATGGAAGGGAAAATACACGGAAGAAACTACACCTGCAATCACATTTCCTGATTAGATCTTACCAGAGTGCTGTCTTAGTGCTGCCTAAACATGGGGTAGTAAACGCCTTCAGTGCTCGGTCTCATGCTCCCTACCCCTGTCTTCTCTGCAAATCAGTGACTGGGTCATATGTATGAATTGGTTTTTGTTTCTTGGGGTTTTTCTTGATTATTTTTGAGGTGTTTTTTTAAGTTTTATTCCTCAGCTATAAGCATAGGTCCTAACTCCAAGCACAAAACTCCTTACTGGGCAAGGGGAAAAATTGAATCAAAAGCTCATTTTTTTTGTATAAGAACCACCTTAATAATCTCTTGAACAAATGCATGGCTTTAGGGAGCTACATAAAAGAGTGAACACAGATAGGCAGAAAGGTGCATTCGATCCCTTTCCTCTTGTTTATATTGAATAGAAGGTAAAATTGTCTCTATCAAGAAGACATAGAGGTTATAAGAGTAAAGCATCATGAAAATCTGCAGTAATCCAAGCTTAAAAACACCTTGTTAGTAGAAATGGAATTGAAAACTTTGAGGATTTACATGCCTCAATAAGCAGTTTTATTACTTCCATACCTTAACTTATTCACAGTGTGTACTTGGACTGGTAAAAATAAACATTTAACTAGATTTTTTCTTCTTTTTTTTTTTTTTTCCTGAATACGGGTGTGCATTGAAAAACAAAGACGAAGGTTCAGTCTTCCAAGCTTTGTAGTATTAAGAGCTTTGTTAGCAGAAAGAGAGAGGATGTGAAGAAGCAACAATCAGCTTTATGACAGGCACTTCATTAACCCACATACTTCATAATTTGCTCACTGAACTAGCTGCTTTTCCTCTTCTCTCAGCAGGAACATAAATAGCAAAGACTATCATGAGCTGTTATGCTACTGGAAGACTATTAATCTTACCAAATATACCACGGAGCATTTACTGCTACATATTTATTTATTTAGATTTAGAGCCTGATTAAAGGGAAAACGAAAACGATATATCTTGAAGATGCCTCTCAACTGATACCTAAATTGCAGCACTGCACTTGAATAAAACTCAGCTGAGCTACAGAATTTAAAGAAACCAAATGTTTTACCCAACCAACAATTCCTGCACATATTATCCAGGTATTACCAAAAACGCATCCGCAAGAAAACATAAACCTGTGTTTCAAGCAGGACCAACATGGCAGGGGACAGAAAAAAGATGGAGTGGGACCAGCAGAGCTCTTTCCTGCCTTGAACTGGACAGGAATTTGTGTCTGAGCTCACACAAGGAGTGATATGATGATGGAAGAGCTAATCCAAGCTTGTGTGGTGCAGCTCCCATGGCAGGGGTCTGAAGGCACGAGGAGCGGGCCTTGAGGTAAGTTCTGGGTTGGGATCTGGCTGTGGTTTTAACAGTCAGTTCTATCAATTGGTCCAAACCACCAGCATTAAGATCCCATAAAACCTCCCTCTCCTCAGAGAGGAGCCTTGCAATAAATATGCTGTGATAGTAAGAGCCCTTTCCACTGGAGAGAGGGGACAATTGGTGAGAGGAGTGTATGTGTGACCACACAATTGGTAGAGAGCTGGAAAACAAAATAATTGACACTGAAATAATGCAATTATTCAACTGCAAGAATAAAGGGCAATCAGTGGCACAATCTCTTTGCTTTTCCCCTGTATTTATTTGTTGTGAATCTGAGCGAACGTCGCTCACAGTGGGAGATTTTTGATGGCCTTCGGTAGGCTTTGATGAGGCTCATATTTGCTCATTTGCACAATGTATTTATCTGCACCACCAGCAGCGTTGATCAGCATGGAGCAGCAAAGTCCAATGAATGCTTTAAATAAACCCCCACTTGTTAAACCATCCTCAGCTCAGATTCAGGGAGCTTTATATAGCAAACATTACCTGAGTCATTCCTCTGGGAGAATTATGGACTAAATGATGAGAAGAGGTTTCCAAAAATGCTTAAATAGCTATTAATGGAAGTTGTGCTCCTAAGTTATTTAAGTGCTTTTGGAAGTCCTAAACAAAATACAGCTCAGCAGTGGGAATCACCAGATGAACCATTCTGTTATACTTATTGCAAAAACAATAAGACAGAATCAAATTCAGCAGAAATGAAAGGTTTCTGCATTTACACCAGCAAACAACTGATTAAGGCATTATGCAGCAGAATTATGTCTGCAGAATCATCTAGTCACATGAGCTCAAACGCCTCCACAAAGACCATTGCAGTTCCACAGCTGCAGTGTGCCAGAGGGCTTTGGTGACTCCCAGCTTAGCCCAAGTTGAAGTTTAGCAAGGGCAAATTCTAAATTCTGTGTCTGGGACAGGATAACCCTGGATATACAGACAGACTGGGGAATGAGGTGCTGGAAAGCAGCGCCATGGAAAGGGACCTGGTCGATGACAAGTTGGATATGAGTCAGCAGTGCCCTGGCAGCCAGGAGGGCCACCCGTGTCCTGGGAGGCATCAGGCACAGCATGGCCNACCTGGTCGATGACAAGTTGGATATGAGTCAGCAGTGCCCTGGCAGCCAGGAGGGCCACCCGTGTCCTGGGAGGCATCAGGCACAGCATGGCCAGCCAGGAAAGGGAGGGGATTGTCCCACTCTGCTCTGCCCTGGGGCAGCCTCACCTCGAGTGCTGGGGGCAGTTTTAGGTGCCACAATATAAAAGAGACATTATTGCTCTCTACAACTGAAAGGAGACTGTAGCCAGGTGGGGGTCAGTCTCTTCTCTCGGGCAACCAGTGAAAGGGCAAGAGGAGATGGCCTCAGGCTGCATGAGGGGACGTTCAGGCTGGACATCAGGAAGAATTTCTTCACTGAAAGGCTGCCTGTTCCCAGGGGTATGGTGGAGTCACCATGCCTGGAAGTGTTCAAGAAATGACTGGACGTGGCACTCAGTGCTATGGTTTAGTTGGTATGGTGGTGGTTGGTCAAAGGTTGGAAATTATGATCTTGGAGATCTTTTCCAACCTTCATGATTCTATGATTCTATGACATGCGGCCCAGTGTCAGGTCACAACTCCATAACAACCTGAAGAGCAAAAACATAGAGTGATGACTTTGGCTGACCTTCCTATAAAAGCCCACTCTGAAACCGTGATGACACCCCAGATTTCCTCTTCCACCACAGGAGAATTACAGACTATGAAATTCCAGTCTGTGGCTGGTATGTGTGAGGCAGAACACCACCAGGTTGCTGGAGATTCCATAATATAAATTTAAACAGCAGGATATCATCATACCGTTCAAAATAACATTTAGTTTTTCAATTGCCAAGTCCGGCCTTGGTTAAATACCTTCCTTGAAAAAAGAAATTGCTTCTTTCAGAACTATTTTTTCATGAAAGGGCTTTATTTCCAAGGCATGTTAGTTTCTGATGTAAAAGCATTTTAACCCTCTCGAAAACAGTCTGCCAGAAAATTTATGACCACCTTTTCTGTTTTTTCCCTCTGATTAAGCACATTTGCAGTTGGAATGCAATGAGCTGGCAATGCTAGTTTTATCTCATTAGAAAGTGTAAATCCTTTCTGCATCACCATTCACCTGGGTACAGTGTTTAAATTACTGGTACAAGAGTCAGAGCATGTCAGGCTACAGAGAGACAAAGCTTGCAGGGAGAGGAAATCTCTTCCCAATAACCGACCAAAAATGGAGGGGGGAGAGGACAAACTTTCGTTCTGACAAGGCCATGTTTAGGTACGAGCATCAAAAAGCAATGAAAAGAATTGAAATTTGCTCTCCCTGTAAATCTCGCCTTTTTGTAACTTTACATGAGCTGACTGTACCACCACTATTACAGAGTTCCTGTGAGGCCTTTTGGTTGTAAAAGCATTTTCTTCTACTAATTCCATTAAAAAGAAAGTTTCAGGCATGAATATTTGATTGACACATTATTAGGAAAAGTATGAGAAAAGCAGCAGTGTCGCATTAAGCTCCACTGCCACAGCCATCATCTTTCCCAGCATATCTCTGTATCTTCCCTGCACAGCGAAAAGGCAAAAGGAGAGAAAAGACTATGCTCATTAGGAAGAAAAATGGAAGCAGCTCTTCTGAGCATCCCATCTGCTGCCATCATGTCAGAGATATCACATTTTACTGCTGTCACCAGCAGGTGCATGCAATTAGGTGACAACAAAATGAACTATGGCTTCCCAGTGACTGTTTCGAGCAGATTTCAGACTGTTGGCAAGTGTGAGATAACAGACTATGGGCATTAGCTGCTGAATAATTCCTGGAATTCACATGAAAAATGTACAGGTGATTAATTCTGGTGTAGAAGACGACTGCAAGAAGTGATAGACACAGCAACTGCAACAAAGCAGAGGACGACGGAGGGCATGGGCTGGGCTAATTCAGGCTATTGCCGTTATTATGAAGACATAATAAGGCCAGTCTGTTCAATTCTGATCTCATTTACGGTAACATATCGGGACAATCAAGCCCAAAACAAATGCACAGAAATACCCCCTCAGTATGTTGAAGGGCTAGGGACAGTGCTGGGATGTTTTCTACTCATGTCACCTAAATATGTTGTCACTGTTCACAACGGGTGGCTAATTAACAGAAAGGTTAATGATCATTAGAAGCTCACCAACTCTCATGTGGGGCAAAAAGCATAACGTAACATTGACTTGTTTTGGGTTGTGCAAATCACTACCAAAGGAACAGCTGAAATGCCTGTTTTCCTGTAGTTTTGCACGGAAAAAGGAGGAAGCCCCAGCGAAGCAGGCGGAGCAAGGATGGCGTTCCTGCAGGAGCATGTCTGAGTCACAGTCCCTGGGGATGAGGCTGTACTGCCAATGACTGTTCATGCACGACTCTGCTGTGCCACACAAAGATGGCAAAAATTACTGTAATAGCCAAAACATTCTTCCCACCAAAGGCTTCTTTCTGAGTGCTGGGTGTCTCCTTTCTACTGAATCCCCTGTGCTTACAGGGCTCTATTCACACTTGCTGGAGAGGATTCCTTCCTTCCTTATATGAATGCAACAATGCAAGAAAAACACCTTTTCTTCTGTTATCTAAGGTGATAATGGAGAATTGCAGAAACTTGTCAGGGGCTGTGAGATGCTTTCACAGTGCTTGCAGAAAATCATCGCTCAAAACATGAACAAAGGCTAATTTTTCCAGGTTAAGATGAAAATCTTTGGGGACTTAAATTAAAGAGCACAGCAATGCAAAACATTTAACTGTATTTGTTAGCTTCCTCTGACTGTTAAGGATTTTACCTCCTGGTAGGCAATTCCCAAGAATAACAGCCTTGTTCTGAATGATAAGCTGGTGTTCACCCCTTATGGCAGAAGTTCTGAATTTCAATTCAGTAACCGGGAGTGGCAAAGCCATTTTTACCCTGTCTGGCATAAACCACTTCAATGGGATCAATACAAGACTGCAACATGCCTGGGCAACTTGCTTTAATTCAAGCCAGTATATAAATCTTATAAAAACAGAGGATTTTTTTTTTCATAAGTCACAGCTAATTTTAGGAATGATATATCTACAGAGATCGTCCTCTTCCTCCAGTCAAAAGTGTTAATGCAATACTCAAGCAAAATTATTCTCCATGCAGATGTTTTCTCCTTAAGGAGGAAGGAATACAGCTTTTGAAATCGTATTGTACCCCATAATTGTACTGAGAAAGTTAGGGAAACTGGACCTTTTTCAAAGAGGAAAACTATGATGGAGCAGCTCCCTAAACCACACCACAGTAAGGATGCAAAAATTACACTCTAAAGTAAAACCAGCAGTTTCCAAGGCAAACAACAACTTGTTAGGTCATGTTTCTGACCCCTGTTGCCTTATTGCAAGTCTTATAATATCCGGCCTTTCATTTTAAGAATTTAACTATCAGACTCATGCTATGCGGAAATTTCAGTTTTTATTATTTTTTTAAGGTACATCTCCGGCTATGAAAAGCACAGCTTAAAGTTCAAGCCAGCTGAGGAGTTTAAAAGGGTCAAGTTTACTCTTTTTTTTGTAGATTCACATAATGTAATGATGCAAATGTCATAGTTCACACGCTGAAAGGCAATAAAACATGTGCTGCTTGAGAAAAAAGAACCACAACTGAATTAGCTATAAAGAAAAACTTGCACTAATAGGCAACTGAATTCACACCACTAATTACTGCAGAATATAAACCACCATTTCCACTAAGCAGAAATGAGTACAATTATTTTTTATAATTAAATGCAATGCAAAACCAGCAGATGGATTCAGTGCCGTTGCCATTGTTCACAACTTTCTCAAGCAGCAATGCAGCTTTTAATGGGAAGCTCAAAAAGCACTGCACCAGACACGTCTGTAGAAGTGATGCTATTTTGAGAACGTGAGAGTTTTCTTCCCCACCTTGGCCCAGCAAGAATTAGGTAAACAAGCATGGCTGAAGAATTGTCTGCACCGTTTCACCTCCACAAAGGCAGCATTTGTCCTTCTGGTTTCAAAACATGCTCTTTGAGCACTTACCCGCTACTCTCAGACCTCTTCCTATTACAAATTTCCACAGAGTAAATTCACGTCCGCGAACTGACTCTTTTGGCAGTAGCTCTCGCTGGCGAGAGGGAAGCGTGAGGCAGCGAGGAGTCTCCTTAGTCAGCTTCCTCAGCCCGTGTTTGCTCCCCAGTCATTCAAATCAAGGAAAGGATCTAAATCTAGGGCAGCTCCATGAACTGCCTATGCAAATCAGCTGCTCTGCCTGTAAACTAGGAGCAGCGTTTTCACCTCCCACCACACTGATGTCAGTGCCATGGGAATTCTCTGGAATTCAGAGTGAAATAGCTCTTTGTTTCACTTTGACCTGTGCCCGTGCTGTAGCGAAGAGATGCCTATGTGCAAACAGCAACAGTGCCAGGCTGGGAAAAATCCCAGACTTCACAGAGGACGGCACTTTGCACGATAACCAGGTCTCCCAGACATAAAATGCTTTGATTAAATTGGGGCAGCTCTGAAGCAGGCAGGCAAAGGCAGTATCGATGTTTTCTCATATGTAAAGATATTAGTGAAGATTCTGACTTGAGTAATATTTTCCAGCACAGCTGAGCTTTACATTTAATGAGATCCTCATTTATATTCTGGAAAAAGGAAGACAACAGAAAACTGCACATGTACTGGAAATCAGCAACAAACCACAGTAAGGCAAGCAAATAAAAACACGTACTGGTAACTTTTATCCTTGTGCTCCCTGACCTTATTAAAACCCCGGCTGGAGCTGCTATCACAGCAGCTCTACCCTGCAACCCTAACAGGTCGTATCAGCAATCTCATTGCGTAGTAAGAGATGCAGGGAGCCACTTGCTGTTATGGCCACAGGGACAGACACCCTGAGGAGCTGCGGCGCCAGGGAGAGCCGCAGCACAACCAAAGCTAGTGTCTGATAAAATTTAAGGAAACACAGAAGGGAAGTAACTGTTTTTTCCTCCTCTGTCTCTCTTGAACTTAGAGGGGATTGCAGACTTCCTCAAAGGACGGCAAGAATGAAGTAAACAACAGAAAAAGGGGAGCAGAGTGATGGCTACAGGCAGCACAAGCAATAAACTCCAATTCCACGTTTGCCATCTAACAAGTTTTTTAATACCTGTCTTTTCACCCTATGACTTTAATATTAAACTTGGCAAGTAGGCAAGCCGAGCAATCAAACAAATCTGACAGAACATACTTAATATAATATTCCCAAAATAAGCCAATTGGAGTCAATATGTACAACTCCCCTTCGTTGGAATATATGCTTGCATGTCTCACATCTGCAGGCAGTTCAATAACATTAATGAGAATTTATGTACCTGAGGAGAGAAGCGAAGGCATCAGTGAAGTAAGTTTCTGGTTCAGATATAGTGGTTATGCTCCTGGCTGCCCGGAAGAAAGCATGTAAGGAAATTGCTAAACATATTTTGCTTCATTTCTTTAAGTTATAGCTAGCTGTAAATTACATTTAATAAACCCATTATTCAAACCCCTTTGAGAACATTTAAGCACCAATAATGTTTACTATGCCAATGCACTGTGAGCTCTTATAAGCCATGTATCTTACTGAAAGTCACCGGGCCAGTTCCATCGCTATGATTCTCATGAGCTTCCTTTGGTTCTGGCAATTAGGCCATCTGCCAGGAGCTGAAATCATTAGCAATAAAAAGAAATGCAATAGCTCTGCTTTGTAGTCCCTTCAGTCAGTCCTGGTTCCATTAGCCACTGGGGGCACCATGAGAATCAGGTGAACAAAGAACAGTAACAGAGGACATTGTAAAAAGGGAGGAAATTTTCAAGGAGTGCTGCAAAGTCAATGGCAAAACAGGAAAAAAATAAAAAAAAAACAAACCCAACTTTTTCACAGTGAGATTTCTTTCAGAGCAGCACTAGGGATTTCATCACATCCCTTTCACAATGTCACACTCTGTGGTCCTCACCACTGCCTCTCAAACTTCTACCCTTCTCTTGCTTGCTTAGTCAGGCATTTGATCAAAACTATTTCCTGTTATTTATATGCGTGTGCATAGGCACACATGGATCGCATTCTTGATTAAGGCATTTAAGCACTGCTGCGATTCAAATAATAATACTAATAATGGATTAACCAGCAGTGGACATTAGTGCAGCTGATGATCTTTAGCCTCCTGCCTTGAGCCTGCAGGAAATCAGAAGTCTTTGCCCATAATTGAAGCTGAGATGTACAGAGAATGGAAATTCTGTTTGATAAAGGAGTTTGGATTTTAGAGCTCTGTTGTTTAAAGCAGCGTGAAACCTGCAAATTTCAAAATCTTCAGAGAGAAAATAAACAAATCCAATACACTGAGACCAGTATGATGGAACAGCATTTTCCAATGAGAAAATAATTGTATTAACTTTTTTTCCACTTAGCTGTAATATCAAAGAATATAATACTATTGCTGCTAAACAATAATCTCTTTAAATGGCCTGAAGAGTGTGGCTGAAAGCCAGTGGGCACTAGGGTGAACCAGTGGTAATGTACAGCACAAAACAATCCCCACATTGCTCAAAAATTCCTTTCATGATATAAAAGATATATCTCATTCCTAAATGTGAAAATTTTTAAAAGGCCAAAATTAACACGCGTGCAAAGTGAAGGAGGACACAGGACCACATTCACAGAGTTCTGCCTTGTTCCAGAAGACTGACAAAAATTGAATAGTGATAAAGTTTCAGTGACTATAATCACTCACCAAAATGAGCTGTAATTCATCCATGGAAAAATGTTTATGGAACTGTCAGATGACCCTCAAAGACAACAAAGAGCACACGCTCTCTTACTGCCTCTTTGAAAAGAAGTTACAGAAAACTATGCTCCTGCCTAACCTCCAATATGTATTCTTTTATGCAATAAACAAACATGAGTTCTAATTTTTCATTTTTGTCTTTTATCACTAAGGTCCTCATGCCTCCTAAAATCACGAGACTTCTCTCCAGACTTGGGGGGAACACGTACATTGGATGACAAAGCCAGGGGTGATCTTTTTTCTCTGAGCCACAGGATATATCTACTACATACTCAATCACCCCTCTATCTTTCTAGTGCACCTAACAGAGTGTTTCCTACATGCCTCTGGCAGTAACATAAAAATATTGCATTCAAATAATCCAGTCCACAGAGCAAAATCAAAAGTGTATATGGAAGAAATAATATGGCAGTAGTAGTAAACATGTCCTTCATTGCATTAATCACGATATTTTTTTTCTCTTCATCAGTTAGCAGATGATTCAAAAAAACACCCTAAAAGGACAGAACCTAATTCTCATCAAATCTGGGCTCTGCATGGGCTTTTGCTTCTCATAACTGAAAGCTAAACACACCAAGAGAGCACGTCAGACACCAGGATTTCACTCGAGGGTGTTTGTTGTTAAACAAGCAATTACAGCCAGTGGTTAAAGAACACAAATTGCTGAACATCAGACCACACTCATTATGTCTAACATCTCCCATGTAAAAGGATAAGGTAGCTTTTAACCAGCAAAGGACATTGAAACTGAAGGCAGAAGAGATGGCACTTGAAAAGCACATTCTTGCTTTCTGGTATCTCTACTTACTTCCTTCCTTCACCCCCACTGTCTCAGTAAAGTCAATTATAACACTTCATTTATACATGTCCATTTATACACGTGAACTATTTAGGAATCAAACTTAAAACACTTATGAGAAACAACCACTCTATCAAAATAAAAGAAAAAAGAGCAATCCACAACATTTCCAAGGACAAGAGATATACCAAACTAAAACCAACAAACAAACAAACAAACAAACAAACAAACAAACAAACAAACAAACAAACAAACAAACAAACAAACAAACAAACAAACAAACAAACAAACAAACAAACGCACCAAAACAACAACAACAAAAATCTTTGTCAGAACTGGCTTAAAAGTACCAAAGAGAAAAAGAAATATTGCAGCACATCATCAGTACAAAGCACTTGATAAGCCTCCTTTGATGTTTCTTGCAGAAGCTCTAAAGAATTCAAGAGACAAAGAAAGAAAAGTGTGATGCTGCAGGATGGGAGGTGTCAGAGTCCCTGTCCTGGCAGTTTGATCCAGTGGTATCTGCAGAAAATCCTGTCCTCACTGTGCACATATTCCACCAAGATCGTCATCCTTAGAAATACACCATTATTCCAGAACTGTCTCACTTAGGAAGAAACTGAGACAAAGCCTGATTTGCAGTTATTTCAAGAAGGGCTAAGACTTTTGAAAGAGGGGAAATCAACCCGACCCAGCCATCCAACCCCAAATACGTCTACAAGTCAGGACCAGAAAAACCTGCAGATGAAAAAAAGACCAGCACAAAAAATCTCCTGCAAGCCAACCAACGTGACTATTATTGCTGAAGCAGATGTCAAGAGGCAGTTCAAGCTAAAAACTGATGCCTGATGTAAACCTATAGATCTTCAAATATGCCTGTGAACTTCATAGTTTTAATCTAACCTAAGCCAAAGTTTTATGACCTCTACTTTGCAATAACCTGATCGATGTCAATGATACTGTACAAAAGAAAATTCAGGCTCCAACTTTTTGTTTTTATTGCCATCTTCATCCCAATCAAATATTTCTCCTAGGTTAACTCTCTCAAGTGTTCTCCCACTCTCTTTTGCAGCCGAAAGTGGTGTGACCCTTCAGAGGAACATCTCTCTTTGTCTCAACCTCTGAGCCCACTTCATTCCTGAAACTGTTCAGGGCTCCTGCAGAGACTTTAGCACTTGGAGACTGAACATTTTTTAACCCTGTTGCAGTGCTGATACTTTTCATTACTATTACACTGTTCCCATCTAACCCAAGAGCTGCCCAGCATTCCTTACCCTCCATCTTCACTCTTAAGGACTTCAGTCCTGCAAATTGCTTGAATTAGAGGTTATTTCACTCTCATCCCTGTTTCTGTGACTGCCACTGTGAATGTGTTAGTTCAAGTGAGGATAATGTGGTCTTTATTGTCCAGAAATACCACTATTCCACCTCATCTTTTCTCTTTTTCTTCCACCGCAGCTGCCTTCCTGGATGCTGCAGATCGTTTGCTAGCATTTTCTGAAGCAGGAATATAAGATGAAGGAAGCATTTTCACCTGAAACCCATTGTCGATTGTCAAAAAGAAATTTGATCAATCTCCCCAGAATCACTCACAGACAAACCATTTGTTTCAACAAGCTTTTAGATTCTACCTTTGGGCTCCTGAATGTGCAAAAAGAAACAGGTGAGAAACCTTGCTTTGCTTCTTATATTTTATATAATTCTTTTTAGCACCATGACAAACCTGATAAAAAAAAGCCGAGGTGAGATTTTACGCAGCAGTGGGAGTGCAATTAAAAAATGGTTGGGGTAATTCCAAAGGGCTGGCACCTTTGTGTAAGGAAAAGGAGTCATGAGTGTCCTTGTAGAGCTTAGACTATCACAGGCTTTATAGTAGAGGACAGATTGAATCAACTTGGGGAAAAAGCAAAACAGAAAAAAGGACAAAGAGAAACATTCTCTGAACACTCTCCTCTCCAGCAGTCCCTTCTGTTTCACTGGGTTTTAAGGCCGTTTTCCCCATGGGTAGAGTGGAAAAGCCACGGTGACTGGAGAACAAAAACCAGAATGCAATTTCTTGTGGTCAGAAGAGTAGGAGACTTTCAATTGCTACTGACAGTATGAATATACGTTAGTCATTTATACATTCATAGACTTCAGCCACACAGGAGCTGAATGTGCCACACTCATTCAAAATGCATCCTTCAGGCACAGAAATATTCCTTTTTCTTTCTATTTTTTCTTTTCTGTTTTTTGTATGTACTGCTATTGTAAACAAATGCAAATGGTAAGATGACGTATTAATTATTATATGGAAAGCCCACAGCAAACTCAGTTTCAGATGCGAGCCATTTTACTGTGTCATCTCTTTTTGATGATGCTGGGGTTAAAGAATACAGCATTTAAAAAAAAAAAAGAAAAGGATAAGCTAAAAAAAATTGTTGCAGAAATTGCTTCTCACGCTCAGGTATGCACCCACAAACTCTGTGCAATGCAGAGAAACCTCAGGTAGCTTTCCGTGAACATCTCTCCTTTGACTTCTCAGCGCGGTAAATCAACTTAAAGGGGTGCCACAGCGCCACAATAGATTTCTCCTGACCTCCAAGCAGTACATTTACAGCCAGGCTTGAATAGCCTTTGTATCCCAAACTGCAGACATGAAAGTTGATATAATCCTTGAAAGCTTACCAAAAGCATTGAGACAGATATCTCTAATATTAGATAAGAAAAATAGATACCATAAATCCATTAAAAACCCTCTCTTGTTTGGAACCCAATGACTGTAGCAATTGGCTTTGGGATACACACTGAATACAAAACATTTTCTGCTCTTGGCTTCTGGTTTACCCAAAGGGGGAAAATAGAAAGGGAAAAAAAGAACAATAGCATATGATTTTTATTCAGGTATTCACAGGGGGGGACTTGAGTTTTGGTAATCTCAGACCAGTTGCAGTTAAACAATGACTCTATCTGCTATTTATTTTAGACATTATTTGACATATTGCTCGTGTGTCTGGGCATCTGGGCTGAATGGACCATTGAAAAGTACAGCTGAGAGTTACCACTGAGGGCAGTATTCACTCTGACGGCACTTGATGGTGCACTGAAGCATTTAAGAATTCAAGAAAGCATTCCAGAAAACTCTGGGTAACCTTCCCCAGCCACCTAAGGCACCATAGTTTAAACCAGACATTTCCCCAGGCAGTGAAAGCTGGGCTTCTTTTAAACTCTTTCTTGGCCAGTGCGACTAATAAGAGTAATCACAATAGGATATTTTTTGATTTAGATTTTAAGTATTCTTTCACTAAGCCCTCTCTGAGTCCTGTTTTCCAAGTGTGCTCAGGGTTGCACCAAAGAACTTAAAGAAAAAATTCGTAAGAGGATTTTTAGAAGAAATGGCAACGGTAGTTGGCAATTCCTCAAGCTGATGAGGACCAACCCCAGATCTAATCACGGTAGACCCATCCACATCACTGGGGAGAACAAGTTACACAGAGTCTTTTAAGTAACCACACATTAAGGAGCTCTCATAGGGAAAGGCTCACAACCTCCTACTAGCTTTTTACTAGTACAGTGCTGTTTAAATAACACAATTCTGTCCCGTGAAGAAACTCCCACCTAAAGAGAGCGAAACCACAAAACTATCTTTCAGATAACATCAACAGACTCAGGGCAGGGAAGTCTAAGGACAGAGCAATATCTGCTTACTTGGTGTTTATAGCATTTTGCACCTTTCGGTAGGAGAGTGGCACATCTATGAATTTTCTAATTGGTTTTCAGTCAAATCATTCCACTGAGAATAAACTTAGAGCACTTGCAGGAAACCGGGGAGCTGGACTGGATAATAAAAATGCTACTTTGGCTCTTGAGTTTTTTTGCACCTGCATTTTGAATACTTTCTTAGCTCCTACTCATTTTGTAACTACATAATGGCTGAACGATGCTTTACTTACAGCAATTCCCATTTATTTATGTTGGCTCCAAATTGCCCAAAAGTTGGATAGATAGAGTGAAGGAGAGGGCTATTTTCCTTATGAATGGAATGAAAGAACCGAGCGGAAATGAAGTAGCCCTCAATGTTATTTTCCCACTTCTCCTTATAGGCTGTTTTCTGAAATGCATACCCTCAGAGTTGTGAAGCATCTTTGGGTCACTGCTCATTCAGGCTGAACTTCAGTACAGCTTTATGCATACTTTATTACATATGAAATTTAGGAATCATGTTTTTGAGGCATCTTTACTGCCATATTCTTCATTTCTGAAAGGAATTGCTAGAGACGGAGAAGAATAAAGCTTGAGATCCAAAAACATAAAGTGATTCATCGAGCGAGCAAGCTTGGGTAGCTCCAGTTCCTTAGCAAATCCATCAAAGCCAGAGCATAAGAAAAAGCAAAACAGCAAAATGGTATAAAAACACCTTGTCTGAGGTCCCAGCCTTCTAACATTTTTCAAGAGCAGTTTAAGAAAAGAAAAGAACACTAAAAGAAAGAGAGAAACTTTGAAACTAGGTAAAGTTTTTATTCTTGCAGTTGAAAAGGAAGCAATTCCTGGAGGTCAGCTCCATCAAGGAAACTCAATTCACTGTTCAAGCCCGTCACTTTCAAAGCTGTGATGCACCTCTTAAGAACCTGAAAGAGTCCGCTGCTTCTGCATAAATCACAGAGCAGACAGTTTCTTTCAACACGTTTCATTTCTTTACCCATTTATTGGTGTGGTGGCAGGCTGCTGAACGGTATAAGGCTGTAAGTAAACAAGTAAATAAATAAATATATTCCAAACAACAAACTCTAAGTAGAGCGATTTAAACATGATGCAAAGAGGAAAATATAGATGATAAATTCTGGTGGCAAAAGGTGGCTTTTTTGAAATATTCAGAGAAATGAACCTAAGGCATTCAGTTCTGAGGAACAAAAGGAAAAATGACTGGCAGGAAAACAGCTCCCTTTTGCAACAGTAGTGCATTTGTGAACACTTCAGTAACTCCTTCCTCTTTGCTTCTCCCAGTTTTGCTTCTTCCCCAATAGTTATGGAGCTAGAAATCATATTCTTTAGGAACGGACAAAGCTGCCAAACACCACACTACGCGAGTGCAATAACCAGCACAGAGGGCCAACCTGAGCTGCCTGGCTGGTATCACACAGAGGAACTCCATGCCACAGCTAATTTCCAGAAAATGAAGCAGGACTGGCAAATAAGCCAGAGAAGAGGCCCGAGGCCATGAGGTTCTGCACTGGGATATTGATATAGCCCTCCTGCTGGAACCACTGAAACACTGAGAAGAGGGGGTACAAGCCCAGCAAGATTTCTGCTCTACTTCTTCTCAAAAGGGTCCAGCAGGTCCAGACTGATCCCATGGGCAAACCAAACATCACCACTGAAGTGCTGCCTTGCTTTTTAGGGCAGGGAAGACAGAGATCCCTTGTGTTGGCCATTTAAGCACCCAGCAAGACGTGGACTGATGACAACTCAGCCCTATACTACTACAGGTTTCCCAGGAAAAGTGAGCAGCTCATAAACTTTCCATACATAGGGGTATCCAGGAAATGAAGGTTGTTCATGTGTGGGAAAAGGCTAGCTGAGATCCTTGGATTCTTAGTCCTTTCCCTCTTATCTCCTTAGCTTTAAGAGACTATGAGGAAACTCACCAGAAAACAATTAGCCACTCATATTTCTTAATATTGGCTTCTGCAGAAGGAAGGTGATGCCACATGGAGCAGAAAAATACTTAATATTGTTTTGGTAGGCTAGTGGGGTAGGGTCAGGGGCTGAAATATTACCTTGAAGTCTGATTCTGCACCTCTTGGGTCCCAGTTTTTCCTAAACAATTGCTCAAGTCAATGGAAGGCTTTTCACCAGCTATCATTTATGTGCAGCCCTTTTGAGACATCCTCAGTGTCAGAAGAACTACAATTAGCAGGAAGGTACACCAAAGCTAAAAGTTTAGTGATACTTGTTTCCCTGACATTGTGTAAAGTGTAACACCAAGCCCATTTTAATTAATTTTAAAAGCAGTCTTTTAAAAGGACATGTCCCACATGAAACCCTCAGCACTCCATCTACCAAAGGACGGATTTTAACTCAGTTTCCTCATATGCCAGTGCCAAAAACCTATCCAATTCTTCTCTTTAAAGCTAAGGTTTTGCTCTCAGAAGAGCAATTTTATGTTGCACACTAAAGCTAATTTTTGAAACCTATAATGATTAAATGAGGTTGAGCTGCCTGATGATGAAATATCTTGGCATAATCCTAGTTAAGAGGAAGACTTTGTCTTTCCATGCATTTAAATTTCATCTAATTTTAAACAAATTGTATTCATTAGTCAAGACTCTATGGACACTGTAGGTATTGGTAATATACAACTATAAAACTGGGTGAAGACTGGAACTAAGCAAAGCTGTGATGTATTCCTGCTGCTGGTCTATGAAGTGGGGTTAAAAGAACATTTAATAGACCAGATTTTTGCATGGGTTTATTTGTGGTTAGGACTTGTGATAAGGTAACACTGTCTTCAATTAATATTTGACAGAAGCAGCAGGGATTATCCTTTCCAACTGAGCTGAACACCCTTGTGATGTCATCTGGAGTTTTTCCTTAATTTGCTGTTGTTCCAGCAGGGAATTCTAGTTCTCACAGCTGCTTTACATCAGGTGTTTCAAGTGAGCAAGTTCTTTGATGCAATTCCACTGACTCAAACCGCAGTTGCCAAAGGCTTGGCACATCTGCAAAGCTCAAATTATTCCAGCTCTGTGGAACCATAAATGTCTTTAAAGGCCTCAGTTTTCCTGTCCTTGCAATTCTTAAGTTTTTAAGAACACTCCTTTCTCCCTCTCTTGCTACAAGCCCATGACTACTTTTCTTTCCATTGGGTGATAGTCAGTGGATAACTTAATAGCAGTTTTAGGCTTTGGGCAGGATAATATCACTGAACTCAGCTGGAATTTTGCTTCTGGCAACTGTATAGCCAGGAGCCTGAAGCTTTAACATCGTTTGCCCCACAGCAAAGAAAAGTGTATTCTTAGCATCGCAGGAACTCAATTGAATTTATCAGAGCTCATCCCAAGGGGCAAGAATCCCTTGCATAAATGCTGAAATTCCAAAATAAGGTGCCTTGAAAAGCTTCTCCATATCTGAATGCCTGCACTGTGTAAGTGCTGACATAGACATGCAAATTGCAAGATGAGGTTTTGAAAGCTTGGTCATAAAAAAGATCTACCCTGATGATCACTGAAAATAGAACATACTTGGTTTAGAATTTTTAAAAGTTTCAAAGAGAAATGAGACTAAAATACAACAACAGACAGAAATAATAATAACAACAACAACAACAAAAAAATTATACAGGATGAATCATAGTTGCCTAGTCCTGGTTTGGGTTTGTTTGAAGAGAAATAGGCTTTCTGGGACTGCCAGATGAAGCACATAAAGAAAAAAACTCCAGGCAAGTCTTCCAATTTAGAAAAAAATTCAAAGCCAACTGACTAAAAGTAAAGAAGCTGTACATGCCACCAAATGAACGGGTGCTACCACTTGGAAAGAACACAGTCATTAGTTTTATGAGCTGACATTAATTAGCTCTGTTATTTCTATTGGTACCAGTTAAGCTCTAGGCAAATGCGCCTTTCATGTTAGATACGGCATGTGTTTCCAGAAGAAAAGTTAATTTAATGCTCTCTCTACTTAAATACTATGCTAATCATTATTAATGCTGGGCAATTTTGTAGCTTAAAACAATACAAAACAATATGAGGATTTAGTTTGAAAAATACCTGTCGTGCGCCCAGTTTGATAATTATAATTTAGGGTGGTTTGGTGTGTAAGGAGCAGGCTTTCCCCAGGCATATCATCCCCTTCCCCCAGCTGTGCCTGCTCTCTGCCAATAACAGAGCAGGGCAAATAAGGGCAAGGTATTTACAGCCTGGGAGGAGAGGAGGCACCGACACTGAGAACCTGATATGAATCTTTCATCCTGCTGGCCTGATCTATAGCAACCTCTTCGGTCTGTCTCTGCAGCATCTCTGGGAGCTGCTTCAGGATGTCTGGGTCCTGCTCTCGGAGTATGACTGTGACTGGACAACCTGAGCACCGTTACTGCAACGTGCCTACCTGCAGAAAACGCAGCAGGAGGTTTAGCCTCCTTTTCTGCAAAATAAAAAATGTTCTGCTCGGATTTTTTGCAGGGGTGGTGGTGGTAGAAATAATAATAAATAAAAAGAAAATCACTGAGTTGAAGAAGAGCTCTGTTGTATTTAACAGAACCTCAGTGACTCCGGTTAATGAATATTTTACACGAGGCCAGAAGTCATCCAAATCGGGACTTGAAACAGAAATCTAGGATGCTGGGAAAAGCAGGCAGAAGAAAAAAAATGCAAATTCTGCAACTTTGTCATTAGCTGCAGACTCGGAGCCTTCATTTCATTATCTTTAAGTGCCTAGCTGTTTGTGCTGCTGAGAGAATCTGCAATAAAAACAGAAGCACAGATGTTTTGCCATACAGGCAAAACATCCCTTGAGCAGTAGTTCTGGGCATTATATTTAAAGGGGAAAAAAAAAAAAAAAGAGAAATATTAGAGAAAATGAAAATTTCAGAAATTAGACTTCACCAGAGATCTGTGTATGAAGAAGGGTAGGAGCTTTACCCATGAACAGTCAAGAGAAAAGATGACTGAAGAAAACATAATAGCAACAATGGATGGGAAACGAAATTATAAAAGATATTTTCAGGATGGTGAGGGGGAAACTTGGGAAAAGGCATCTTAGGAGTTCTCCCAACATCAATGACCTGCGTTTGATGTGATCCAAGAGAGGCAGGGCAGCATTTCAGATCCATAAAATAACACAAGGCAAATTTTAGGACCTTGCACCACTAGAATAAATGTGGTTCCCTCCGACACAAAGAAAATTAGCATAATACACTTGAGAAAATATTTTACCAGCGTAATGAAAAAAGAACAATTAACACACATAGAGCATGTAAAATCTTAAGGTGAATTTTCCCCCATGAGATGGCAGGTCTAGAGCCAATTGCAGCTACTCAGATCAGAATAAAATCTGGCATTTTCTTTGGAGTAGCTGCACATTCTACAGGAACGGTAATGAGAACTTGGATTTTATTGTGTCTAATAAAAGAGGCTCAGAACAACATCTTAAGAAGTAATTTAACTCATTTAAACACTGGATAAGCAACCATCGTAGCAATAATATCATTATTTCAAAAATTTAAGTATGAACTATCAAGGTCCAAAAAAACACAGAGGGAAGAAGAACAATGGCTGTAAAACTCTGCCAGTGTGCAAAATAAGCACCAGTTTAGACATCAGCCATATAGCTCTGGCATCCAACTCAGAATGCAGTTGCACAGCTTCAAGTTGTTCTATAAATGTGCATCTAAGCATTCCGATTTGAAGGAATAAAAGCACAGTTTTACATCACTGGAACGAGGCATCAGTGATACAGCCCAAGAAGGGAATTTCTATTTCGGTCTGTGTACGGAACCAGGGAGAAGAGAAAGTTTGGGTGAACCGCTGCTTTCTCCTCCATCCTTTCTAGCGTTTCTCATGCCACTGCAATTAGCACTTATTCATAACCTCCGTCAGTTGTTGATTATAAAAGTTATACCAGTAAACAAAGATTTTTTTTTTTTGGACTCTGTCTTTTATTACTTTGTACACTAGAAATTCAGCAACAAAAACTCTTCACTTTTTAGGCTCTGTTTATAAGACAGATTCTAACTCAATCATTGAGAAATCATGAACCACACACCCCAATTGCAAGACTGGATTAAAAATATACTTGTATATTTGTTTGCAGTTTTCTGGGCAGCAGGGCACATGTTTCCAAATTTGCTTCCAACATAGGGATACACAAACACCCGCCTTTAAACAACAGCTGAGATCCTCATAAAGGCACACATCTGTATGAACTAGGGCTTTGTAGAAGCAGCAATTTCCAAGATCCATGGCAAGACGGAGTTAGCCTCAGAAATGAGCAACTGCTTCCAACACTGACCTCTTGCAGAAATAAGAAAAGGTGCATGGAGCACATGTTCAGGCTATTCAGAGCAACGCAACATGAAACTTAGTTTGTCTTCTATGTCTTGCTGGATTAAATTTCCCTTTGTGCAGGAGATTAAACTGAAATCTAAGCATCTCTGAACTTGACATAAAATAACTTAAATAGCATTGTCATTTTTCATTTGGTCTTTGCAGAAAGAAGAATTTGACTATGAGCGAATATAACAAACTCCATCAAATATATTAAAATAATGTGTTCATTTAAAAAATTATTCAGTAGTCTTTAGTAATTTAAGTAAAGTAAATAAAGAATAAAGGCAATGGGGAGAAATACAGAAGACCTAACCAAGCAGATGTTTAAAGTTCAGTGCTTCCAACTGCAAAACTGAAGGCAGTAAGAACTATAGGTGCTCGGATTCCTTGGAAATTTAAACACCAAAACCCATGAATCACTTATTTCGGTAACAGAACAGTGAGAAAAAGCACATACCAAACATTTAAACAACTCCTCTCTCTCCTGACTTAGCACATGAAGAAGAAAGAATAAAACAGAATGAGAGGAAGATGGTCCAATACTTTCCAGGAACAGCTGCTTCAATCTCTGATTATTCTATTGTGCATGTTTCTTTCCAAAACCTATCAGGCAATTACTAAGAAAGATGACATCAGGCACTCTACATCATGACCTCATGGTTCAGGATACTGAACTGGTCAACTCCTCCTCCTCACAACCATCTGGTTTGAAGAGCCATGTTCTTTCCTCATCAACGACAACCTATATCCAGAAAATCATTCCCAAGGTTATGATTTATGGCTGTGAAATAACAAGCATGTAAAGGAAATAATCTGCTCTAGGAATCCAAAGTTTGCTGAAGGTTTCTAGGTAGATGACCCTGGGGAGGAACGGGAGCTGCGATTCTCCAGAGACACAAGACTGATTAAAAGACACACCGCAGGAGGAGGAAACAAAACCACCACCACCACAACAAAAAATAACCACAACCCAGCAACAACACATGAATCAAATGGAAGAAAATGACTCCTCAGGGCTACAGAGGTAGTTGGGGAAAAGATTCCAAAACATCTCCGTTGGAGAGTTCGATAAGATTGGCATGCAAAATTTAACAGGATACACCAGGAATTAATGATCTGTCCTTGAAAAGACAGGCTTGCTCTGTTGAAGCAGGAGTACTTGAGACAATGTTCTGTTCTCTCAGAACAAGAAATATATTGTGAGAAAAGAAAAAGGAAAAAAGGGAAAACAAAGCCTCAAACTAGCTCTATAAATTATAGGTCTAAATTTCTTAAGAGTGAGATGAAAGAGCATGTATCCTGTGTGGGTCCCCTAGGAACACTGTAGCTTGCTGGGAAAATGCCATTTTTCCCCAGCAGGATTCCAGGGTCACTTGGATGTTTCTGAAACGCAAGTGGAAGCAAAAAAGTACAATCTTTCAAAGACAGTTAGTGATATCTGATACCTAAGATCAAGACAGAAGGGAATCTTTGAAATACTGGAAGTGACCCACCAGATGATTTATATTTATTTTTATCTTTGGATATTTCAGTGTGACTGATGTATTGAAAATATGGCACAGAAGCTGAAGTTAGAAAGACTAGAGGTACAAAAGCACACAGCCTGGGTAGATAGATTTGGGCATTACAAGCAAGTGCTCCAAAGCATTTGCTCCAAATAGGTCATGTTAGGCAGATTTTTCTTTTTTTTCCATGCTAATAAGCATCTATCAGTAGTTCTGTCTTCAGAACAGATTCATACAAACATCTGTTCCCTGAGGTCAAGTCATGATCAACACCAGCAACAAACCAGCACATCTCCATCGCTGTTAACAGCACAAAGTGGAGAGCAGCCCTCAGCAGATGCTCCTTCCAGCCTGTCATTCCAAAGGGGACAGGAATTCTGTCTGATCCCCAGCATGGAGAAAGTAGAAACCCAGACCTGGAAAAATGCAGGAGCAAAACTGAAGGAACTATGCCACTGTGTCTCAGAGCTAACCTATGGTTTTCCCTCCCCTCCGAATCTGAAATTCCTAAGGTTGAATGCACCTTTCTCCTAGTCCAGGAAGTGTTTGCTTAGATAATGTATTTAAAGCTACAAAATTAGCAAAGGCCTATGAAACTCCAGGCTGGATTAACCAATTGACGGCTACATCACCTCCCCGACCCACACCGCCACAGTAAGAAGATGGTGAACAGCCAATCCAGCAGAGTGAAAAAGGAACAAGGCCATTTTTCTCAAAATCTAATAAATAATTTAATAAAACGTTTATTCGGCAAGATCAGATACAGAAACAAGCAGGACTCTGGCAGCTGATGTAATATTTGTTATCTTTTTAAGTGAATCACAATAAGAAACATTCTGCCCACTAACCTTGCACAAGCCTAATGCTTATGCCAGCTGCAAAATCCAAATGGAAGTGTTTATCCACTTGAAGTTTTCTAATCCTGTGTGTCTTTTACAGTCTACAACATTGCTGCTACTCCTTTAAATACTAAAGGTCACAATGTCTTTAAATCATCCTGGTTATTCCCCACCTACTACCTTTAAGCCATTCACAGAGACTTCCACAAGGAAATTATACATTCAGTGATCATGGTAAGCATTTACATGGATTTTACAGTCAATTTTAGTCCAATACTACTTCACTGTAGCAAAAGTATGCACATAAATACGAAAAGGAACATCAGTGCGTGCTTTATATATTTATACTTTCACGGCTCATGATCTAGCACCATCTTGCATCCTGAAAAATATTGCAGAGTGCCTGACTATTGGGATACTCCCACAGGAATTTCTTCCTTGTTAACAAGGCATAAACTGGATTTTAATAGAGATGTACCAGTAGCACTTTGAGAGGAAGCTGTTTGATTTGTCTCCCTGACTTTCCATCAGTCATTTATCTACATATTAAACACCACATAGTGACATTTAGTACCATTCACATATAATAATCATGTTAAGGCAACATCCTCATGCCAGCAAAAGAAATCAAATCTTGGAAAACCTTGGGTTTGCTCATCTGCAGAACTCATTCGATGGCTCTTTGCTAACACCCTGGGGGAGCTGAAGTCCTCAGCCTGTAAAAATATTCTAATGTCTCAAGGACAGCAAAACTGTGGGAAATTTAGATGTTAGGTTGTGGGGATTCTCTCTTTGGCTGGGAGGTTGGTTGAAGCTTGCAAATTCTATTCTGTACTATTTTGCTATTACTACCACAATCTTCGTAGAAAATAGACTCTAAAACATCTTCCTAAATTACCTCTTTCTTCTTTCATTTCAGAAAATTAGCAAAAGGACTGAAACTAATTATCCTCTACCTGCCCATTTATCAAATAGATGAGCAACATTGGAGAGTACAGTTGTCAAACAGATTTCATGATTACCTTAGCTTAATTAGGAAGAGGGAAAGCAATGAATCTTATGCTAATTAAACAGACATCCTCAGCTTCAAAGCCTTTTACCTTGGTCCTTGTCTGCAATTGCCCAGCTCGAGAACAGAACTAGTACAGAGATTTGATTAGGACAGGGCTGTGTTTCCAAGCCCAGCGTGGACCAGTGCAATGCAGAGCAGCTACCAGATAACTTGCACGTACCAAATCAAATCCTTGCAAGACACTGTTTGTTTTACAGGCCCCTATCGATAATGCATAGCTAGACACACAGGTTTTCCTTACTAGGGAATTTAGAATCTAATGTGGTTTTTTTTCTGTCACTTTCAGATACTCTTTCCAGAACTTTTAGCAAGACGAAGCTACCAAGTATTTAAATGTAAATATCTCAGTTATTTAAACAGTTAGTATAGGAACCTATTCTGAGTATAAGACAAAAATTTAAGAATTAATTAAAAAAAGAGAAAATTCGTCTTTCAATCTGCTAAGTTAGAGGGCAACAATTAGACAGGCTTAAGTTCATGGCCAAAGTTAAACACAGCCACCCTCTTGTATATACAAGTATTTCTTGACGCAATTCTCATTCCAGGTCTGAAAACTGTATTTTCATGTCTGAAAACATTTAGACATGGTTTAATTCAAATGGTTTCCCATTTTGAAAGCACACTTTTATTTATTACCATGAAAACATGAATATACCAGATGGGAAAGGAATACTCTGCTAGTCTTATGAAGCTTCTTGTACACAACCATGCCAATGTTCAAAATCACAGCCTAAAATAACTCCCCTCTGTTCATCACACAGCCTACAGTAGGCAAAGCCTGTCATTCAGTGACAGTTTGAAGAGACTTTATTCCTTACCTTACTGGAAACATACCACTGACTTGGCAAACAGCAACTTTTCCAGGAAACCTTATGCATATACTGCTGACAGATTAGCTTTGCATAAATAAACTTTATGAAACCTCTCTTATGTCATCTTTCCCAGAACTGGGTACTTAAAGAACACACGAAAGGCAACTTAAAGAAAAATATTGACTCTGTATGAGAATTCTGCAGCATGAAAGAAAGAGAGCTGTTCTCAATTACATCTTGTGCAATATGCAGAAACCGTAGCATTGTCTTTAGAAGATAATGTGGAAGAAGTATTGTATTGCCGTTGCCATGAGTATGCAATTGTGCATGAACAACTAATAGACGACAATCATCAGGGATGAGCAGCTGTGATGAATTTCAAATGGCTAAATTTTAAACATTTAAGGCTTTCAGAAGGTTGGTTAAAAGGAGCAAAGCTGAGAAGATATAGCTACAGCGGCCATAAATACCTATAAAATATCCAGCAATGGAAGCTTCTGCTTATTAATCTCATAACTAAAACTGCAAGACAGATCAAAGCAAGACAGAGGAATTACTAGGG